>JACGDI010001630.1:945783-962640 GCA_014898725.1 Jacaranda copaia
CCCCACTCCCCCCAAAAAAAATGTAAATTACAAGTAAGATTACAATAATGAAGACCTAACTTTGGTGAATAATTAAGATTACAATTAATAAGGTTCCAAATATTTTGTCTGGCTCTCAAATAGTAGATGATGGGAAGGATTGTAATTGTGAAAAGATTGAAAAGATGTTTGGTTTGATTTTCATTTTCATCATTTCTCAAATTTAAAAAATTAATTAGTAAAAATGAATTAAAAATAAGGTTGTATTTGGATAAATTTTCAGCAAATTAATGATTATATTGATTTTAATAGATTGTTATTGGAGAGAAATAGAAATAATGGAATAAAAAGAAAAGATATACAAGTTATTGAAGAATGGGGTTTAAAAATAAAAATGAAAATGACGGTGTATGAAAATGTGTAAAAAATGATGTGTTTTATTTTTAAAATAGTAGAAAAAAAATGGGCTATGAAAATGAAACCAAACAGGGCCCAAAAAGATGAAAATATGATAATTTTTCTTATGATTTGATTATTTTTAACAATGAAAAACAACATATTTGTTACATGTTAATTCACAAATAACAATATATCATAATTTTTTGCAGAAAGAAGAAATAAACAAGATAAGAGAAATAAAATGGTATTAGCTTAGTATTATTTAAGAAAATACTACTATAAATATTTTATATTATGTAAGCTTTTGTTAGATTGATACTATCACGTCAAATTTTTATATTGTCATACTTTATTTTCACTAACTGGGCATATATTTATATTAAAGTAATAAAATATACAAATATAAATAATTTTAATTAATTTAATAATTCAAAATGATTTGAATTATTTTATTTAGTTTTATTTTGGGAGAATGATCCAAACACTGCCCAACATCCTTGTGAATTTGTCGAATAACCAATAAAAGTTTGTGATGTGCATTGAAGTCCCTAAAACTTGCGGCAATTTTGAGAAATGCGATTTTAGTATGAACCGTAGAATACTGCAGCGATATATGGGAAGCCGGAGGCGATTGCGCGTGAATCTTCCAGAGAATCATAGGCACCCAAAAGCTTCTTCATTTTCTGCAGAAAGGTTTGCGTTGCGAGACAGCTAAACGATGTCGTATTTGCTGCCACACCTTCACTCGGGATGGGCTGTCGATCAGGCGATCCTCGCCGAGGAGGAACGACTCGTCATCATTCGTTTCGGCCACGACTGGGACGAAACGTGTATGCAGGTGAATTCTATTTGCTACTTTTGCTGTTATTTATCCAAATTAATTACTGGTTGACAAGTTATTTTTCTTCAGGTGAGTGCCATAGTTAGTGCTACTTTGTTTTGAACGCATTGGTTTTGGTCTATGGAGTATTATTTTTGGGTGTTTTGCTATTTTTAGCTGCTCGATTGCGTCAATTAGGGTTCTGCTAATTGGAAGTTTTGGATTTTGAATTTTAACCTTGCTTTATTATGGCTCCATATGTTGCACCAGAAAATTGCGTAAAATCGACATGGGTAGACTTATGTGACTCTTATGAACAGTATAATTTCAGTTGTTCTGTAAGTATTGTGATGGAGTACTGATCATTCATCTTGGGGAATGACCAATCATTAGGTAATTATCGGTTCAATAGCCATGGTTTTTAACCATAATTAATCTAGAGCGGAAGTTCCATGTTATGGATAGAAGTTTTAGATGGACATTACTTTACGAATAAGTAAATCAACCTTTAAAATATATTGATTACTGCACTCTTATGTTGTTTTTGTCCATGAACAATAGTCGAGGGCTCTTCTGGCTCCATTTTATCTTTCCACATCAATGTAGGTGTGAGGTTGTTTTTTGTAAATCATCAACTGATGTTCAGTAACCTGTTGTAGATATCATTATGTTTGGGATTCTTATTTGGGAATGAATTAATTTATTCTTATCTGCATTAATCATTTTTCAAGTTCTAATGACTTAAAGTTACTCACATCGGTTGTCCCATTAACTATCATACAGCTGAAGAAACAAATTTGTTTTATGTTGCATCACACTGTATGAATCGTTTATATTTGAATATCTGTTTTATGCCCAAAATTTTCAACATGCTATATAACATAAATCGATGTCTTGTTCTTTCATGTATTGTCCTCTATATTTAACTACTGCAAATTAATGCTCAGTTTCCTTCTCTTTTGAAGAATTTTATGGTGATGAGCTGTGAGATAGCTTCTCTCTCTCTCTCTCCAGATCTTGTTCTTTCATATAATGTCCTCTATATTTAAGTACTGCAAATTATGCTCAGTTTCCTTCTCTTTTAAAGAATGGTGATGAGCTGGGAGATAGCTTCTCTCTCTCTCTCTCTCTCTCTCAAACAACATCACGATGCACGTGTGTTGTGATAGATATATCCTCTGCTTAGTAGCAATGCTTTCATTCCTTGCAAGTTATTCTCCGTATGCTGAAACTTTTGTTAGATATTGCTATGACTATTGAGAATATTCATTAACAATGGTCTCTTCCTGTCCTTACATTTCCTGATCCTTTTCTCTCTGGTTTTTGGCTTGAAAATTTTTCTCTTTATCTATTCTCAATTTACGCACTTTCAGTGTTGGTTGTAGGCCATCTCATTTGTTGCTTCATTTTAATTTTCAGATGGACGAGGTGCTGGCTTCAGTCGCTGAAACAATAAAGAACTTTGCTGTCATATACCTAGTGGATATCACAGAGGTGCCTGACTTCAACACAATGTATGAGTTGTACGACCCCTCCACCATCATGTTCTTCTTCAGGAACAAGCACATTATGATTGATCTTGGCACCGGAAACAACAACAAGATCAACTGGGCCTTGAAGGATAAGCAGGAGTTTATCGACATAGTTGAGACTGTCTATCGTGGTGCTAGGAAGGGCCGGGGTCTAGTTATTGCTCCTAAAGATTACTCCACCAAATATCGTTACTAATTGTTATTTTATATTGTTCTACGATTATACAGCACAATCAATTTGCAATTACTCACTAATGGATCTTGTAAAGCTAGGGTTGTTCACCTCATATGCAACCTAATTGCTCCAAGTGCATAGACTGTTTAGTTATGCTTTTCTGGAGTGTTTGGGCATGACTTATATGTCAATGTCCTGGTCAGACCATCCCCTTAAAAGTGAGTCCTTTGAGATAATTTATATGGATTTGGAACTTAATTCTCCTTTGGAGAGTGGGGCTTTTATGTTACCTATCCTTTTCCTGCAAATGTTATTCCTATTCATGAGTGTTATCCTCTCGACTTGAAAGATTTTGTTTGAAATGTCATCTGGTTCTTCCATACTGAATTTGGTTGTCCTAAAATTAAGCCAGTGTAGGACCATATAACAAAACATAAATAGAGTAGTGATTGTGGGTGGGATTTTATCCCATCCAGAGTCCCAAATGCGCTGGATGATTATCTTGGATCCAAACTCAAATTGAGACCCATTAAAAAATTGAAATGGATATGGATCCCTTTATATTCAAAAATTAATTATTACTCAATTTTTAAGATAGTTGAATTGCAGCAAATCCAACTATTTATATTAATCATCAACGCGTCAAATGGCTTGTAGCTCAAGTGGCATGAATATCCTTTATTATGTAAAAAGTCTCATGTTCGACCCGATATACGTTTCTCTCTAAAAAAAATCCTCACACTGCATCCACCCTCCAGATTTCAAGACTCCCTTAAGTATATGCACTTTGAATTTTATTTTTTATTTTTTATTTTTTATTTTAACTTGATGAAGAAATACTACGTGTATTTGATTTCTAACATATTGTTTTTATAAGAAATTGTTTAATAAGCTTATCATATATATATGAAATAGAATAAAAATAAATACAAAATAAAATAGAAGATCAAACTAAATATTTGTTTTGTTATCAATAAATTGGATTTGTTACTAATATTAACTGGATTTGGTTGGATCTGAAGACAAAATTAAATTTGAACTTAAATAGTTAAAATATGAATTTAAAATTGGATCTGAAATGGTTAAAAGTGATAAAATTAAATCTTAATGGTCGGAATTGAGCGAAAAAATTACAATTAAAGCCCATTACCTGTTTGGTAAAAACCCAAATTGACTGGGCCGGTCGAAACCCTTAAAAGGAAATCCCCAGTCCCCACCAACACACTTCACTCTGCAGAGCTCCCCCTTCATCACTGTCAAAACCCTAACCCTACGCCGGATCTAACTCTCTCGCGCTCCATCTGTCTTACTTTTTTCTACGCAGTTCTTACCGGTACAATTATGGCAAGCACAACAGAACCCACAACCGTAAAAAGAGAAGAAGAAGAAGAGGATGAATCGAAGCCAGCAGCAGAAGATGAGGACACTGGCGCTCAGGTGGCCCCGATCGTCAAACTCCAGGAAGTTTCCGTTACTACAGGCGAAGAAAACGAAGATATTCTCCTCGACTTGTAAGTAATCTGATTCTAGATTTAATTTGACATGAAATGTTTGTTCAATGTTCTTAGGGGAAAGATGGTTTAGGTTTGAAATGTATTGATGCAGTAGATGAAGGCCTCTTGTTTATGCAACTGATGCAGTAGATATCTGATTTTTGAATGAATTTATACAGTTGATGCAATGAAATTGAAATTTGAACTAGATTATTGATGCCGGAAGATGGTTATTGTTTCTGGTCTTAATTGAATTGATGCAGTAGATGAAATGGGTTTTTAAGTGTTACCTTTTATGTGGCGTCATCGCGGTTGAGTTTTGTAATTATTTATGTTGAGTTGTTCCTGATTGATCGAAAGATACTTGTGTAGACTAGTGACTTTGCTGCTATACTTATGATTTTTTCTCTTAAGTCCTTTTTTTTTTGCCTTCTCCGGAAGGTGGATTTTTGTTAAAGGATTTTTCATGAAGTGATTGCTGTATGGATTGTTTGTCATTATTGATCTTAAATTGTTTGTCACTGGTAGGAAAGCAAAGTTGTATAGATTTGACAAGGAAGGTAACCAATGGAAAGAGAGGGGAGTTGGGACCGTGAAGCTACTCAAGCACAAGGAAAGCAGCAAAGTTAGGCTTGTTATGAGGCAGAACAAGACCCTTAAGATCTGTGCCAACCATCTTGGTTAGCACGTCATATACTTATTTTTGTGTATTTGTGTTTTACATTTAGTTGTATGTATCGATGCTTGTGGTATCATTCTCTATCAATATCTATGATGCTGAAAGTGGGATTTGGGTTTTGATGTTTGGTTTGCAATTCTATATTTTGTTTTTAGTGTTAAAGATACATCACATCCCATGATACGGTGGAATTCTGGCTCAAATTAAGTTATTTCTTTCTAATTATAGTGCTACCCACTATGACGGTTCAAGAGCATCATGGGAACGACAAGTCGTGTGTGTGGCATGCTGCTGATTTTGCAGATGGAGAGCTGAAGGAGGAGACTTTCTGCATTCGTTTTGCCTCCGTGGAGAGTGAGTTAATTCAACTTTCTGTCTCCAACATGAATTATTTTATGCAATGTAAATCTTATATTGGTTCTATATGTCAGTACAAGCCTGATGGATGTATATGTTACGAAACATAAAGCAGATGAATGTGTTATTATACGATGGTTTGATTTGTTTCTGGGAATATCTCAATGACCATTTGTTTTATTATTCTCTTCTCTGTACTGTTATATTATCTGCATATTCTGCATTTTTAGTGTAAAAACTGCTTCATTTGAAGGTTCACAGAGAAATAGTTAGCCTTCATTTTAGTCATTTCTAGCCTTTTGGGATCCTTCTCAAATAATTTGCTTTTGTAATAATCCATATCCATCTATGGGGGGTTGGGATATGCAAGCAGTGTTTTATTAGGATGTGAGTAAAATGCTTATGATCTCACATTAATCGTGATTCATATATTTTCTTCTAATATTTTGGAGTAATCTATATTAAATTTGTCCTTTTTCCTATTTCTTTCAGATTGCAAGTCTTTCAAGGATAAGATCGAAGAAATAACTGAATCTCTGGAAAAGGACAGTGGAGAAAGCGCAGAAGCCACTGCTGCTGCCAATCTTATTGAAAAGTTGAGTGTTGATGGAAAAGATAAAGAAGAGAAAATAGAAGCAAAAGAAACACCTTTGTCGTCGGGAGAGAAAAAGGATGACACTGAGAAACAGGAAAAATCTGGCAATGAGAAGTAACCTATCGGTGTTCTTGTCTGGATTTTTGTTGACAAGGGTTGAAAAATTGTATTTCCGGTGAATTAGCCCTCTGCCAGATGCTATAATCATGGAACATATCCTTTATTTTGTTATTTGGTTTGTTTGCTGGTTTCCTAGTTGGTTGGTGACAATTGTTGTGTTTGGAGTTCAAGAGTGTGATTTACCTTGATATTTGTCTCTCTTAATACTGGCCGTCTTGTATTGCAAAAATTTTAAAGAGGGTGCATTACCCTAGCATATATTTTATCTTGATGATTATAATGTCTTTGTTGCACGCCCATCTGTTCATTCTTGTGGAGGAGAGTATTGACATCTATTGATATTTTATTTATATGTCTGAGTATGTCTGAAAGCAGTAAGTAAGAAGGCTGGTGGTGCAGCTAAACTACCCTCGCCTTGTGGTTTATTCTCGAAACAGAATTTTCAGCTGGAGTAGTTGAACTTTGTCAAAGAAGAGTACAATGAGTGATGAGAAAAGCCCTGGACCTTATCGACAACGTCAGGTCCAGTATTTTTTCGGGCCTGGGGGGAAGTGACATGGATACCAACTTGTTTCTGGCTGAGGAAAATGAGTGCTAGTTTTTGTTGAGTCACCGGAGAAGATTCACTGGGATAATATACAAAGGGCATGTTTGCTTCGACTGATTAGGTCGTTTACTCTGACTGATGTTAGTCCGTGAGTATTAATCAGCCCGGTGCTAATCTGTACTTTTGCTTGATAACATATCACGCCACGAGGGGTGTGATTTACCAATCTTGGCAGATCAACTGCAATGGCAACTTCTAAAATATCCAAAGCGCCCCTGGAAATTAGAAACAAAAGTCCAATTGCCTTTTGATGCTTCTCAAGTACATTTCCCCTAATCTTCATTTTATCTTCTGCTTTCACACAAGAAACAGAAAGCATGTAACACTATTGCCTACACAAGAACTCAAGGAGAAAACTACTGTTCAAAAATAGTACCATTTTCCTCTTGCTAAAATTTTTAACACTCAGTTCTATAAAAATAGGCTCTGGGCTATGGCAATGGTGATGGTGTGGTAGCAGTGTTGCCTGTACTAATGAAGGTGAGGCAAGGTGAGGAACGTCGATCTTAAATCAAAAAAGTATTGCAGCACAAAAGGAAAAAGAAGAAAATCGAAGAAGAGAAGTACGGAAGAAACCAGAAAGAAAAAAGAAGAGAGACTGACTAAAGAAGAGAATTGAAGAAAACCAAATAAAATAAAAAGGGAAGAGAAAAATTGAAGGAAAAAAAGTTAAACAAAGAACTTAAAAAGAAACCAAAAAGAAAAGAGAGACACAAAGCAACAAAATGAAGACAATCTATAAAAGAAAGGACAGAGAAGAAAGCGAAAACAGAAAAAGAAAAGGTATAAATTTGGAAATAAGGGTGTTTTGACCAATGTAATTGTACTCATTTTATTCAATCATACAAAATATACATTAGATTGTTTGAATAAAATTATCGCATCCCTCATTTAATCATACATTTTATTAATCACTTATTTATCCCATCTATAAAAGTAAACGAGCCCATAAAGGCTAAAGCATATTACAAAACTTGAAAGCAGATAAGAGTAGCTCAAGTAAGAAATATAGTGTTCATGCAACTCTCATTTTTTCCCTAAAGAAAAACAAATGAGACATCTTCCTTGACATGGTGAAGGAGTCTGTGGTCAACTAGTCATCCGTAAAATGTCTGACCAGAGAGCTGCCGCAAGAGATAGCAAGTTCCCTTGCCAACCTGGGCAGCCAAGACCAATCCCACAACCCACTCTAATTTTACTATTACACACTCTTTGCAATATTTAAAGGATGTTTATGCCCTAATCAAAGTTTCACGCACTTGTAGTGATATCATACTGTACAATTGAATGATGCTTCTGCAGAATAGGGCAGCCATCTATTAATCTATCTCAGTTCAAACACTGGATAGGAGAGCACACAACTTACAAATATACAGGCATTCACCACCATCCTTGGCAGGATTTCCAGCTGAGTCCTTTGGGTGGTTTGTTGCTATGGAGACATCATATCATCCATTGATGTGATCATCTGTACATCTGTTTCCTCGGGTGTTCCTCTCTTCATTTGACTTTCCATGGAATCACCTATTCGGATACACAACATTATATTAGTCCACAACCATGAAAATCTTAGCCATTAAATTCGATGTCTTGTACATGTGTCTCACCAAATAATGAATCAATTGAAGGCCGGCTTGGTGATGTACTCCTCATATGATCTGCGTTAAAACTTATTAGAAGGGTCTGTTCCATGAAGTTTTTCTTTTCTTTAAAAAGAAAAGGTTAAAATCAATCTCAGCTGAATTGTTTGTGAACTATAAAAAGGAAGAACTATTAGAGCAATACTTTGGAGAAATACGACAGTGAGTAATGTTACACCTATTGTTGTGGATAAACTGATCAGCAAGTCATTTAGAAATGCTAGCAGTGGATGTGTGTATTCATATAACAAAATACGGAATAGCAAATAAACATATTTAACTAGGACAGTCCAAGTAATGACTATTATAGTCAACTCAGGATAATGCAAATCCTTACCTGATGAATAACGCAGTGCCTTAACAGCATCAAAGTTCTTGTAAGTATAGCCCACGAAATTCAGATCTTTTGGATTAAGATGCACCTGCTTGATTAAAAATGAGGCCAAGTTATTTACCTTATTCAGCATCAAGCTTAAGCATAGGCAAAGTAAACCATTACAGGAATGAAGACCATCCTATCATGCTTCAGTCATTGCCAGCCAGAAACAAGCAAAATCAAAATTAAGCACATAATTGAACATAAATTCAGTATTTTGCAGGAATTTGCAACCAATAAATTGACAATGCATAAAGAGCAAGAAAAACCTTCCGTGAGGGGCCCGAGCCAGATCTTGCAGTTGTTGGAGGATCCAACTGTGTAACCAACAAGAAATTTGCATCAGTTAGTTGGAAAAAAACAAGACTACTATAAAAAGCATTTGGCATAAAACATCAAAGACAGTAGAAGATGATAATTATATCAAGAACAGCAGCAAAAGTTCAATGAAAATGCAACAACAAAAAATATTTAAGTTGACATTGCCAAAGAAGGCAAATAATATCCAACTTGTGGCCAAAAGATGTCTCAAACTTTGAGATACCAACACTAGATTCCAAGTATTAGCATGAGAACAAAATTTCTTCCCAGAGAATCACCGTCCAAGGCAAAAGATTTACTAGGGCAAAAAGAAAAAATAGAAAAAGAAAACCTGACAATTACCAAGCATGCATTCCATTTTTTGTAGGCTTTAGGTTAAGCAAATAAGCCCACATTCATGAAATGAAAAGTTACCTTATGAGATGCTACAGTTATAATGGCAATGAGTGGTATTGCACTGACTTTATTGGTCTAAATATAAGTAAAATTCACTAAAATTAGTTATATTTCAGTAATTAGTTGTACAAGCTCATATTTGTAAATATCTGTTACAAAAGTAGCATAGATGGCGTGAAACATAATAAAGCAAAGAGATTAGAGCGTACTTCATCAAACTTCATAAAGTTCTGGGTGTCCAGCTCTCCATTAACCTCTGGTTTAAAGGATGCTTCCATTTCATATAGTTTATCCCACTCAATATCCTTAAACCAAAGGTGAGCCTGTATGCATTTATTTATAATTCAAGTGAGAGGGAGAGACAGAAAGAGAGGGAGGAGAGGGAGGGAGAGTATGTGACACCCAAATTTTATAAACTCATACCTTTATCGGGCCTGCTCCTCCAGTTCCAAGCCTATTATCTACATCACAGAGCAACCTACAGATGAGATCTTTTGCCTCAGGACTCAAATTGGTATCTTCAGGAAATTTCAGGTGATTTCTCCAATGAACAATCTGGCAATCATTTGTTAACCTTATCAGATGAAAATTGCTTCAGCAGTAATTGCCGTTTTATTCTCTAGCTAAATGCAATGTGCATACAGGCAATTTATGCGTGATGAACCAATAGAACGGACTTTATCCATCATAACACTTATCAAATGGCTGGAGCCACTATTGTTCTCACTCTCTTGCTAATAGTCACACATAAATCAGCAAAATAATTGTACATATAATGTATTCATATAACTTTCTCAACTCAAGGAAGCATAATTGCTTGCATATATTTGGTTGACCAATAGAACTCTTCCATATGGTGGCAATTACATCAATTCAATAAATTGAAGCAGACAATATCGCAAATGGGTTGCTGAGATAAGGATAAGAATTTTCAAATTACTTCCGTATATAATGTGGTCCATGTAGAAAGAAGCCAACCAGAATAGGACTCATGAATGAGTGGTATATAGATTATTTGGTGTTTGCGCTCCAATTCACACAAATTCAGCAGAGCGAGCCTATACACAATTCACCAAAGAATTCTTTTTGTTCAAGTTTCGGGGTAATAAGGCTATGGCAATTAGGAAACTAAAAAATTAGCATAAATCTGTTCAAATTTAGCTTTTCTTAGTTCATTGTAGATATATATGGCCAGTACTTAACTCTAAGATGTAGACATGGTGTAGTACTTGAAATAGATATGAAGTTGAATGAAGAAAACAGATGTTTACACAATATATGCGAAGAATGTACCTTCCTGCAAGTGGTCATAGGATCGTCAGAATAAAAAGGTGGGTACCCCACCAGCATTTCATACATAATAGCGCCCAGTGACCACCTGCATGCATATGTGGTGGTTATGGTGACAAGAAATATACAAATTAGCAAAAATAACATTTTCTTTGGCATCTATATTTCCAAGTAATGCACTATAGAAAATGCACATAGTTCTGAATGCTAGAGTCACAGCACAAAAACCATTACTTAAGATTGTTCAATGCAACAGGAGCAAAAGCCTGAAGAAGTCTCATATCATGTCTTTCCATATTTTAAAGTTATGCAGCACTGGAAGTTAAACCCTAAAATAGGTCTGCAAGGTTCAAGCTAAACAGAATGTATGCATATACATTTTTTGAGTTGATAGCAGTATGCCAACAAATCAATGATAGAAGTAACTGAATTTAATAAGAAGGGAAAGACTTGAACTGACCAGTCACACTCCATACCATATCCCTTCTTCAACAACACTTCTGGAGCAATATAGTCTGGAGTACCCACAGTTGAAAATGCCTTAAGAAAAGAAACGTATAGGAGATCAAATTATGTGAACTGGAAAGCAATGCAATAAAATTACCAGTCATGATGCAACTTGATAAGTGATACAAGAGCCTTTACGCATAAAGAAAACGGTAAGCTGCATGACATGATTACCAGACTAGATAATGAGAACTAATGAGAGCTTAAAGCAAGGATGAAAAATAAAACTTTGCATTTGACCAAAAAGAAAGATAATGCCACTGTCATCACAATATAAACAAAAGAACCTGTTCTTTGGCAATGGTTCTCTTGTTTCTGATAGTCGAAAATCCGACAAAGATAATGAACAAGGCTCCAATCCAGTGGTTGTAGGTAAAAAGAAAAATCTCTGATTTCTTTTATGATTTCTTACCAACTTTCTCCTATTCATCTGCCAGTGCTGAAGTTGTTCCCGAGGACTTCTCCAATTACTACCATTTGCAGCATCAGGAAAGCGGCCATCAATGTCCATTGGTTCCCTTATATTTTCATCATCCATGGCCTCGTTTTCATTCACTGTAGATAAAGTTCTACAATCAAGTGGCTTGCAAAGACCAAAGTCTGAGAGCTTCATATGACCATTCTTGTCAAGGAGAAGGTTGTCTGGTTTGATGTCCCTAAAGAGAAAACGAATGAGAAAAGTCCACAAGAAAAATTAATCTTTACAACTCGTAACAAGGTCTAATTCTCCAGAAATATTGGTATCAAATGCTCTAATTCGTCGAATATTAGATCACGCTCACCTATGAATATAATTATGCTTGTGAATGGACTCAATGGCCAGTACACTTTGTGCAATGTAAAATTTAGCCACACTTTCAGAAAGTGTGTCTTCTCTCATCAGCAGAGTCATCATGTCACCACCAGGGAGATATTCCATGATAAGATATAAATACTCAGCATCTTGAAAAGAGTAATACAATTTAACTATACAGTGGCTTGCGACTTCTGCCAATAGATTTCTCTCTGCTCTAACATGTTCCACCTAGAAAGCAGAACATTTTCAGATGTATGAAGCAGATAATGCAAAAGCCCTTCCAAAGTTTACAATGACTGGTAACAACAACTCACTCAGACAAGGACACACACACACCAAAAAGAAAAAAAGAACCTTTCAATTTATGCCAAATGTTGACACCTTGAAAGTGTTGGATTTTCTCATTACTTGTAACGAGCCAAGTAAAATTCCACAAAGGAGAATCAAGGAAAAGAAAGTTCTGCATGTTTGGTTACTACACTACCTGTCCTCTGGAAAGCATTTCAGACTTCTTCAACTTCTTCATGGCATATATATTGCCTGATTTTTTTTCCCGGCATAATCGGACCTAAAGTTTCAAATTTAATCAGAAACTGAGAAAGCAACCAAAAGAATAGACAATCACATATTTATTATAATTATTACGTTAGACAGTTACTAGGGAAAAAAAGTCTATAATCAGTTTAGGAGAAGGCTAGATCTGAATTAGATACATGTGGTTTCATATAAAGAGACAGCATGAAAAATTTCAATTGCATGGAATATATTAAGAACCATATAAACTGAGGTGGAAGAAGAGTGATATGCAAGCAAATGACCAACCTCGCCGAAGGCTCCACGACCTATGATGGTTAGAAGTTCAAAATCATCTACGCATATCTTGTTCCTTCTCAATCGCATGAACTCCGTTTCCTTCCGTTCTAAATCTTTAATTTGATTTATCTGTTCCTCTTTAGGAACATCTGAAGATGCCAACTTCCTTTCTAGTATCCATCGCCTGGAGTGAAAACATAAATATCGAGGTTTTAAATTTAGCTGAAAAATCTATATCAATAAATCTAAACAAGTAGAAGTGTTGGTCTAAATGCATCAACATGAAGTAGACTGAATGTTACTTTGATGTAACATTCATATATAGAAATACAAAATTTCCCTTTTCTGCATGACTATAACCTTCTCATGGTTGCCATGTCAAAAGGCTAGAATCACCTTCAGGCTATTCTGTCTTTTCCAGATAACAAGAGCAGCATAAAGCAAGAGCTAATGGTGTCGTTTCTTTTATCGTTTAAATGACAAACATTAAGGATACAAATAATACATTAACAAAATACCACACGTGACTCCCATAGGTATACATACAAATCTGGTAAGGAATTAAAACATACTTTAATTGACAATCAGATTAGCACTTAATCTTTACTCTCAAGATGGTCTATTATGAAAACTTGTGCAACCAGGTTATACACTTCACAAGTTCTAAATACATGGAAAATATATGTCATATTAGGATCCACAAAGGGCAGTTTAGGAAAATATATGTCCTAATATGTCATGTTATGATCCATAAGTATACTATATTTATACATCATATTCAAATCCAGAAGCCAATTTAGATATCACTCGCTTCAGTCTGCATGATGATCACATATTTAAAAGGATGGCTCTGGTTAAGTCTAATGGAGCCAGTACTATGAACTTTGTCCATAATCACATGAATTCCATGCCAGATGTTATTGTTCCTCATAATTAAATAAATTATTTTTGCTCTTCTACATGCCTTTCAACTTCTTTTAAAGTTGTCTAATTCAACTTACACGGAAAGGCAATATAAACTTTTTATCCCAAAATATCAAAATCACAATCAGCACACACCAGCATGCCTCTTATATTTTCAGAAGAAACAGCATCAAATGTGTTGCTGTTCAAATCCTTGAAAACCCTCCAGTTGGTCTATTCATCATCATGTTTCCTATCACTAGGCTCACCAGCTAACTTTAACTTCTCTAAATTTTCTTCCATATATCAAATCAGCGCATAACAGCTTTTTCCTGCCATGAGCTCCCCTGTAACATATGCACTCCTGGATGGAGGAGGTAAATCATCCTCAGGTTTGTAAGCCTTGCTCTACAGGGTACAAAAGAGCAACCACCATCAATCATGCCCGACAAAAATCTCAACTACCAACCTTAGCATCTTGAACTAACCCGCTGGCATCAATAACTTATAGTTTATTGCCTTCAATGCATCAAACAAAAGATTCCAAACCTACTTTTGAATCCATGAAAAACATCCATGCTAAAAACTCGTGAAGATTCAGCTCTGACCAAACACAGAATTTGAATACAAATTTACTCCATGCAGGTGTATCCTGGCAAGAGTTCCATAAGCTTGACTCAGGAAAGCACCTTCATGCATAGAAAATCCGTTAAAACTTATTTATAACGCTCATAGGCTCAGTATAAATCGCAGCATATAAATCACAGCAAATCTAATCTCAAATTAACCACTTAAGTATACAGTTCCCAATCTCATTGCACCAATAAAGCACTAGAAATGAGATCCAACCACCCACCCCCCAACAAAAAAGAAAAAAGAAAATATATAATAATAAAAAAAAAAAAAAAAAACTACGCATCAATTCACCATCTATATATGCATTAGACAGTTCTATTATGTCTAATCAAACATAATCTTAACTGACTTTCAGAACCTATAATCCACAAGCTAAATTCCCAAAAAAGTTAAAAGAAAAAAGAAAAAAGAAGAAGAAAAATCAAAGCAAACACTGGATCCCGTACACGAAATCAAATCGTAACTCAAAGTAATTGACTCAACGCTATTTCAGTGACACTCCAAAGTCAAAAAGTTGCCATAAACACAAGCACATAGCTCGTTATTCTTATATATAAGTTACACACATACAAATGTATTTGTGTGTATACATATACCTTTCTTTTCTTTCCTGTATGCTTTTCATCTGATTTTTGTAGTGATTCTCGATGAACTGTTTGGCAGCGGCGACTTTTTCCATTGTCAAACTTGAACCTAGAATTTCTTCTTCTCCATTGTTACTCTCTTCTTCATCCATCTCTGCTTCCTCTCTCTCCCTCTCTCTCTCTCTCTCTCTCTCTCTAGATTTCCGCTAAATTTTTGTTCCCTCTCTCTCTAAGAAAATACGCGTGTATACACATATATATATAGTTGTGTCACTGTGTGAGTGGATGCGTGTTTTGTGCACATACAAGTGTGTGTGCATTTATTGCAGGAATGAGAAAAAGGAAAGCCCCAGGAGCCCGCTCGTTGTCGTTTTACCCCGTCAGCTCGTGTTTTCGGCTGGATGATCCCCTGCTTTTCAATTTCGTGCGCCACGTTGGAGAAGTTTGAAAGTGATTGTACCTCGAGACTTTTTTCGCACGGACAGTACTTTCTACTTTTAATCTATTTAGGACTAATTTGGTTGAATTTTTAAGTTATTTCATAATTATTTATTATATAATAATTTATATAATTTTTTATTATTATGATATTATTTAGCTGATATGATAAATAAATTTATGAATGTGGTAGATTAATTTATTATGAAAATTACACATAAATATGGAATTTGGATATTCATACAAATTTGAATATTTATAATTATTCCAATCAAATGGACAATATTATCTACTTTTAATCTATTTAGGACTAGTTAGATCGAATTTTTAAATTATCTCATAATTATTTATTATATAATAATTTGTGTAATTTTTATTATTATGATATTATTTAACTGGTATGATAAATAAATTCATGGGTGATGGCAAATTAATTTATTATGAAAATTACACATAATAAACACGGGCTTTGAATATTCATACAAATTTGAGTATTTATAATTATTCCAACCAAACAAATGATAAGATGTGATAAAATAATATATCAAATCTTACATTACAAACAAACTAGACCTTTGTATTTACTAGTAATAATGTGAATTGACTACCTTCATATTTTTTGCCAAATACTAACATATATTTTTGCCTTTTTATAATATTAATCTTTGTGACATTTGCCGTAAGAATTCGATTCAATTTTTTATATTTTATGTTTTATTTATCTTTTTTAGCGCAATTTATACCGAATTAGTTTAGTCGAGATGCAACAAAATTTTATTAATATAATTGTTAATTTTCATAATTTAGCGTTGACACACCTCACTTATGCCTAAAAAGGCACATTAATAAAATCACAACAAAAGAATAAAGATGACTTGATGAGATTGCCATTGAAGCCACTTACTTAGGCCGTCAAATCTAATGGACTCAAACTATCAATGGTTTAACAAATGTATTGCAACGATTCACATATGAATTAACTTGATCATTCTTTTCAACTGAACATACTATAAAAAAAAATCCACCTTTTCATAATTTTTTAAAAGTCCTGAATCCAATTTCATGCACGTTAAATATTTTTCTTTTTTATAGCATGAAAAATTAACTATAATTCTTTAATTATGTAAAAGTAAATAAATTTTTAAAATATTATTTTGTTCTTTAATGGTGCATATGAGAAAATGAAGGAAACACATCAAATTTTCCATACATATACATAAATTTCATTCTCTTTAATGTGGATTGCATAGTTTAATTCTATTGAAAAGATATATTACTTTTTAAGTCAAAAAAGAAAAGAAAAGAATATGCTAATGAAGTTTTTGAAATATTTGGTTATGTTTTTTCATAATCAAATATATTCTTATTTTTCTTTCAAAACACACATTTTTCAAAATATGC
>JACGDI010001630.1:982128-1000209 GCA_014898725.1 Jacaranda copaia
CGTTGTAAGTGGTAAGCTTCAATTAATTAGTTTAGAGTTTCTTCAAATGAATTCATAATATAATTTAAAATATTTACAAGATGAAAATTTAAATATATTTTTCAAATTGATCCTTTTTTCAATAATTTAAAATTGGTTCAAAATACTAATAGCAAATAAAATATTTTTGATGGGATTTATGGCTTTCTCACCCTCGTTCAATTAAAAGTAGGATGAAACTAATCACAACGCAATTAATTACTTTGGGTTTGTTCTTGTGCATTTTGGGTGAATTGTAGAAACTGTTTTGGGAGAAAATTTGGAGAATGTGCTAAATATTTTTTTTTTGTTTTGAAAAAACATAGAAAATAATTTAAAAATGAGTTATTTATTTTTTTATATTTTGGGGGAGACCAATTTTACTGTTGATGTCAAATTAGTTGCTTTTTTATTGATTTTTAGGATGAATGATGTATATGTATATATAAATTTGTAATGATTGATTAGGGTGTTTTATAAATGAATTGTGAAGATTTTTTTAGTATTAAAATATTATATTTTGAATTGAAAATTAAAAATTATATATATTTTATATTTATTTTGAGAGTTGAAAAATATTTTAAAAAATATTAGGAGAATAAAGTTTTAATTCCAATTTTTTTAATTATTCACTCAACCACCTATCTAACCTTTTAAAAAGAATTCGATGAGTAAGAGCTACCTAAGTTGCTTAGACGCCTTCCACCATAACAATAATTGGGTGACCTCCACTTTGTTGTGTAGGGATTGGGGGAGAAGAGAGGAATGCAAACATGCTTTGAGTGCTCCCAATGTTGCTTTCTTGGATTGTGAACTAAGAGGTTGTTTGGTTTCATTCTCACTTGAAAATGCATAATAAAAAATTAGTTAGAAAAAATAAATTTAAAAATAAATTATATTTGGATGTGTTGTTTAAAATTATAGGTTATATAAGTGTGAAAATGAAATATATTTGGATGTTGGGTGTGTTTGTATTAAAAGTTATTTAATTTTTGAAGTTGAATTAATGGTGTAACGTGTGATTGTTTGAAAAAATAATATTATAATTTGAATTTGAATTTATAATTTTTTTTGTTGTAAATGGTGTACAAGAAGTATTGGAAAGATAAAAAATAATTAAGGTAATGATAAGGGTTAAAAAAGGGATGAAAATGGAAAGAAAATATAATAAAAAATATTTTGAAAATGAAAATATTTGAGAAAATGGTATAGGTAGTAATAGTTTTCTATTTTCATTTTTAGATGAAAATGAAAATGGGCTGTGAAAATGAAACCAAATAGCCCCTAAGTGGAAGAAATGAAAACTTATGATAAGTCAATTCCCAAAGAAAGTTTAAATGAAAAAATAGGAGTGTAAATGAAATGAGATGATTTGCAAATGATTTGGGCTTAATTTGATAAAAGCTTGTATTTGATTAGATTTTTTCAAGCCTGAGCCTGAACTGAACTTAATAATATTTGGTTTGAAAAGCTCACAAGCTTAATGAACTTTTTTATTATATATACACACATATATAATTATAATTTAAGTTCATATAATAAAATCTATAAAGATAAGTAAATAGTAATAGTAGTAATAATAATAATAATAATTTAATTTTTTATTTTTAAGAAAATATATAGCAAAATTATTTAAAAAAATTATAATTATAAATTTTGTTTTGAGTCTAAATGAACTTGAATTAATTCAAATATATATGAGTTTGAGCTTGAACTCATCAGAACTTATACAAATCGAGCTTTTCTACCTATCTATAATGACCCTTATTCAATCAAGCTTGATAAAGCTCGACTCGTCAAGTTTTTGTCTATTCCAATGAGCTGAGTTTCAACTTGGCAGTTTAGGCTCGAGTTTGTGAATTAATAGACGAGTCGAGTTTGAGTCTATTAGATTCAGGCTCAACTCGACTCGTTTGCACTCCTATAAATAATAAAGTTGAAACACAACATTTTAAAATCTTCTTTAATTTTAACAATAATAACTATAAAATTATTATTATCAAAATTTTCTCATTTCCAACTTCTTATTTTATTTAAACACTTCAACAATTTAATTTTTAGCATAAAATTTAAGCTATGTTTGGTTACATTCTCCCAAAACAAAATTGTTCTAGGAGAATGTAACCAAATATGTACTTTCTTTTTCTCTCTAAATGAGTTTCTAAAATGACCAAATTATCATTACAATTTAACTAACAAATGACCAAAAACCCCATATTTTTTACATCACAATAATTTCCAATCATATATATATATATATATTTACATATCACAATATTTTATTATTATGTCATAATAAAAAATACTACTAAAATCCATTTACAACTTCAAAATCCAACAAAAAGGCATTAATTTGATTGCTACAGTAAAATTTCTCTCATCCCAAAACATAAACAAACATACTAAATTTTTCCAAAACAATTTTCTTACTATTCCCAAATCATAAACAAACATACATTACATTCCCCAATACAAATTTCACATTCCCTAACTCCACTCTCAAAACTTATTCTCCCAAAAAATATAATTTATAAACAAATATTACCTTAACTTTTTATAAAATATAAAAATTTATAAAATCTTCTAAATAGATGCAGTCAAATAAAGTCTATTGAATTTGAACATATTAATTAACTTTTCCCTAGCCAAAAATTCAGGAGCCCACCATGAAAAAAACATGGTTCATTAATACGGTCAAAGAGAGTGAATGGACGGAAAAGGTTGATAAAAATAGAATGCATCAAGAAGTCAATGTTGGTTATGTCAGTTAAAGTGAGAGGGAAATATCTTAGTGTCCCTTCTTGATTCTCATATTTTTCCATCGGAAAACTTGTGGGAAGAAAGAAAGAAAGTGGTGGTCACGGTGGCAATGGCGGTGGAAGTGCTGCTGCACTAGTGGTATTAACCTCATTGCACCACCACATTCGACGAAACATTCGAATACAAACCAATATTCTGAAAATGTTACACCAAATTCTCGACAACAATCCCATTGTTGTGGCTGTAGAGAAGGATAAAAATAGCACATTTGCTGTTAGATGGGCCATTGAACACCTTGTACAAAACCGAGTTCTTGTTTTGATTCATATCAGGACTAAAAGTAGGTATTCTTCCATTGTTTTGTTCCTGCTTTTTTTGTCTGTGCTTTATCCGAATGTAACTGCAGGCGGAGGGAATGGTGGTGCTGTGGAGGCGAACGGTGGATGCATTGAAGAAATCTTCACACCTCTCCGTACATGCTGTGCACGTAGAGGGGTAAGTGGAAGATTTTCCTCTATGGGAATTTCAAAACATTTGGCTGAAACTATGTATATTTTGATCTGGATTTGGGCGATCTTGCAGATAATGGCGCAGGAAGTTATCTTAGACGGCGTAGATGTACATACTGCACTTTTAGACTACATCAACATGCACCAGATAACCAATATCATTCTTGGCGCCTCATCAAGGAATGCCTTAACAAGGTACAATACATCTCTGTGTATGTTGAGTTGATTGCTTGAATTCCTGATGGGGCGACTGGTCTTGTGCAGGAAGTTTTGGACCTACGATGTGCCAACGTTGATAAACAAGGCGGCTCCAGATTTTTGTTCTGTGTATGTGATTTCAAAAGGCAAGGTGCAATCAATACGTCCTGCAGCACAAGCAGCAGCAGCCAGTTCAAAGCCGTCTGCTCATAGGCTGCCATCCTCCGCAAGGGGGGACAGGAGGACGGCTGACAATCAGAATGACGTTGTCAGTAGATGGTTTTTTTCTCCCGGTGATAGTCCCGCAGTTCCCAAGAGAAGGACTAGAAATTCAACCAATCACAATTCCATGGACGATGATTCGACGGATATCACAAGAGTGCAAAATTTAGATATTACTACTGTGGGAGAAAGAGCTGATCCTGAGGGGAATGCCTTGTCTTCAGTAAGTATTGCTTTTTGTGCTTGATATAGTTTTATAGGATAACTTACTAGAGTTGTTCTTGAAATTGCAGAATGAAGTTCTAAGACTAAAGCAAGAAGTGAAGCAAGCCATGGATATGTACAACACAGCTTGCAAAGAAGCAGTTTCAGCCCAACAAAGGGTAGAAAAATTTGATTTTGATGCTTGAAGCTTTACATGAGAATGTGGAGAGATTTATGACATTTTTACGTTTGTTTGGCTAAACTTCCAGATAGGTGAACTCCAACAGCGAATGAAGCTGGATGAAACAAACAGATTTGAGCAGGCACGCCTTGCTGAAGAGGTGGCCCTTGCGCTTGTAGAGATGGAGAAAGCAAAATGCAGAGCAGCCATTGAAGCAGCAGAAAAGGCGCAGAAAATAGCCGAGAAGGAGACACAGAGAAGACTGTATGCAGAGCAGAAAGCCAAGAGAGAAGCAGAAGAAAAAAATCGAGCCCTTGATGTATTGTCCAACAATGATGTCCGCTATAGAAAATACACCATAGAGGAGATTCAGGCAGCCACAAATAAATTCTCGAGTTCAATGAAAATTGGAGAAGGTGGTTATGGGCCTGTCTTTAAAGGTAAACTTGATCACACCCCAGTTGCTATCAAAGTACTCAGATCAGACGTTGCACAAGGGAGAAAACAATTCCAACAAGAGGTATAAATATATATAGTTACATGATAGTCAAAAGTTTTAAGTCCCATTTGGTTGTTTCCATCTTAATTCCTTGTTCTGTCCTTGAATCCAGGTTGAAGTCCTGAGCTGCATAAGACATCCAAACATGGTCCTCCTAATGGGAGCTTGTCCCGAATATGGATGCTTGGTTTATGAATTCATGGACAATGGAAGCCTAGAGGACCGTTTGTTTCGCAAAGGCAACACCCCTCCAATCCCATGGGGGATCCGATTCAAACTTGTAGCTGATATAGCTACAGGGCTCTTGTTCCTCCACCAGACCAAACCAGAGCCCCTTGTGCACCGGGACTTAAAGCCGGCCAACATTCTATTAGACCATCATTACACATGCAAGATCAGCGACGTAGGTTTAGCTCGCCTAGTTCCACCTTCGGTTGCAGATAGTGTAACTCAGTACCACATGACATCAGCCGCAGGCACATTTTGTTACATAGATCCCGAGTATCAGCAAACAGGAAAGCTAGGGACTAAATCTGATATATACTCACTAGGGGTGATGTTGCTACAAGTTATCACCGCTAGGCCTCCGATGGGCCTCACACATCATGTCGAGAGGGCCATTGAGAAAGGGACGTTTGCTGACTTGCTCGATCCAACTGTGCCCAATTGGCCTGTTGAAGAAGCCCTCAGCTTCGCGAAATTGGCCCTGAAATGTGCTCAGCTGAGAAAGAAAGACAGGCCTGATCTCGGTCAAGAAATATTACCAGAGCTTAACAGGCTAAAAGAACTTGGATTGCAACATGGGTCAGGCCACTGGCACACTCCTCATAAACCAACTCCACATGAAAATTTCTACTAGGTGATAATAAGCATGAAGTTCAATTGACCACTTTGTCTGGTCTTTTCATCTTCATGACTTGTGTTTTCTTTTTCTTCTCACAGATTGTTTTTCATTACGGAACGGTCAGGATGCTAGAGTTGGATAAAGACTTAAGCATGTGAACCCCTATTCAAATCAAAATGAAGTGCGGGCAAAGAGCTGGAGATCTTGAAGTTTACCGGGAAACAACTCAAAACAAATTAATGGAACATATGCATATACAAAATGAATCAAATTCCAAAAGGGTTGTAATTCATTGTGCTTAACAGGCTTTTGTTGACTATAGGGCAAGTACAAATTAGTGAGAGTTATTTTCAGTTTCAACTTCAATACGGCTCATCTCATTCTGTATATTTGTTCATCCCTTCTATGGTCGAATTATTCGTCCAAAACTGCGTACTTTGTGATTAAGATGATGTTGCTACATATTCTTTTAGTCCTGTTAATTACAAGACAACATACGAATCATTTTTATCATTATTAACTATCATATTCTTAGGACAAGCAAAGAATGTCTTGTTTATTGAAGCAGCTCAGATTTCCTGATATTTGATATGCAAGAAAAGAGCTCCCTCAATCAGAATCTGCAGAGTGGATGATGAATTCTTTTCTTGGGATTAGAGACCAGAAAGGGGTGATTCTAAAGTCCCACAAAAGAAAAGAATATGCAAAGGAGGAAAAGCATAAAGTGTGGAGCAAAATGTGGTGGAATTGGTGCCGACAAATCTGGACTGTGTCAAGAGAAAAAAAGCAATATAAAAAGTTGGAAATGCCACTGCCAATTGCATTCCACTTTGGATCCTCTTTTCAACTTTTGGACACTGAGGATAACATTTTATCCCCCAAATCCGGATTTTAAAGAACCAATGACCATAATCAATGCACAATTCAGGATAATGATATGGGCTGCAAATGGATTAGTATTTTCAAAACAATTACATGCAAAAGTTTTTGTGATCAGCACATATCTTACATATACCTTCTGGCAAAGGTTAAATTTCTACAGACAGCCATGACTGTCTAAAATCTAACACGTTGACGCTATTGTCTTGATATATAATAATTCTCTTATTCACAATAGGAAATATTTTTATCTAAATCAAACTTTTTAGAGTACTTTAATGAAAGGGGAAAGAATTGTTTGATCTGTTCTAACTGCACCCCTGAGTGTTGTTTGATAAAAGGCTGGCCCCTCATTCTAGATTCTATTCTAGGCAGTGTTTCTCTATAAAAACACACTTCACACAAGCATCATAAGCTAATAATTAGTCACAAGTACACATCAAGTCCAACACCGAATGAAATCTTCAAGAGTACTTCTTGCTTTCATGACAAGTAAAAGATGGATAGTTCTTCTCTTGATCTTGTTTTCAACTTCAAAATCCAAAGGCCAAAAGGACACACAGCCAGCTGGTATGCTATGCGTTAGCGACTGTGATACATGCCCTGTGGTATGCTCACCACCACTGTCTACTCCAAAGCCACCTCCACAACCACCAGCAGCCCTCCACCACTCACCGCCAGAACCACCGGCTCATCCACCACCATCGGCAAGTGGGGCCGTTCCTCCACCTCCGGCACTTTATGTGTACAATCCAGGCACCATGCAGCAGAACTTTTCTTATCCATACTACTATTTCTACTCATCCAAAGCTACTTGTTCCCTTCCTCTTCATCAGGGATTCTTTCTTTTTGCATTGTCCACGTTCTTCCAAGTTTTGTATGCTTGTAGGTGAAAGAATAATAGGGAATGAGCATGTTAAATAAATTTTCTGTTAAAGATAATTTCCTTGCCTTTTCAATGGAAAATAAGAGCCACTTTCTGATCCTGATTGTCTTGTTTGTAATCTGATTTCATTGTAATTATGTCTTGATACAGAAATGACAAGTCTTGGATTGCTATTTGATTTCTTTGAATGAACATCCTTGTGGGTTTCAGCCATTCTTTCCCCAAGAAGATAGTTACTGAACTACATTAACCTCATTGCTCAGACAGCTTTACTGTGTGAGTGAAATGGAGACAATGATAAAGTATGAGGTTGTTTGTGATATAATTGAGACATGAGTGACTAAAGTGCAAACTTTGAGAAACTTTAGGGACCAAGTATTTATTTACTATCAAATTTGCAGGTAAAATGTCACTTTGAATATAAGTTTGGTAAAATTCTATTTTAATAAAATAATTGGAAAAATACAATACATGTTATGACCTTGTCAAAGGGATTTAACGATGATGTCTTAAAGAAAAAATAAAATAAATTAATAAAGAGTTTCGTATTACAAACTTTCTCAATATTAATAACTTTCATAATTTTTTTAATAAAATAAATTCTATTAATATGGATATATGTTTTGAAAAATTAATTCAGGTGAAATTTCACAATCTTTCAATGAAGATGAAGTACTACAACGAAGAATAATGGTGATAGTTTACTAACTATGAATTCTAAAGTTTTTATATAAATATATTTCAAAAATCGATTCTATCTTTATTAAAAGGATGATTCACTTAGAGTTGATAACAATATAAAGATCATATGTTTTTAGTGATCATGATCTATATTATGGAATTCTTTGATTGAAAGTTATAATAACATTGACAAACAATACATAAATTTAAGTATAATATAATGAAAATACATAATCCACTAATGTTGAAATCGAGTATATATAAATTAATAAAATATATTTAAGAAAAATAATATGTTATCATATATTAAATAATAAATGAAATTTAATTTAAATTTTGTCTTTAATGTCAACAATTAAATATATCTTCTATTTTTATAGAAAAAATTATTTTTTTCACACTAATTTGCTAACTAAATATAAGCACAATATTTAAGGTGCCAAAATACAATATCACAAACCTTGGGTGACCAAATATGGCCGTTTTTGAGAATTTAGAAATTCCACCCTATAATCTTGAAAATATCATTCAGGCCCAAAGGAAAAATCTCGTTGACATCAGATTAAAATGCACTTCCCAGATCTATGGCAGAGATCGATCAAACTCTGGGCTTGAAAGATGACGGCAATGGCGTCGCCAGAATCTCCGGCCATCGACGACGTATCTACGGAGATGTCGAATCTTCTCCCTCTTGCCTCCGCTGCCCAGCAGCCCTACGTCTCCGAACTCCTCTCGTTCACTCTCGATCGCCTCCATAAGGTATTCTTACAGTCCCATATTGCTTAATTGCATGTCTGGGTTTTGAATTTGAGGAAATGTGTGTGTTTGTTTTGGCTAAGGAACCGGAATTGCTCAGAGTAGATGCGGAGAGAATACGGCGGCAGATGCAGGAGGTGGCGGTTGGCAATTACCGTGCATTCATTGCAGCGGCGGATGCCTTGCTCGAGATCCGAGAGGAGGTTTCTTCCATTGACAAGCATCTCGAGTCTCTGGTAATTTTGATTCGATTACGACCTTTTCTTTTTATTTGAATTTGGTTTAACTTGATGTTGTAATTATTGAGCTGGTAGTGAAATCTATTAAGTGCTAATTTTAAGCTACTGCGATGCGAATAATTGGAATTGAGAGTGAAAATTAATAGAAAAACTGAATTACCATATTGTAATTTGTGGATTTGACGGTTCAATATCTCTGTTACCGAGGAAAGAAAAATTGGAGTTCCTACTGAGTTTGGGAGGACAAAATTACTTTAGCGTTGTCCTTTTCTTCCACAATGCTCTGAACGTCGGGAATATTTGGACTGCAAATTGATCTAAGGGTTCAACCAACTTTTCCCAGTTGTTTAAACCTTGAATCTCTCTCCAAGCACTGGCCAGCTTGGAGGCCATTGATTTGGCACTAGACCTAATTGTCTGGGACTTGGCCAAACTGCTTGTCGAATCCACTTCATTCCCAGATTGCGGCTGGTGATTACTATGAGACAAAGAAGTAGTGGATGGAAATGGATTTGATTTGAGCATAGGCGCTGTCTTGCCTTAAAGAACATGGCAGTGGGATACTGTTTTTTGGAGTGAGACAAAATTTGGATGAATACACAAGTTTGCATATGAAGAAATGTTTGGTACCACAGCAAACTGCTTGTCTCTGTGACCTTATGAAACTATTAGGGATTAGTTCTCAGGCTAGAATCTCGACGATAGTGTCATACAATAGTAACAGGTATAACCATAGTTTCTATTTGCTTCTTCATCGTGCTCGGGTCCTCAAATGAGACAATATAAACTCATGAAGGTTCATGCTTTTTGCAGATAGCTGAAATCCCAAAGCTGACATCTGGCTGCACCGAATTTGTTGATTCGGCTGAATATATTTTGGAGAAAAGGAAAATGAACCAAACATTATTAGCAAATCATAGTACTTTGCTTGATTTGCTTGAAATTCCTCAACTCATGGACACGTATGTCCCCAAGCTTATCGGTCTACTTCTTTAATTATCTGATAATTGATGTTTTCTTTTAAATATAGCTTAAAGTTTCTCAAAGAATGATTAGATGGCATATTAATCCAGATGTGTGAGGAATGGAAATTATGATGAAGCTCTTGACTTGGAAGCATTTGTTGCAAAGCTTACTACAATGCACCCAAAGTGAGTTTCCTCTATGATTCCCTTAGCAGCATGCAATCGTTTTCATCTCTAAACTTTCTTGATGCATTTATTGAAGCACCATTTTCTGTTTTCTCTTTCAAAAAAGAATTCCTGTGATTCAGGCTCTAGCCGCAGAAGTTCGGCAGACCACCCAGTCTCTTCTTTCTCAGCTTCTCCAGAAACTTAGATCTAATATTCAGGTACTGGGTCTTGTTTCAAATTAAGCATGTGAATGAATTGTAAAATAAAATACAATAATGGACTCTAATAATGTGATTAGACACTGTTCATCATTTTGCTTGCAGTTGCCAGAATGCCTCCGCATGATTGGATATTTACGTCGAATAGGAGTTTTCAGTGAGTATGAAATGCGCCTACAGGTAGCCTTATTAAAATTTTGCGCCTTCTTATGTGAATGGATGCTGCACTTTATCTTCGCGTTCGTAGTCCTGTCACTACATTTTTTAAGGTATAAATTTCTGATCAATGATGCTTGTCTGGTGTTCACAGTTTTTAAGATGCCGTGAAGCCTGGCTTACTGGAATACTTGATGATTTGGACCAGAGAAATCCTTATGAATATTTGAAAGGGATGGTAAATTGTCACAGAATGCATCTTTTTGATGTTGTTAACCAATATCGAGCCATATTTGCTGATGACACATCTGGGAGTGAAGAAAATTATGATGGTGGCCTTCTCTTTGACTGGGCCATGCATCAGATTACTTTGCACCTGAAGACTCTTAAAGTCATGCTTCCAAAAATAAGTGAGGGTGGTTCCTTGTCAAATATTCTGGATCAATGCATGGTGAGAATCGGTTATTTTTCTTGCCCCCCCACCTCCACACCAAAAAAATATAATAAATAAAATAAATAATAATAATAATAATAATAATAATAATAATAGTTAAAGAATGGAAATAAAAAAGCCAAAAAGTTTAAAGACAAAAGGCTGCGACAGTATGTTTATATTCTCCAATCTTTTGTTGCTTTTTTGCTTGTTGTGTTGTTTAATATTTGTTTTCATATTGACAAATACATTTGGAAATCTAAAAATTTTGTGATATTCTTTTCTCTGATTGCGGTGTACAGTATTGTGCTATGGGCCTTGGATGGGTTGGTTTGGATTTCCGAGGCCTGCTTCCCCCTCTTTTTGAAGAGTATGTGTCTATCAGCTATTTAGATATCTCTTACAGATTTTTGGCATTTGGCAAGCTCACATTCTTGACATGTTTGTTTTCACAGAGCAGTGCTTAATTTATTCTCAAAGAATATGAGCACAGCCGTTGAAAATTTTCAGGTGTGGTTTCCAATAGTAATTAATGGCATGCATTGCATTTTACAGTTTCTTCCTGCTTTTCTGTAAGGCATGCGATCTGAATCTCTATGATCTTTCACAGCTAGAAATTATTCATTCCTGGCTGAAGATTTATGACACATATGTTTTGATTAACCCAGTTAGTCTTGGATTCTCATCGTTGGGTCCCACTGCCAACAGTTGGCTTCCCTGCCAATGGTCTGGGTGAAGAAAGTCAGGATGATGTTGCACCTCCTTCAAATCTTATGGAACATCCACCTCTTGCTGTTTTTATCAATGGTAAACTTAGAAGTGGATTTGCCTGTTTGCTGTGTTTGAATCTGACACTTCCTAAATGATGTTGTTTGATCTAAGAAGTGATAATAATTTAGTGTTTCTTCCATTTTCATCTCTGGTGGTTTCAGGTGTATCTGCAGCAATGAATGAACTACGTCCTTGTGCCCCATTAAGTTTAAAAAATGTGCTTGCTCAAGAATTAGTAAAGTCTTTGCAGGCTGTTTCTGATTCTCTACTGAGATACAACACAAGTAGGATGCTCAGAGACAACGAGTCTGTACTTTTCCTTAAACTTTGCCAGGCATTCGTTGAGGTGAGTTTCTTTACAAATATCTTTACTTCTAGTTTTGATGTTGGCTTGGTTCTTCAGATAAGGATCTGCACTTTGTTCATTCCATGCAGGTTGCCTTCCCACATTGCGCTACTTGCTTTGGTCGTTGTTACCCTGGTGGAGCTGCTCTGATCACAGATGCCAAGAATTTATTTGATGGAATCAGCCGACTACTAGCAACCTCACCGTCAAGAGAACTACCAAAACCTGTTAACAATGCAGAGGCCAAGAATGTGTCAGAAAACGGTAATCATCCTGTGGTTGAAAATGGGGTCCTTCATAGTATTGAACGAACTGCAAGTTCCAACCTAGAGGAGAAAGAACAGAATAATGTTAGTTCACAAAAGGAAGAAAAGACAGCAACAAGTGAAGATACTCAAAGATCACCAGCGTTATGAAATAATCCTCAGATACCAGCCTCCATACTCTTTGGTTATTGTAATTATAACATCCCAAAGCATGTTTCTTTTATTTCTTCTTACATTAATTCCATGTAAGCTCTGAGGGGGTATTCATCCATAGTCTTAGTGAGGGATTGGATTCAAAAGGAATGCTTGGATGTGAAAATGAAAAGGTTGACAATGATATATTACATTAAGGCTATTCTTTTTGTACGTAGGTTGTTAGACAACTATTTCCAGATGAGGTGTTGTAATAATTTTGGTCTTATAGTGAAACTTACAGATACGATTTATGTTCATTCTTGTGTGCCAAATTTATAAATGGTTTGGTCATCTACATGATATTCTTTCAAATATATGATTCCTTTGAGTTACCAATTATAAACATTTTACTAACAAATGTTATTGAATGGAGCTATAAAATTTTAGTTGCAATGCATAAGGATTTATTTAATTTAGATCTCTAAACTTATGTGCACCATATTTTAATTTTTTCAATTATTGTCAAATTGTAATAAGGATCATGCTCTTTCATGGGGTCATCGATCTCCTTTTACTCTTTAGTTTAATCTTCTATGGTTCTTGATATGATATACCCCTCACACTTTTTGAACTCACGAAATGAAGCTGGTTGGACCTATTAAATCTCCCCGCAACCTATTCGCTCTGATGTGTTGACTAAACACTCCATTGTTGTAGATATAAAAAGAGACTCTAATTCAAGCAGAATTTCCTAATCGAGTGATGTCATTGTCTTATCAAACCACAAAAAAACAAAACAATCAACATAAAAGGTTATGTCATCGATTGAAATATGAGCTGTCCTCGTCTTATGACATAGAAGAGCTTCAAAAGATTTAATAAGTAGTTTGAGCCTTATACCGTATACTGATCATACGAAGGGATCAAAATTCTACTTTAAAAAAATTAATCAATATAATTAATTGAAAGAGAATTTTAAAATACGATCGCCATGCTCAAATTCCATAGAGAATCTATTTTTTCCCTTTCCTTTAATGAATTCTTTGCCCTTTTTCTTTTTTAAAATTTTATAATTGGTCTATTGTATTTTTGAAGCACTTTAAACGAAATAATGTTTTAACAACTCGAGGTTCTTATTAGAGGCGAGTAAAGAGGGAGAAAATTAAAAGAGAAAGGTACCAAAGAACCTCCCACAAGGCTTTGCAACTGTAAACTGCACCTTCCCCTGCCCCAGGCAACAGGGTTATAGAACCTTCGGACAGTTCCTCTCCAATAGGGTTGCCTTCAATTTCTTCAAGTTCCACCTAAAGTCGTAACCTAGCAACAGCATTCTACTCAGCTCAAATTTTCAAATACCTAAGGAGGGGAGCATAAATTTGCTCATCAACCAAAGTCGGACAATTGGTTTATTTGAGCAAAATCCGTTGATTCCTATTTCATTGTTTATTGGCCGGAAAGGGTAGCTTTCAATCTTCTTCCTTTCTGTTTCCGGTAGATTTGTTTTGCTTTTTTCCTTGTTAGATATTCGAACATAATACATGTGTATATATATCTTGAATATCGAATTGCTTGATTCTTGAATTTATGCAATGGAATTTTATGTTCTTAGACATTGGATGGCGGAATTCTTTAAATTTATGCGGTGTAATTTGTCAAAGTTTGTAGCTTTTAATGTAGGTCAAGTATTAGCCTTCGGTAAATTCTTTGATACAGAAAGTTGAATTTGGATCAGTGCTTATGTGCAGGTATTCAGTTTTTGAATCGCATCAATTTTGAATATTGCGTCAGCTAGTTCTTGAGGTTTATTTAATAATAACTTGGAAATTCGCCAAAGGTTGCAATTTTTTTCTTTATGTCAAGAATTTATGGACCCTTATAGTTCCTTTATTTGTTGCTTTATTATTTTATCCAATTCTTTTTTCTAGGAAAGGTTTGACAGCTATGGCATCCACATCCGATACACAGATAAGTGGACAAGAAAATCAACAATCACAACAGCCAAAGATACAAATTTATTCACCGAGCAATGATGAAGTATCGGCCTTCTGGAGAGGTTCATTTCTGTAAAGCTTTGAAGTCGTCTCCTGTTAGTTGAAATGCTAGTTTTCATATGCTAAATCAGTACTTCTGTTGGCAGAGAAGTATGAAAAAGATGCACAGAAGTACTGGGATATCTTTTATAAGCGCCATCAGGACAAGGTTAGTTTATTTATGATTTCCAGACAATTCCATGAACTGAAGTATGGTAATTGAGTGTGAGGCTATAGAATGTATGAGTCTCGTTCATATGTTAGGTCAACATGAGGTTTATAAGGATTGAAAACATAGTTTATTTCATTAAGTTGCTGTTTGGGTTCTGCAAATGTATACTATTTCTGGGGATTTAGAGGACTGGACCTTGAGCAAGAAGTCCATGTATGTTGTCTCTCCTTTGCAGGAGTTTGCAAAAAAAGCATGGCCTATCACTTTTTTGTATTCCTGGCAAATGCTTAATATTTGATGTTAATCTTTTGTTCTTCTGTTCTCCAGTTCTTTAAGAATCGACATTATTTGGACAAAGAATGGGGGCACCATTTCTCTGTAAGTTCAAAGGATGACAATATGGTACTTGTAAATTGTGCTATGTTTTAACTTTTAATTTACTGCCTATTCCATTTTACAGGGAGAAGGAAGAGTCATCCTAGAGGTATTATCTTTTGATGCCTCCACCAGTTAGGATTTTGATTTTGTTTTATTTATTATGCTAGTTATCTGCTTTATGCCACATGTCTAAACTTGGAACTTTATTTGGGCCAGCATTGTCATTTGGAGAAGTTGATATATCCCTTTTCCCCATTCCTGGTTGAACTTACGAATTATCTTCACATTTCAATATTATGCACTTGAGGTGTTTAAACTTAATTTTGCATTGGTTGCTTGATTGATGAACATGACAATTGCTGTTTACCAGGTTGGTTGTGGAGCTGGAAATACTATCTTTCCCTTGCTCGCAACATACCCAGATATATTTGTTCATGCTTGTGATTTCTCACCACGTGCTGTAAATTTGGTTAAGGTTAGATCTCTGTTCCTTTTGTTGTTCTTAGAGAATGACAAAATAAATCTTCACTTTTCATCCACTATCTTTTGCTTCAAATGAAGTCATGCTACTCACAAGTGCCAATTGAGATGATCTTTCACAGTTTGCAGCTATCAACTCACTGATATTACACTTTATATGTTCTGTAGTGATTTAACTCATTTGCACACCTTTGTGGTCCTTACTCCTGCAGTTCACTGAAAAGGGCAGGAGTCATGCAACTTATGAGTTTCAACTAAAATTATCTTTCACAGTTTGCAACTATTGACACATGGATTTTTCATTTTCTATGTTCTATTTATGAGAATGTTCATTTAATTTATCTCTGTACCTTTGGGGTCCCTACTAATGAAGTTCACTTTTTCCTGGATGTCTTTCTAGATGCACAAGGACTTCACAGAGGCTAGAGTCAATGCATTTGTTTGTGATCTTACCGTTGATGATCTATGCCTTCATATTGCCCCTTCTTCAGTGGACATTGTAACAATGGTAATAATTATGTTATATGTATTGGTGCTCTTTTAGAGGATTTTTTTGTTGAATGGTATGGTAATTAATTGCCTTCCTAAAAGCAGGTCTATTTTTCTTTTGTATATTACTGTGTTTCCTTTGAAGAATACTGAAGTTGCTGTTAATGCAAACTGGCTGACTTTTTTAAATAGATTTTTGTTTTATCTGCAGTATCCCCAGAAAAAATGCCTTCAGCGGTAAAAAATATCAAAAAGGTTCTCAAGGTGAGTACTGAATTTATGGCAAAAAGGCATTAGATTATTTAGCTTAATTTACACTTAAAATTTTGCTAATACAACTCATATTTTCCTTGTCCAGCCAAATGGTCGTATATTGTTTCGTGATTATGCAACTGGTGATCTTGCCCAGGTGGGATTCTGATCTGACAGCATCATGATATGCCTGTTTGTGATGCCTGTGCGTTCAAATTTATGCCTATAGTATAATTAGTCAAGCTATGATGCATATAGAGGCATATTTGAAAGAGCATTTCCTGAATGTGCAATACAGATTTGATGTCTATATGTTTGTGGCTCTCAGTTTCAGTGGCTCCTTACAAATGCTAGACTATAACTTTGGCAATTAAATCCTTAAATGATACAGTAGAAATTTGTTTTTTAACACATTATAATTGTTGCAATGTTCTTACCGCATCTTGCCATACAAACAGGAAAGGTTCACTGGCAAGGAACAAAAGATCAGTGAAAACTTCTACGTCAGGGGCGATGGCACTGTAAGTTTCAGTTATATTGGGTTAATGCTTCTTGAATTTCTATGAATATATCCAGTTTCTTATAGCATATACTTTGCCGCCAGCGAGCTTTCTACTTCTCAGATGAGTTCATAGGAAATCTTTTCAAAGAAAATGGATTCAATATGAAAGAACATGTCTTGTGTTGCAAGCAAGTGGAAAACAGATCGAGAGAGATTGTCATGAATCGGTAAGTTATTAAATTTTACTTTCTTGAAGAATCCTTGCCTTTTCTTATCACATGGTTCAGATGAATGTTCTTTCTTCTACAAAATGCAAAATCTGTTGGTAGTACCACGAGCAGCTATGATCAAATGAGACATCATCAACCTTCTATGTACAAAGAGAAAATACATGCATGTTTGTATATAACAGTTGCAATTGGATTACAGGCGGTGGGTTCAAGCTGTATTTCAGCCAGCTGACACGGACAAAAATTCTTGTGCTGCCATGACTGAAGACAAACTAATACATCTACAAGGGGGTTGTGACAAAACGAAAGAGGATGTTAATGGGGTTGAAATTGATATGTCGGAGGGAATGGCTGTCGAAATGTTTGGTATTTCATCTTCCAGCGAAGAGGTACTGAAACCCTCCTAGCTTCTCTAACCTGCAATATCATTTATGCAAATTACTTTTATCACGATAACTCTTTCATCCTAGAGACCCTAATCTGGATTATTATTTACATTCTCTTAGATTGTCGAGCTTTCTGTGAGGGACTACTTATTCAAGATAAAAGTACTCTCCAAAGAGTGTCAACATACCTGCATATCAACTGGCTTGATGCTGTGGGAATCAGCAAGGTTAATGGCTTCTATCCTTGCGGCAAATCAGGAGATTGCTGCTGGGAAAAGCGTTCTAGAACTTGGATGTGGATGCGGGGGAATTTGTTCAATGATAGCTGCTAGATCAGCTGACCTTGTGGTTGCCACTGATGGAGACACAAAGGCCCTTGATTTGTTGACTGAAAATGTAGCCTCAAATCTCAAATCACCATCTCTCGATTCCTTAAATGTGAAGAAACTCGTTTGGGGGAATGAAAACGATATAGAGTCCATCAAGCAACTGAATGAGAAAGGTTTCGACATCATAATTGGCACAGACGTAACTTACATCCCTGATGCAATTACGCCATTGTTCGCAACTGCCAGAGAACTGATTTCAACCAGAAGAGCTACAGAGGATAACAAAGAGCCAGCTTTAGTTCTGTGCCATGTTTTGCGTAGAGTTGATGAGCCTTCTATACTTTCAGCAGCATCCCAATATGGCTTCAGGCTGGTGGACAGATGGCCTGATCAAACCCCACAAAGCTCGTCCCGGGGGATCATCAAGAATTGGTTTTCTGAGTGCCAATATGAAGTTCCCTCTACAGCACTTAATATTATGTACTTTCAAATTGCAAAG
>JACGDI010001630.1:1004769-1021192 GCA_014898725.1 Jacaranda copaia
ACATGTATAATACTTTATGTATAATATACGAACGATTCAACAATAATTCATTTTAATAAACCAATTATATATTAAAAGAAAAATTAAGGGATTAACTAGGAAAGAATATGTTCATGTAAGTTGACAAAAATCTCTATAATTTATATATATATATATATATATTATATTGTAATAGGTGTGGGAGTATAAATGTTAGGTTGATAGTAACATGAAGTTTATCAAATATTATGGTGGGATGACGCCTCCTCTTTCCCCCTCCCTTGAATGTGCATATATGGGATCCCACACTTTTTCTCAGTTGCCATATGATTCCACTTCGGGAGAATACCTACGTCATTGATTTCCCACTTTTGAGGATTTCTTCACCTTTTTTTTAAAAAAAATAAATATATATTTCATCTACAGTAATTAATGTATTTTATTATCAAATTGAAAATAATTGAATAGCCAATGGATCTCTAACATATAGTGGTAACTTTTGTGGACGTATTATGTGATTTATATATACTATTGAATGATTGAAAGTTTTTGTCCAAATTAGATTCTTAATTCCCTCAACTAATCATGCACCTAATTATTAATATTATATTTCTGTGATTGTATTGACATTTGTTGTTGACGAATTGACATTGAACCTAACTTTTGCAAAAGGTAGTTTGAAAGATAAGGATTGTTTAGGGTCATATATAGATACCACAATTTATTTATTTTACAGGTATGGGACACTAACACAAAACCGCACATGCCCATGCCCATGCCCATTAGTAGACATTTAGAATGTGAAATAATATGAAGTGAGTGACTCAACAATACTGAGTAACTCAACATCGAGAATGAATAGTTCTAATAGTATATATGTTAAAGAATGAATTTTAAGCTTAACTTACCCCTAGGACTAACTTAAGATGTTAAGATTGCCTAAGGCCATATATGTATACCATAACTTATTTATTTTACAAATATGGGACATAAACAGTTCTTATTATACTGAATACCAATCGCATCACAAATACATTTATTCACTATAATCGAATTACTTGATTAGGGCTAGAATTGACCATCCCAAAAAAATTTCCATTTCTTGATCACTTATGAAAAAATAAAGGAGGCCATTCAAGATGTAACTTAATTTGTTCACAAATAAAATTTGACATGAGTAAAGGTTTCTTTCCTTAATTTTGGACCGAATCATCGAATGGCTTCTAAAAGCACAAATCATTAGGTTGCTTACGTTACCAGCAAAATCCTCTTGATGATCAAGTCAGTAAAATGAAAATGAAGTTTAATAAGGTAAATCGTATAAAAAGAGTAAATTAAGTGAGAATTATGAATTATAACTAAAGAAATATCTTAATAGTAATGTACGGGCAGCTGAAAACACATAGCATCGTTCAAATTGTTCTTTACTATTCAATTCCATAAATAAATAAATAAATTAGTGAAACATCACGAATACCACATCAAAATTAACTTTCTAGTGTACTCAAAGGCCAAAAGAAGAACTAATCGCATGCATGAAACATTTCAAAACATAGAAGAAACCAAAAAAGAAAATATATTGTTCTACTAATAATGAATATATATATATATATAAGTAAAAAATAAGTCTTGTGAGGACCATGGCTGAAAATAAATATTGATAATAGTCAGAGGGACGCAATAAAATACAATAAATACTGTAAGAGGAGGCTTTTTCTTTATGAAAAAGATAAAGGAAAAAGGAAAAAAAAAAAAAGGATAAAGGCAATGTTGATGAACTGATTGACCATCATCAACCAATAGCCGCTCAACAGACAGTGAGTGGGTTTAATAAACCCACGCGTAGATCTTGTGCGGCTGCAAAGCAGCTTAAAGTATATATGCTTTTCATTAATTTAATAAAAAATAAAATAAAAAAATAATATTGGTGAAGAATACATTCCAAAACATCTATACAAAGGCGTACTTTGCGGGAGTGCCACAACATTCCCACCGTAGTGGGCATGTTGCAAAATGCTAGCTAATATGTGATGGTAAAGTACATGTTCATAGGGGGGGAACCTAATGGTTCTCTAGGGTTGGTTTATACGAACTTTTATATATATATATATGTGCGCGCGTGCAAATACGTATTTATTTACTGTGTATGATGAGTGGATTAGTGTATGAGTTAGATAAATTTATCGATACATATTCGAAGAGTAGTAACTATATTAATATCAAGTTCTGTCTCATATTAAAAGAGATAAAGTATTGTTTGAGATAGTTTATAAGTTGTACCCTTTTCGTGCACATATTAAAACGTCTTTTTGCTGGAAATGTGCTGGTGGAATAATATCTCATAAAAAAGGCCTTTCTACTTTATGTTGGATTTTAATATCATCAATAGTGTCATACTACCTCTTCTCGAGCTCTTCGACTGAGAATTTATCATAATCTCAGGTTTTATTCCATATTAAAAGAGTGTAGAGTTTTAAAATAATTTATGATTAACTATTAAAATTGAAATAATTGTTTCGTTTAAATATGTATATATATGTTTTTTATAAACCAAATATTTCTTGTATAACTTAATTCTATCAATGAATTGCATGACCTCATACCACATCATTAGATCACCATAAATATCTTGAAGAATGTTTTGGGAGTGTTTGGTTATGTTTTTCCATAACAAAATTATTTTGAAAAAACATAACCAAATATATCTTCATATTCCCTGCAAAACTTTCGTTTTCCAATATATATACATATATTATATATGCATTATATGTATTTTACTATTATTCTAATATTAAAAAAAGTCACTTCATTCCATCTTTATTCGAAAAACCCAATAAAAAGATATTAATTTGATTGGTACAGTAAAAAATATAAAAAAACATACCGAAACACAATTTTCATATTCTTTAATAATTTATTTTACCCAAATACATAATAAAATCACACACACAAAAAAAACCAAATATTCCCTTTATAATTGATTAAATGATTGGACAAGGAGGGTTTGCATGATAAACAGTTGTGGCTAGTTAACATGGGGGATTGAAATGCTAGGTAGGTAGATTAGGTTTCACTAATTAGGCAACAATCCATGGAATTAAACAAGTTGATTAGTGCATATGATTGTACTAGATTAGTCTAATATGTCTGTACTTAGTAATAGGTTGCTGGTCCAATGATGACATGGTGAGGGTACAAGTTGATGGGATGACATTAAAGCTTTCCCTTTATGGAAGTGGTGGATTCCTTGAGGTGGCAATGGGGTTCCCATGACTTTCCCATTCTAGCATATCTTGGAGGAATAATATTTGTTTGTTTGCTTGCATTTGTGCATTGGTTTTGATTTCCCCCAACTTTTCTTTTATTTGGGGAATTATTTTCTTAGTTGCTCTTAAGTAATCATGATAATTCACGTGGTCGGCAAAAACAACTACAATTTTTTAAGAATTTATAATCATTATGACCAATATTGAGCGTACAGAGTATTCACTCTATCAATATTTTTGGTATTAGTTTGATATTTTAATGGACACCTAATATTGTATTAAATGATCTTAGTTGGTTGCTTTCCGTTTATATAATGCATACATATTTGATTGCTGGTTGGGCAAACTCGATAATCAACAATAAATTAAAAAATCCACTTTCTTGTGATTATGAGGTTTATTGGAATATGAAAATATAATATTCTTGAAATACAACATTCCACTTCTCTTAACTATCCAAAGTTTCGACATATTTTGCAATCAAACAATATTTATTAGTGCAGGTGATGTTAGATGATAATTAACCAATCACCCATAAATTATGACTCAAACTATTTCTCTAATTATCAAACAAACATGGGAAAAACACTTGGGTAATAATAAATTAAAGTTCACTATATCTAAAAGATTTATGTTATTAATACTAGGTGTACTCTACAAATTCAATAAATGGATATATAAAAAAAAATTGAGGGGGGTTTTATTACTTTTTTTATTGACAAATAGTGACAAAATGAAAGAAGAATATAGAGCGGTGCTTGCATGTAGTAAATTGACTTTTGAATGTGCGAGAATATATCTCTTTTTGAGATTATATTCCAGTTGAGAATTTATTCTTGTAATCAGGTTGATATTACATATCAATGAATCTAATGATTGACAATCATTCAATCTTGATAATATTTATATTTTCACTTAGAATATAATTTAAACAATGAAATAATATTTAATACTTATATCATCATAAAAGATAAACAAAACAAAAAAAAATTACATAAATGTATGATAAATTAAGAAAAATAAATTTCCAATTATCAACTACTATCCTAAGACAATTCCTCATTTAATTTTTAAATAAAATTTCTTAAAAAAAAAAAAGTTGATTTGATTGATAAGAATCTTGGGGCATCAAGAGAAGATAATATTTCTCTTTTTGTGAGTGGTCAAAGGGCTTTGGCATGTTCCCCTCCGCATTCTATCCTCTCCTCCTTTCACTTTCGGCGGCACGGCAGCTGCGAATGTTGTGTGAGACGTGGATGCACTCATGCGTTCCACGTGGCACATTACTAGCTTTTCTGTGGCGGCTGCAGCCCATCCACAGGATCTTTTGACCTTTTTTTAAAGATACGGTGGTGATTGTAGTCACGTGTCACAAATCGATACACTTGTCATCCGCAATGGTTTTGGTTTTAGAAACCTATCTCAAATTTTCTTTTAAATAAAATAAAAATTTTTATGAATTTCATTGAATTAGGAGTGTAAATGAGCCGATTTTGAGTTGAGTTTGAAAAAATTTTTGAACTCAACTTCGAGCTCGAGTTCAGTATTTTGAGTTTGAGCACGAGCACAATAAAAATAAAATTTAATTATTAATATATAATAATTATTTAATTAATATATAAAATATTTAAAAATAATAAAAAAGTAAATTATTAATTTAAATAGTTATTTAATTAAAATATAGAAAGTATTTAAAAATAAAAATGAGTAAATTATTAATATATAAATATTTAATTTATATATAAAAATATTTAAAAATAGAAAAAAGCTCATGAGTTGGCTATGAGCTTCAAAACAACTAAATTAAGGCTCAAACTCGACTCATTATAAAACTCGAGCTCACATTTTTCGAACTTGAGTCGAGCTACAATCGAGCCGGTTCGACTCATCTTACACCCCAACATTGAATTCAATTGGATTTGAGTCATTATTATTCAAAAGTAAATTCACCATTTCATCAAATTATCATTTATATATACTTGTAAATTAAAAATCTATTAAATTTTGAACCTCAAACCTCCTAATTATATATATAAGAGTGTCATTACTAATATGCGATAACCCAATAGGCCTAGCCCAATAAGTTTTTGACCACAAATAAGGTCCTCAGGCCCACTTAACATGCACGGCCCAACGTTGCTTCTAGAGCCACCTGGATTGGAATCACTCGATCATAGTCGTCTGGTCGAGCGAATAACCCTCGATCATATCTAACAGGAGGCTTCAAGCCGCTTTATCCATTCAACCATCCCTTTGGTCGACTGTCTTATCTGTTCAATGATTGTTAATCAGAGTGTTCACTCCGGCATTGACTCATATCCTTGTTGCATTTAATGTTTTGACAAGCAGTATGCCCCGCATTAATGACGTGTGCCACTCGATACAGTCTCTGCCACCAACTTTGGCAAAGAAACGCCTACCCAGAGTACTGTTTACCTTGAAAACCAGGGAATGATGCCATCTGAAATATTATCAAAATTCGAAATGACCAATAACATCCAAACAATGACAAGAACCATCTATACTTGATATGGGCATTTTAGATATATCATTTATCAGGAGAAGGTTGTAAATACCTCTATGCCAGCCAGCCACCCACTATGTAATGCCAAATACACTATACGCTCTTAATCTTCTACTTAATTACCTTATTTCGATCAGAACTAACTTGAGCGTTGAAGTGTTTTTGCCGAAAGCACCTCGACTAATTTGACATTTGCCGTTATTACAGATCTCAAATCTTGAAAAAAATTATTATTAGATCATTCGATTTCCTTAATCGAATTAGCGTAAACACAAACAAGTTTCAACCGTATCAACTACAAAGCCAACTACTCAGTTGTTGACACGGAAAAGGAGGCTAGAAATGAGATAGAAAAGACCAAATCAAGGTGGAAAAGACCTTCTCGTAGTTCCCATAGTCCTAAGTATGATCACAAGCCCTAAACCCACAGAAGCAGTTCATGATATCGGGACATATTCGAACAATAATTTTACAACACTCAAATTATTAAATTATAAATATAAATATTTTTGGTAGAATAAATGAATAAAATTTTAATTATATACTTAATAAATAATAATGATTAAACTATTTACAGTAAGTAACACATATAAGTAAATGAGGTTGATGTGTTGGATTCGTATCATTTGAACTGGGCTCGAAACCAAATATAGGGTCCTTCACCTAAGTGTAATTTTTGTCTCTTAAAGTTTAATTTATAAATCCTTGATGAATAATATTCATGTGAAATATATAGAGTTATAGATTATTCTAAATAAATTAATACCTTCGACCTCCTTAAGAAAAAAATTAAATTCAATGAAAAAAAATGGATTGAATTGAAGTGATGATAGGATAGAATCACAAATCATAATAATAGAGTACACAAATCAATCTTGAATCAAGTATAACAATTAATCGAATTATACTCTGTTTTTAAAGAGTTTATTAAGACTTAAAAAATTAAAAAAAATTATAAGATCATAATATTTTATTTTAACAGCTTATAAGCTGTTATTTCAAACTAAATACTTCCTCACTTCTTATTAATTTTTAAATATCTTATAATATATTTTGATAAATTCATAAACTCACCCAAACACCTTTAAGAAGTTTCTAATTCATTTTATAGGTTATAAACTCGAAAATAATGATACACTAAAAAGGAATTCCATTTTAATTTTTTCACATATGAAAGACACATGGAAAATAAAATAAGAAGACCTCTATTTTCAAATTATCATCGATGTTAATTTATAATTACTTCTAATTTTAGCTTTAATTAAAAGAAATTAATTGCCATCTTCTAACATCTCTTACATCAAATGGCCCAAAAATAAGTAACCCTTTTGATGAACTTATAGTGTTATGGGCCCAAATTATGGATGTCATGAGGGTAGCCCATTATCCAAATGAATGAATTTATCAACTTACAATTATTATAATCTAATGGACAATTAATTCAATAACATCGTTCTTCTATTTGTGTATATAATATTTAAATTTAAACTTGTACATATGTGTATATAAAAAAAAATTATTTGCATTATTTTATTTATTTCTTTAAAAAATAATAAATTATATAACTATTCATTTTCATCAGAATTATAACTTAAGATAAATTTGATTATACAATATAATCAATTTACATAAAATGCACTTCAAAAGTGCATTTATGAATTTGTCTTATTGTGGGAAACCTACTTCACTAACTAAGGATTCAATTATTTGGCTCCAATAATTTCAAATATATCTTTGCAATAAAATAGTGCATTCTTTAAAAATTATTTTAATTTGATAATCTAACTTAATGGCGAAATTATAGTGTATATATCCTTATATCTTTTTCTTTAATATTCACATAGATCATTAATTCGAATTTCAAAATTTATATTTATATATATGAGAGTAATGCCAATAAATTTAATTGATCACTCGACAGATGTGCACTTATATACAAGCAAAGTCTTACCAACTTTCTATAAATAAAAATTTAATGTCACGTTGTATGAGATTTATTTAAGAAATTTGCAAATCTTCTACTTTTATGAAAAAAAAATTAAATAATTTTATTTCTTTTAAAAAAAAAAGAAGTTAACCCATTATGCATCGTGCAGGGATGATTGACAAAGGATTGATGGATCTCAAGTGGGCCAAACCCAAACCCATATTCAACTCATGGACTATCATCATTGGCCCAAACATCCCCATAGATACACTTTGATCTTCCGACACGTAGTTCGGACATAAGTTCCAACAAAACGTCGTCGCTAAGCAATCAAAGAGCAAGGGGCAGAATTGGGATAGTCGCCGAAAGAAGACAAAGGAGTAGTGGTAGGCTTAATCTAAATCCCTAAAAGGAAAACTCGACTGCTTATTGCTTCTCCGTTTCTTAGTCTCTCTCAACTTTCTTCTCCTCAACTCCGCGGCGTAGATCCGAGGAGTTTTGGATAAATATCAGCACTTGAAGCAAATCCTAAATTGCGCACTTGCCCGATTTCGTTTTCTCTCAGATCTTTCGCGAGTTTTAATTGCTGTCAGGTAACTTAGTCAGACCGATATTAGATATGTATGTGTGTGTGTGTGTGTGTGTGATTCTGTTTATGTATTTGCTTATGTTTAGTTGAGTAAGTAGGTGGTTGATTTTTTCATTGATTTTGATAGGTGATGGATTCCTTCTGTTTTTGTTTGTTTGCCTTTTTTTAATTTTTACTTTTTTCCATATTGATTTGATTCGTTTTTGTTGTTTAATTTGTGAAAGATCTCGCTTTTTTTTTTTCATGCTTCTATTTGAGTATATATATATATATTTTGAAATATTTAGTTGTTTTATTCTTTTGTTCTTTTTGTTGTTTTACATGGAAATTAGTATATTCCTTTTCTATTTTTGGTCATTGATCGTGTGTTCTGCTGGAGCCCTGCTTTTGACATTAAGTTTTGCTGTAGCTAGAGCAGTAAATTATATTTTATATGTGTGTTCGTGTAGATATCTCCATGAGATTATTCACATTTTGAACTTAATTGCCTCTGAAGCTCAATTAATATTGCATTATCTACTTAAGATTCCACTTGTATAAAATTTTTGGCTTATTTGTCTGCATTTTTTGTTTGATTTGCTATTGTTTTGTCAATATTTTGTTAGCCTATGCAGTGCAGCATTAGTACGTTTAGTTGAAGATAGGACTGTCAGAATTTTCTCATTTATGGCTTTGTTTATTATATCATTTTCTTTCATGAAACTGAAACTATGATGATTATATTTATCTTATCTACTGTTATTTGTCAAGCAACTTCAACTCTCCATTACAGTTATTTTTTGGCTCAAGGAGCATGGTATGTGATGCTTTTCTGCTACCTTTTGATTTTTTTGCCCTTTTATACCTGTGTGTTGTCTTTCATTCACCACAGAATTATAATTGAATTATTGTCCTTCATTCACCACAGAATTATAATTGAATTATCTTTTGCCCTTGCTTGGGGTCAGTTGTTTCATCCCATCTTGAGCTGATCCCTGAATTAATGTGTCCCGTTTGTCAATTTTCTGTGCTTTCATCTCTTTCTCTTGGGCTGTCATTCTGGCAGTACATTGCTTTTTGCATGTGTTTATGTTTGTTTTCTGTTGCTGCAGTCATGGCTGGAACGACACCTGAAGGTTCTCAATTTGATGCTCGTCAGTTTGATGCCAAAATGAATGAGTTGTAAGTTTTCATTTTCTTTTGTACATGTCAACATTCTGAATATTAGCTTGAAGAAGCGGTTCAACTTTTTAGTTTCTTAATTCTGGTCTTGTTTTGATCATTGAACTCTGTGGACACAGACTTGGAACTGATGGCGAGGAATTTTTCACAAGTTATGATGAGGTGTATGACAGTTTTGATGCTATGGGATTGCAGGAAAATCTGCTTAGGGGAATCTATGCCTACGGTATATAAAAAATGGTTTAAATGTACTATAATTCTTCTCATAATTTCTGTGTTTGCATATAATTTGAATATCAATTCTTGATTAGTCATTTGTTGGACTCATTTCCTCTTCTATTCTTCTGATTTTCCCTCAGTACCTGGTCGTATTTCATATTCCGCCCTTTTGATTTATGTCTTTGCCAAATCCTCATTTATCATAAGTGGTTATGAAGCCTGCTTATGTATGTGTGTGGCATTGATGTGAATTAGTATACTGCATTTATACAATTGAGTTTATTTCGGACCAATGTGACTTTCTGCTTTTGTGGTCTGAGATGCTATATTGGTGGGTTTTGTTTTTTTTTTATTTCTATTTTTTGGTTGGGCCTTGTCTAATCGGAGAATGAAGGATTTCTCACTCGTATCCTCTGTTTTCTTTTAAGGTTTTGAGAAGCCCTCTGCAATTCAGCAAAGAGGGATTGTTCCTTTCTGTAAGGGTCTTGATGTGATTCAACAGGCTCAATCTGGCACTGGGAAAACTGCAACCTTCTGCTCTGGAATTCTGCAGCAGCTAGACTACAACGTAGTTGAATGCCAGGCTCTAGTTCTGGCGCCCACCCGTGAACTTGCACAGCAAATTGAAAAGGTCATGCGGGCACTAGGTGATTACCTTGGCGTTAAGGTTCATGCTTGTGTTGGGGGTACCAGTGTTCGTGAAGATCAGCGTATTCTTTCCAGTGGGGTTCATGTTGTGGTTGGTACTCCTGGGCGTGTGTTTGACATGTTGAGAAGGCAGTCTCTGCGCCCTGATTACATCAAGATATTTGTGTTGGATGAAGCAGATGAAATGCTTTCCAGGGGGTTCAAGGATCAGGTCTGCCTCTTATGTTTTTGCTTTATTTTCTTGTGCTTTGAACAGTGCTGTTTCAATGAGGTTTTTTTGTTTTTTTTGTTGGGGGGTAGCACACGATATGTTTTTATTATTATTGCCTGTTAGAATCAACCTTGTTGTTGCATCAAGCTGCTGCTATTGTGTGAATTTAATCGCAGCTTTCACCTATTGTGTCCTTGTGCTTCTTATTTCACCCGCTGTTGACCTCCACTAGTCCGCCATAAGCCCCGTATTTTGCATCTTATGCCTGGTCTTTGTTTTTCCAGATATATGATATCTTTCAGTTGCTGCCACCTAAGATTCAAGTTGGTGTATTCTCTGCCACCATGCCACCAGAGGCACTTGAAATTACAAGGAAATTTATGAATAAGCCTGTCCGCATTCTTGTGAAACGTGATGAACTAACCCTTGAGGGTATTAAGCAGTTTTATGTTAATGTTGAAAAGGAGGACTGGAAGCTGGAAACCCTTTGCGATCTTTACGAGACCTTGGCCATTACTCAGAGCGTCATCTTTGTTAACACCAGGCGCAAGGTTGACTGGCTTACTGACAAAATGCGCGGCCGTGACCATACTGTGTCTGCCACCCATGGTGATATGGACCAGAACACTAGAGATATCATTATGCGGGAATTCAGATCTGGTTCTTCGCGAGTTCTCATCACCACTGATCTTCTGGCCCGTGGTATTGATGTCCAGCAAGTCTCTCTTGTTATCAACTATGATCTGCCGACTCAGCCTGAGAACTACCTGCATCGTATTGGACGAAGTGGACGGTTTGGTAGAAAGGGTGTTGCCATAAACTTTGTAACCAAAGATGACGAACGCATGCTTTTCGACATACAAAAGTTCTATAATGTTGTAATTGAGGAGCTGCCGGCCAATGTTGCGGATCTCCTGTAACAAGGTTTTGAGTCCCCGAGGTTAATGTTCCTTATTTGAAGCAATTTACTATCTTATATCATAGGCTAGTTCAATGTGTAACAGACCATGATTGGGAGATGTAAGTGCCGTGAATTGCAGAGGGGCCTTGCTCATCTCCCAGTTTGGTTGCTGTTCCAAACTGCTGTTGCAAAATTTTTGGTTTGTCTTTTGTATTTTATTTGTGTCCAAAATAACTGCAGATTTGGATGATGTTGGGACTTTATTGAGTCGTAAAGTTTTTGGTTTTGTGTATGTGATGATCTATTTATCTTCATGACGTTTGGTTTTATATTGGAACATGATACTTGTGTACAAACACATACTTCTCATCTTGGGTATGCAAATCCTAGTATTTTCTTTCCTCCTTTGTTGAACTTATTAATATATTTATCTTTTTACATGTAAATGCTATGGAGGCAAATAACAGAAGAAATTCATTTCAACTAGGGGTGTAAATGAGATGAGACGATTCACGAATAGTTTAAGCTCGAGCTCGTCAGTTAAATGAGCTAAGTTGGACTCAATAATATTAGGATTGAAAAGTTCGTGAGCTTGAACAAATTTTTTTTATATTTTGTATATATAGTTATGTATAATAAGGTCTTTGAAAATCATTAAATAATAATAATATTTTATTTGTTACATTTAGAAAAATAACAATTTCTTTGAAAAATTTATAATTATAGATTTTATTTTGAGTTTTAATAAGTTTGAACTAATTCAAATTTATACGAGTTTAAGTTTATTCAAACTTATATGAATTGAGCTCTTCTTCTTCTTTATGATAAGTGTTATGGAATTGAGTTCCGTAAGGCTCGCTTGAGCCTTTATTAAGTTAACGAGCCGAGCTTGAATTTATTTAAACTCCTAATTTCGACAAAGCCCAAAGGTAAATTTGCCATGTACACCACCCATGTTTATTAGTCCAAAAGAGTACTTGGATGAGCATTTGTTGGATGTTTCTTGGCACAAGCTACTAAGCTAGCTGTGCATATGATGTTTTTGGCTACCTGCCTTGTCCACCAATCCTTATTGCATGGCTCAAAATTCATGCCAAATGAATGTAGGTAGGCATCATCACTTTCTGGTGGGGATCGCCAGTTTTTTGGACATGCTGAGGCCAAAGAACATGATCACTTCATAATGTTGCTATGGGGTATGAGCTGGTCTGCATAATCTTCAGTAACAGTTGGATCCATCCAAAGGGCCTCACAATAGAGTCCTATTCTCACAGTGGGGGACAATTATTTAAATCAAATCCCAAGGCTAAATAAACAGCATCTATAAACTTATCATGGAGACAAAAATGGAAAGAGTGATTGTAGAAGGACAAGAATGCCCCTGCATCAGCACTGGCTCATCCATGTAGTATGAGGTTAAACAGTCATTTCGCCTAGAGGAAATATATCTGGCTCACATATAAATATCATTTCATCCTTCTAGAAAGTTCTCATTTTTATTTTTTTATTTTTTATTTTTTTGGGGGTGTCACACTTAACCCTGGAAACAAAAGAAATTACTCTATTTTAAAAATCATAGTCAAAATAGGCTTGCTAAGGCGTTTATACAGACCATACAACATTCCTTCTAATCATTGTCAAAGTCCACATTTCAGAAAAGCTATCCTCTTTGTTGATTCTTATATCATGTGATGGGCCCATGAAAAAAAAAAAAAAAGAATTAAAATATTGCTCTTTTTTCCATATTTCTCCAATAAAACTTTTGCATTCTCAGTCTAAAACTAGCAGTCCAGCAATGGCTGATGAGGCATCCACTGAAATGGGTTAGGGCCCGTTTGTTTGTTTTTGTTTTCAAAGTCCGTTTTCATTAGAAAATGAAAACAGAGAGCAATCAATTTCTCCCCCATGTTCATAGATATTTTTATTTTTAAAATATTTTTTCGAACAAACTCTTACACTCTCTCTTTATTTTCACCTTTCATTTTTCCTACTCACATTTATATAACTTTTAATACAAAAAACACTATTTTTTTCAAATACAACTCATTTTCAACCCTACATAATCATTATATTTTAAGCAAAACATTCAAATAACATTTCATTTTTAAAAATACTTTTATAACTAACTTTTCGTTATTTTTTTTTTACCAAAAAATGAAAATGCCTTCAGAAAATAAATCCAAACAACCTATTAGTCTTTGGTTGCTTGGAATCATTGATTGTCAAGTTGCTTTGTCAACAAGGCTCATAATTTGGAAAACATTTACTTTTATTTTTGTTATTCTTTTTTTAGATGAATGTAAGAACCCTAAAGTGACTTTAACCTGCAGCATATGCTCCCCATGAATTATGAGTTTGAATAATAACTCCCCAAAGCACATGCTGCAACACAAATGTTTCATCAAAATGATTGCATTTTGATCCATTATTGTGATAAAAATTACACTCCTACCTTAATCCAAGAAGTCAATTCTAGGGTTTCCTCTCTCTCTCTCTCTCTCTCTCTCTCTCCCCTTTTTCTTCTTGAGATAATTATAAGATTGAATCTTGTTGATATGTTTGAAAGTTTGATTTGAACTACTAATCATCCTCTTAATTTTCAGTTATCTTTCTCACTCAATATAAATGACAAAATATAGATAATGTGATAAAAAAAAACTTATGTAATGCGAAAGGCGAACAAAATATTTGACATTTCTCAACATTTGACGTAAGAATTATTCGCCATTAAATTTTATATAAATAGATAATGAGTATTATATTTTATTTAATGTGGATATAGAAATTCATGTTTTATTATTTATCAATATAACTAGTATCAATACTTTGATAACTTAAATTTATGCATGCAAGGACAACGTATTATGAAATTAGTACATAAAATATACAACATGTCTAAGTGTATCAAGCCAATATTTGTAATAAAAAATTATATATAATTCTAACATAGAAACACAACCCAAGCCACATGTTTTGATCTCAAATTATTGATATCACAACCCATCCAACTATAGCACACAAATTGTTTCCCATGAATTAAGTTATATATTTTAAATTAATAGAATTCTACTTTTGTGACAAAAAAATGAAGAATAAAATAGACTATGTTAGCTGGTCTAACCTTGGAGTCCTTGAGCCCATATTAAACGGCATCAAGAAAGTGTTTTCACACTCAACAATTTCAAATTCAAACAATAAAACCATCACTCTCTCAACCTTACCTCTCCTCCTCTCTTCCTCTTTGGTAGTTTGTCTTTGGCCCCCCACTCTGCCAAATTTCCCCCTCCCCTTACCTGTCAAAAAACAACCCAAAAAAAACTCATCAAAACTCACACTTTCTCCCACCCCATAGCCAAAGACTCATAAACTCAAGTCAAGACTCAAACTTTCTCCCACCCCATAGCCAAAGGCTCATAAACTCAATTCAAGACTCAAACTTTTTGCCCAAGAATCCATGGGAGACTACAGATCAAAGTCCTACAATGATGGGAGAATGCAAATAGAGCCTTACTATGGACCCCCATCTACTACAAGGAGGCCCAATGATTTCAGGTCTTATAGTGTTTCATACACTTCCTCTGCCTCCTCCTCTTCATACTACTATGCTGCCCCCCCGCCGCCGGTGGTGGCGCCGCCCCAGAAGCTGAAGAAGGGGAAGAGCGCTAGTTGGTCAACTTCAAAATCTTGGAGTTTTAATGATCCTGAGTTTCAGAGGAAGAGAAGGGTGGCCAGCTACAAAGTTTACTCTGTGGAAGGCAAAGTTAAAGGATCTATTAGGAAGAGTTTTAGGTGGCTTAAAGATAGGTACACTCAGGTGGTTTATGGATGGCGGTGATGTAAACAACTTATGGGGATTGGGGGGTGTGCTTTTGCTTTTCCATAATATATATTTTTCTCTTCTTGTTTGGATAGAGAGTTATGAGATGCTTTAGATTGTGATGTACAATGAGCAGTCAGCACGAAAAATCTATCAAAGTTCAGTCTTTTCCCTACTTTTTCTTTTGTTGATTTACTTTGTAAGATTGATTACAGTGTCCCTTTCTACAGTCTTTGTACTTCCTGTTCTGAAGAAGTTGTTTATGGTGATCTAGGTTGCTTCATTTTCAAGATTTGAACTTTAAATCTTGTCTGGTCTGATGTAATTTGCACGTCTGTGTATCTTAGGAAGGAGATTAGATTTGATCTTTGAATAGACTGAATCTGAAATTGCTTGATCTGAGATCTATGAGTTCTCTATTTGTTTGTGGCAGTGCTTTGATTCTTTGCTGATCATGCATCCATGAACAGTTTTATGGGTCTTTTCATGTTGATTTTTTGCTTAATTTTCTATTATGGAGTTATGAAGTGGTGTTTTCTGGAGTCTGGGTTTGGACTTTCGATTGGTTGGGGGTTGCATGTCTTTTTCTATCATAGCCTTTCATTCTATTCGTTTGACAAATATGCAAAGTACTTGTTTCCTATGAGGGAATTTATGAATTTGTTTCCGATGCAATTTTGTGCATGAAACACAATAGGTTACGAGTGAAATTCCTTTCCTCAAAGTCCGGTTTAACGATCGAACTATTTCTTAGATTACATTTTGGATCTTCTATTTCATTTTGTGTTATATCTCTTATTGTAATTTAATGAATACATGCTAAGTGTATTTGATTTCAAATAAATTATTTTTTATAAGTAAATATTTAATACACTTAACATGTACTCATGGAATGAAATAGAAAATGAAATATAGAATGGAATAAAAGATCCGAACTACTTAGAACATTCTATACTAATTCTATGCTCTTTCTATGAGCATTTTTGATAAGATTTATCCTATATATATAAGTGCACTATAAATAGTTTTTCTCTATATTTGGAAGTAGTGGTTATGATTACAAAGTTATGAATGGTCAAGTAAAAATTTTATGATGTGTAGGGGTAAAAATCTTACTATATAGGAAAGAGTTCCCCCCAAATGCCAAAATTTTGAAATAAAAATAACCTACTATGCACTGC
>JACGDI010001665.1:0-31663 GCA_014898725.1 Jacaranda copaia
TATATTGCTTGATTTTGTTGAGATAAATTCTTGAATTATTGCAAGATGGCCAACAGATCTGACAAAGGGAAGGCACCTATGAATGACCAAAATAATGAGAACCTAGAAGACGAGATTAAAGAATTGAAAGAGAAAAGGAAGAATCTCAAAAAGATTTACAGGACTTTGGAAGAGAATTGTTATGACCAACATGAGCATCTTCATTAGGTTTGAGAAGAGATGCGTACTTTGAAAGGAATATTGGGTGCTTAAGATTATCTGCATGATCGAGTCATGGGTGATCTAGAATAGAAATATCTTTAAGTTAATATTATTGAAGTACAGATCCAAGAGCTCCAATTCATTTAGGCTAACATGGAGGCAACATTTCAGGCCTTACAGTCTAATTATAGGAGATCAGTATAGGTTCCTCACCCAATTGTGGATGAGAAAGGTCAAGCGTTGAACTACTACTACAGAGCTATTGATCAGGCCATTGGAGTTGGTCTAGGGATAGACATCAAGGTTGGTCCTCCAAGCATTCATCGAATCGCTGCTCCTGATCAAGAACAAGGTCGACAACAGCAAGAATAGGCTATAGAAACTAAGGAAGAACCAGAAGCCAAACCAGAAGAGGAGTTTGGGTAGGAACCAGAAGCCAAAACAGAAGAGGAGTTTGGGTAGGAACCAGAAGAAGTCCCCAATGCAGATGTAAACCCAGAACCTCCAGTCTTAGCACCACTTGAGATAGATGATGAAAAAGATCAATGGATGACATATGAGATGAGTGAGCTATCTGATATCACTAACAAAGAGGAAGATTAGACACGAGTTTTGGCGTTGTAGTATTTTAGTAGGTTGGCAAGCTGTTTGATGGCTCCTATTATTCAACCCTTGTAACTGTAGTAGACAACTTTATGACTATAACTAATATCTTTTTCCTTTTTCCTTTGAACGTCCTATCATTTTATCTTTGATTGGACGTTCCGTTAGCATAACCAATTTTGCTATCTTAGATTGTATATATGCTTTTGTAATCTGCTATTGCTAACCTCTCTTATGCTAATGTATAACTCTTTGGGAAAAATTATTTTTAATCTTTCTTTTCTGTTATGAATTTTGAAAGTTTACTTAAGTTATATTATTTTCTTTATTAAAGCCTGAATTATTGAAGGGGTATTGAGAATTGGGATATTGACTTCAACTTTCAATTTTAGGTTGAGATATTCCTGAAATCTTGAGACATATGGCATCCAGTGATAGTGTTCCTAGACTTGCACCACCTTGATATGGTCAGCAAAGAAGACCTCCCAGATGGCAATTTTAAGGCCATCGTGCCCCCAGACCAGGTGTTTTAGCTCATTCTCGAACTAACAGAGAGAGGAGGTATCACAAACTCCTTTAGTTAGGCAACCAATGAGACCTGCATATCAAAGAGAGCTAGAGGTCAGGCCACCAGCCCATCCCATGACAGAAGATCGAGCCTTAGAAAGATTCTTTCATTTTCAAACCCTCGAAGTTACATAGAGAACTGGATGACTGAAAGGTTGAAGAATAGGTGAAAGATCTTGAGGTCATATTTGATACTCTATGCTACCCTAATGAGTAGAAAGTTCAATTTGCCATATTTCTCTTGGCGGGATCTGCTCGAAGTTGGTGGAAAATGATAGATCGCCGCTAGATAGCCTCAGAAACCTAGAGGACATGGGAAAATTTCACTAAAAAATTCATGGATAAATATATACCTCTAATGGTCAAGCAGTTTAAAGAACATGAATTCATGAATTTAATCTAAAGAAATCAAACTGTTGGTCAGTATAAGGCAACCTTCAGCCGACTCATCTAATATGCACCCTATGTTTAGAATGATGAAAGCCAACAAATTCAACAATTTATCTAAAGACTATGGCCAGAGTTAACATAGGGTCTAGCCATCTTCAATTTACTAAATTTCAACATAGCAATCAGTAAAGCACTACAACTATAATCGAAGTTGCAGAAAATTAGAAAAATCAAAGAAAATGGTAGAAAGGGAAGACCATCTCCAGGTGGACCGAGTAGCACTAGCAAGAAACCATGGAGGCCACAAGTTGAGGGTGCAACTCAGAGGACCACTTGAATAGATAGAATGGTGAATCAGGTTCAAGAAAAGCACCGATAATAAGTGGATTATGTGGGTCATCAGGGCATGATGAAGCGAACTAATGGCAAAAATAAGGTAAATGCCTATAGTGTGGTAGTAGCCAGCATCTTGTGAAAGATTGCCTAGGAAAGAAAGGTCCAGTTCCAATAGGAAAAGAAAAGCAGAAAATCCAGGCCTCTCACTGGAGAAGATACACTAAATCCTAATAAGGTAATAGAAGGTATGATCACTATCTCCAAGACTCTTGGTAAAGTGTTATGATCCCGGTGCTTCCCATTCTTTTATATCTATTGAATTCTATGCAAAACTGAATATGAAACTTGAAACTATGGCATATCAAGTAGAAGTGAGAACACCTTTGGGGATAGAACTAGTCACTAATATCATGTATCAGAATTGCCTGATTATGATTGAAAGCTGAGTGTATCCAACTAATTTAATACAGATGCCTATACAAGGATATGATATAATTATTGGAATGGATTAATTGTACAACCACCAAGTACACGTGAATTGTTTCACTAAGTGTATAACACTTGAGGGAGGGACGTTGATATCTTCACATCCTTCCATAGATAAAACCTCTCTGATACTAGTCATATCAGTTGTAGAAGCCAGGTAGATTCTAAATGAGGGTTGAAAAGGATTTCTAGCATACCTCATCAACAAACCTCAAGACACGGTCAAAATTGAAAAAGTAGAAATGGTAGCAGAATACCTTGAAGTATTTCTTGATGAGTTATACTTGCTGCCCCCTAATAGAGAAATAGAGTTTGTTATTCATACCTTCCCGAGAGCTATGCCATTTTCAAAAAATCCATACCGGATGGCACCTGCCGAACTTAAGAAATTGAAGAGTCAGCTGCATGAGTTGTTAGAAAAGAAGTTTATCAGACCTAGCACATCGCCTTGGGGAGCTCTAGTACTATTTGTCAAGAAAAAATATGGATATATGAGAATGTACATTGATTATTGAGAGTTGAACAAGCTCACTATCAAGAACAAGTACCTATTACCCCACATGGAAAAGTTATTTAACCTTTTGCAAAGATCAAGAATCTTCTCAAAGTTGGATTTAAAATAAGGGTATTATCAGCTGAAGATCAAAGAAGAGGATATTCCAAAGACAGCTTTCAATTCTTGATATGGCTACTACGAATTTGTAGTGATGCCATTTGGCCTAACCAACACCCCAAAAGCATTCATGGATTTGATGCACCGAATATTCAGACCCTATTTGGATTAATTTATGGTAATCTTTATTGACAATATCTTGATTTTCTCTAAGTCCAAAGAAGAGCACAAGAACCACTGACACATAGTTCTAAAGACCTCAAGAGAACATTAGATGTATGCTAAGTTCAGTAAGTATGAGTTTTGGATAGAGAAAGTAGCCTTCCTAGGTTATGTAATCACTCAAAATGGGATAGAAGTTGACCCTTCTAAGATAGAGGTAATTGTCAATTGGAAAAGACCTGAGATTGTTATGGAGATTCAAAGCTTTTTGGGATTGGCTGGGTACTACCAAAGATTTGTTCAAGACTTTTCCAAGATAGCTAGCCCATTAATCAAGTTAACCCAGAAAGATGAGCCATTTGTTTAGAATGAAGAATGGAAGAAGAGCTTCCAAGAACTGAAGAACCATTTGACTACAGCACCAATATTAGCCCTTCCAAATTGGTTGAAAGATTTTGTGGTATATATAGATGCCTCATATAAGGGTTAAGATGTGTGTTAATGTAAAAAGGGCATGTTATTACCTATGCATCCAGGAAGTTAAAGCCTCATGAAGAAAATAACCCCACACATGATCTGGAATTAGTAGCAGTTATCTTTGCACTACTAAAATGGAGGCACTATCTTTATTGGGCTACATTTGAAGTGTACATAGATCATAAAAGCCTCAAGTATCTACATTCGCAAAAGGATTTGAATATGAGATAGCGAAGATGGATAGAATTTTGGAAGATTATGACTTTTCCATCAATTATCATCCTGGAAAAGTAACTATAGTAGTTGATGCTCTAAGTCAGAAAGCAGGAATAGCTCATTTGGAAGGTGCAAAGACATCAAAAGAGTTGAAAACAAGTGCTATGATAAGACTAAAACAACAAGTTTGGATTGTAGGAGTGAGAGTACAACTAGAACTGTATGAAGAAATTTGGCAAGCTTAAGCCAAGGAGAACTAGATGTTGAAATAGAAATAGATAGTTAAAAGCTCTGTAGAGTCTGAATTCGGCACGGATAGTTAAGGTATCCTACTTTATAGAAATAGAATCTACGTACCAAAAAATATGAAGAAAAGGATATTCAAAGAGGCATATCGAACAAGATACACCATGCATCCAGGAGGAACAAAGATACACCAAGACTTAAAGAAATAGTTCTGGTGGAGTTGTAGGAGAAAGATGTAGCAGACTTTATGCAGAAATACTTGACCTGCCAGTTGATGAAAGCAGAACACCGATGACTGTCAGGTTTGTTGCAACCACTTCCCATCCCATATTGGAAATGGAAACAAGTGACTATGGACTTTGTCACTGGTCTGCCAAAGGCTAGAGGAGGTTATGATAGTATTTGGGTAGTAGTAGATCGACTAACAAAGTCCTCACACTTTCTACCAGTCAGAACTAACTATAAGGTCGAGAAATTGGTAGAATTATACATTAAAGAGATTGTCAGGTTGCACGAAATTCCAGTGAGTATTGTGTTTGATAGGGATCCAAAATTCACATCAAGACTTTGGAAGAGTTTATAGAGACATCTAGGAACAAGATTGCAATTTAGTTCAATAGCTCATCCTTAAACTGACGGACAATCAGAAAGAGTCATTCGAATTTTGGAAGATATGTTACAGGCACGTGTTCTAAACTTCGGTGGAAGTTGGACTTGACATCTACCTCTAATTGAATTTACCTATAACAATAGCTACCAATCTATAATTCAAATGGCACCATATGAAGTACTGTACGATCGAAAGTATCAGTCTCCACTATATTGGGATTTATTGAAATATAAAGGTACCACTAAAGAGTCTCTAGGGATTATAAGGCTTGAACTAATCTAAGAGACTATAGATAAGGTGCATATTGTAAAACAGCGGATGAAGGCTGCCCAGGACTGATAGAAGTGTTATGTTGACAGGTGGAGAAAAGACCCAGAATTTGAGATTGGCAATCGAGTGTTTCTCAAAGTGTCTCTACGGAAAGGGATCAGAAGAATAGGTAAAGGTGGAAAACTAAGTCTAAGATACATAGGGCCATATGAGATATGTGAAAGAATTGGACTAGTAGCTTATCGTCTATTATTACCCCAGAGTTTAGCCGAGATACATGATATCTTTCATGTGTCGCAGCTACGAAAGTATTATCCAGATCCATCTCATATCATATCTCATGAACACATAAAACTAGAAGGCAACCTATCGTATGAGGAACAGCTAGTTCGTATCATTGACAAAAAGTTCTTAGAGCTTAGGAATCCGAAGATTCCTCAGGTGAAGGTGCTGTGGTGAAATCACAATGTTGAGTAAGCAACTTGGGAACAGGAGGATCTTATGCGCCAACAATATCTTGAGCTGTTTCAATATTCAGGTGAGAATCTAAGGACCAGATTCTTTTAAGGGGGAGCTCTATAACACCCTTAAAATGTTGCTTATTTAATTTATAACATATGATTTCATCGTTATTTAAAAATTTTATGAATCTCATGTTATTAATTATTTTAAAAGTTTTGTGGGTTAAATTATAATTTTTGTAGACTTAATTGTGTATACTTTTGATCAATTTGGGGTTAATCATAATTTTCTAAACATTTTGGGAAAAATTGTATAATTTAAAATTTTATTAAAAAAAAGATGAAAAATTAGATTTTAGAAAATTAGGCAGAACCTCTCCTTTTCTTCTCACTTTTTCTTTCCTTTTTCTCCTTCTTTCCTTTTCCTCTCTTTTCTTCCTTCTTCATCGAAACTTAATCACCATCTTTGGCCATTTTTGGTGACTTTTTCCTCTACTCCAAACCAACCAAACTCATCCCCTCACCACAACCAACACCATCCCCACCTCAAAACCACCAACTGGGCGGTGAAGCAACGGCAGACAGAGGAGAACCAAGGATTGCATGTCACGGTGGTTGCTAGGTTTCTTCTTTTTTGGTGACCATTCTCCATTTCAAGGGTAGGGTTAGAAAGTTCTTGACGAGAAGAACACATCGGTACCATTGCATGGCATTTCTGACAATGGCAAGACAATGAACGAAGCTCATTGGAGAAAAGAAGAAAGTAGCGATTTTTGACCTATTTCGGTGTGTACACTGCTCGGGATTGGAAATAGAAGGTGGCATTGGAATCCTTGCAATGAGAGGAAAAATTTGGTGGTGAAGTCTCATTTTCTGGCGACAGTGGTTGGGCGGCGGCAGAAAGACCATCTTCTCATCTCAATGCGGTGATCGTCCCGGTGTTTTCAGTTCATGGTTTTAAGCTTTTGTTAGTAAAATTAGATTTTTATTTGATTATTGCATATTATATATATGTGCATGCATGTTTGTAGTTGTTAGTTTTGTTCGGGTCGAGCCTTTAAGTTGATATAGGTATTTCAATTATTATTTTCCTATGCGAGGAATAGGGTAATAGGAGATATGATTTTGGACTCGTATGTTGGTTAATAATAAATGGAATATAAATTTTGATATCGGGAATTATTATAAGTTAAATTATGTTGGAATGGAAATTTGACTAAGGATTTATGCATGAATGTTGAATTTGGAGAAGTTTGACTTGCTCTAATATTGTTGAAAACCCCTATGAGGGTCTCCTACTCTAGGTATTGCTTTGTTTAACTTTCTTTGATATTGTTGAAAACCCCTGTGAGGGTCTCCTACTATGGGTGTTGCTTTGTTTAACTTGCTCTAATATTATTGGAAACCCGTGTGAGAGTCTACTAATCTGGTATTATATTTCTTATCTATGGTTGTAATAAGCCTATTACCCCTGTGTGGGTTTCTCTGTTTCTAAATCATATTCTAATCTATATTTGGAATCTGTCTACTATCTGTATTTGTTATCTAATTTGAATACCCTTATGAGGGTTACCTCTGATGTCGATTTTCTTTCTTGTCTATTCTGGTGCCCAAAACTTCTGTCTATCTCATATCTCTATTGTCTATACTGTATCTGTTGCCTTATCACCATATCTGTTACTAGCTCTGTATTTATTGGCCGTGCTGGCTTATCTATTTTTTGTTTATTATCTTCTGTTGCCTTGGTGGCATACTATTCTATTCTGTTCTGATCTATTATTTTGGAATCGACAGTGCGCTAGAGATTTCCCCCTGGGCATCTGTATGAGCGGTTATTCTATTATCTGTATGGTGATATGTGGGCCAAGGGCCATACTAGGTGATCTGTTTAGTTAAGTAAGGGCATGCTAGGGATTTTTCCCTGGATGTCACTGATATGCTAGGGATTTCCCCCTAGGTACCAACTATACACTAGGGATTTCCCTTGGGTACGGGCGATACGCTAGGGATTTTTCCCTAGGTATCAGCAGTACGCTATACAGTCCCTATAAGCATCTACTACATACCAAGCTGTTACGCTTAGGTAAATTTTCTGTCTATCTGGTATAACGTGAATCCGTAATGCATGTCTTATAGCTTTTTCTTAGAATGCATATGCCTTGGGTTTGATTTACCTAAATGATTTATGTCTTCCTGTAATATGTTCTTGGAGCAATAAGGCAGGAGAGTTTTCTGTTTGCTTTTCAGCACTGTCTGTCTATTTTTTTGAATTCTATTATTTTCAGTCTGAAAAATTATATCTTATCGAGTTGAGTCTCTCCTCGATAAACACTATTGTTACTTACATATATCTCTCACTATGTTTTTGGACTTACCCCCTATATTTCATAATCTTTTAGATAGGAATGGTCTTTGGTGGACGTTAAGTTGGAATGACATATATATAGTTATTTTGTAGTAGGACTGGAGCCAATATTAAGTATGAAATTTGTAACTATTTGGTTGATCTTATAAACCTTTTGGTGTACATATTTTGTTTGAAGTTTGTAGTATAAGATGAAAATGATGGTTTAATCTATCAAAGACCGTAATATGACTTAGTTTCTTGGACTCTTTTGGTATTTCCGTTTTGTGGATTATTAGGTATTAATGGAATTGTATTAGTATTCATTTTGAGATGTTTGAATTTATGGGCCTACTATTGAATTGTACTCTGAGAAATAAGTCTGAATCAGAGTAGTACCTCAACTTAGATGTCATCCTTAGAAGGGGCACTACACATAGTTACACAAGTTCTAATCATTCTATAATAAATGACAAGATCTTATGGTCATCCTATAGTACGTATACTTATTTCCCTAATATCAACTGATCAAATTCATCTTAATTCCTTAAATCACATAAGAGCTCACACGATACGCAAAACACCTAAAATTCATACTTGAACTAAACTAAACAAAAGGTCAGTTACAAATCCCAATGATTTTCAACACCTAACGTCATAAATTTCAAACAACATCATTCTTGCTAATAACCATATGTTTATGTGCCTGACATACCAAAAGTAAGAGGCCATACATTAGTTGGCCACCTCAATCATAACCCTTTAATCACTTAATATCGAGCCTTATTCCAAAATTTCACATCCTATGCAGTTCCATGTTCAATTCCACAATCAAACCTCATATTCCAAGAATTGTATCTTGGCACAACTTAGGTATTCCTTAAGTATACACAACCCAGGTAAATCTAGGGTTAAGCTTTTCTCTATTAACTGAGAATTTCACAATCCGCAAATCACATTCTAGGATTAGTTCCTAGTATAGCTTGAATTTTCCTTGACCCAACATTCCCAGTGATTCCCAATTCAAGTTTAATCTCTAGTACGTCCATCAATTCTAGTCACAACAATCATTCCCATGCTAACCTAGTTTTCAAAATCCTAGGCTCTGATACCACCCCTATGGCACCCTATTTAGGATATCCCTAAGTAAAATGCCACTCTTATTCAAACTTAATTCATAATACACAAGACAATTGATAAGCCCATAAGAAATTTTCAAAACTTATTAAAGATAACATCAGACTTTGACTTAAGAAAACCTCAACAAAAGTACTATATACATGCCATAGCTAATTTCCATAATATTAAGAGATTACAATCAAGTCAGATCACAAATAAATCAAATTACAGGCAGTTAGGATATAGTCAGGTAAAATGGACTCGATTAATAGATATAGTTCAACAAATCATAACAGGACATGTGTACTAAACACTCTTTATTTCAGTCATTAAACTAACCCAAGCATGACAGCTTGGTACACAATAGATGCCAATGCCTAGGGAATAGCCCCTGGCTCATTGCTAGTACGTAAGGAATAGCCCCTAGTAGTATAGTAGATACCCAGGGAATAGCCCCTAGTGGTATAGGAGTATCAAATAATAAAACGGCTAAATAACATAACATAATAGATAGCAGGACAGTTCGCTATCAGAATGATAACAAATAATAGAACAGTAAGACAACAAGAAGGTAACAAATAATAGACGAGAGTTCTGGGCGCCATAACGCAGTGGACAAATCAACAGAACAACCCTCACAGGGGTATACAGATCAATTTACATATATCAAATGTACGGATAACAACTAAAATCTCAAACAATTCACAGATTTCAATAACCTAAAATAGGTACAGTACAAAAATATGTTTAACCCTTACAGGGCATGTAATCAACGCCAGATTAGTAGACCCTCACAAGGTATATAAAATAATTACCCAAGAGGTTAGACTTTTATAGGGTACAACAATTAAGGAGTAGGCTTATATAAACAAGTACCAAAGCAGTACCTTCGAAGTCTCAAAAACTACAATCATAGCTTACTAGTCCACAGGATCCAGTTCCTCATCAGCAAGTCCAAAAAAAATAGGTCCATAGTTAAAACCCTCACTCAACCCTAATAATTACAATTAAATGCATAACAATATAAAATCAATAACTACTCAGTTAATACAACAATTAAGGTTTGATTTAGCATTACATTATAGAACATGCTAATTACACTATTAGTACAGAAATATGTGTGGGTTCATATTGATTTTGGCAAAGAGAACATAATTGGGTGCTTAACTAACTAATTAACCTAAAAATGTACACCAAGTCAATAGTAATAGCTCAATTATCTCAAATAACCCAATTTTTGCCATTTAGGTCTCAATTCCACAAGATTACGATTTTATCCTTCAATAATTTTAGTGAACCCATAATTATCACAGATAATACAAATCAGGGCCCACTAAATTATAAAATAGTCGATGCATGTATATATATTCAAGTCCCATATCAAATCTTCCACTTGTACCATGCATACAAGATTTGGAAATTACATGCCCAAGTGCACTATTAAATATCAAGTTCAATTCCAATGTTTATACACCAATCTTCTTCTCGAAACTCAATTCTTACAGACCAATATCGCTAACAGAATAACCACGATCCAACCCCAAAACTTTCAATTTCCAAGCAATTAAGTCCTTTTCATTTATTTTCCCAGCCTTAATATCTAGTCAATGAATATCTTGATTTCTAAATCCTTATCTTCTCAAAATACCAAATTTTAGAGGTGTTGCAATCATATTTTCATAATAATACGATTATTATCATTGATAATATTAATCTTATTATTTTAATAATAATAATAATAATAATAAATTAATTTAATATTTATTAGTATCATGTATTATTAAGTATATTATAATAACAAATTATTATATTAATAATATTTATAATATTATTAACTACCGAAGAAAATGTTCAAAATCCTAAATTACAGGATAAAATTAAGTTAATAAATCATCAATTTTCTTTAGAAATTTGTAGTGATCATCCAAATCCTTTTTGGAAAAGATAGAAACATATTGTTAATCCTCCATATGAAGATAACTTTGATGAAAAGAAAATTCCTACTAAAGCTAGACCATGTCAAATGAATTCTAAATATTTAGAATTATGTAAAAAAGAAATTGCTTCTCTTTTACAAAAAGGCTTAATGAAACCTTCTAAATCTCCTTGGTCATGTAATATTTTTTATGTTAATAAATATTTTGAACAAGAAAGAGGAATACCTCGTCTTGTTATTAATTACAAACCTTTTAATAAAGTTTTAAAATAGATTAGATATCCTATTCCTAACAAAAACGATTTATGTGATAGACTCTACGAAGCTATTATATTTTCAAATTTTGATTTAAAATCAGGATACTAGCAAATTCAAATTGTTGAAGAAGACAAATATAAGACTGCTTTTGATGTTCCAATAGAACAATTTGAATGGAATGTTTGCCTTTTATTTTGAAGAATGCTCCTACAAAATTTTAAAAACTTATGAATGATACATTCATTCCATATAGTGAATTTATAATAGTTTATATAGATCATATTTTAGTTTTTTGTAAAACTATAGAAAGACATTTTAAACATCTTGATATTTTCAAGAAAATTATTATTCAAACTAGCTTAGTTATATCTAGACCAAAAATCAATCCTTTCCAAACAAAAGTTAGATTTCTTGGTCATAATATAGAAAAAAGAAAAATTATTCCTATAAATAGAAGTATAGTGTTTGTTTCTAAATTCCCTAATAAAATTATTGAAAGACCCAATTACAAAGATTTCTATGAAGTTTTAATTATATTTTTGCTTATTATAAAAATTTTGTAGAAGATACTGCTATCCTATATGATAGATTAAAAAAGATTCTCAAACCTTCGTCTGAATAGCATACTAAAGATTTTAAAAGAAATAAACAAAATGTTAATAATTTTTCTTGTATTATGCTTGCTAATTCAAATTGGAAAAAAATTATAGAAACTTATGTATCTAATATTGATTATGGAGGTATTTTAAAGCAAATACATCCAAATACTAAACAAGAATATCTTTCAGATTTCATTCAGGAAAATGGAATAACAGTCAAAAAAATTATGCTACTATTGCAAAAGAAATTCTAGCAATAGTAAATTATGTTTTAAAATTCCGAGATGATTTATATAACTAAAAGTTCACTATAAAAATAGATCACCAATTGGCAAAATATATGTTTAGTAAAAATTTTAAAAATGATATTTCTAAACAAATGTTTGCAACATGGCAAGCTCATGAGTATTTACAGGAATTTTATTATTCATTATAAAAAGGGTTTAGATAATAATCTGTCCTCTCTCTCTCTCTCTCTCTCTCTCTCATGAGTATTTACAGGAATGATCCTACAAGAAATGGGTACTTCCCCTCTAATAGAGGAGGAAGAGAAAAAATAGTTATACAACATGAATCTCGAAAGCTTATAGTTGTCAATATTGCATCAAGAAATACCCCAAATGATCCTTTATATAATGAATTTCTTGAATATAAGAAACAAAAAGATCAACAAGAAGGTAATACCTCATGTGCTAATATTGTTAATGAGGAAGAAACTGATGATTCTTCCCATTATGAGAAAATTTTATACAAAGAAGTAATACTGCTTTTGGAAAACAAAGATTTACAATGGCAAAATGAACCATGGACCTTAATGCAAAGTTACCTTGATACAGCATCATATATTGTAGAATCATATAAACAAAGAATGCATTATGAGAATACACTCATAAGTATAGGATCCTAAGAAATAAATTATTTCTATTTGACTAATAGTCGATCTATTTATAATTTCAGTAAAATTATAATAAAAAAGATTATATCCTCTTAAGAATGGGGAATTAATAACCTTAGGGAAAAGGAATATTTTCATCAAGAGTTAAAAACTCTAATTAAATTCAATTATTGGGATTATATTGAGGCATTTAATAAAGCTTTATTACATGAAAACTGAAAAAATAAAACATTCTTAGTTTGCTCGAACGTTTATAAACGAAACATACCAAATTGGTTTCATGAATGGTGGATTAGTTATGGTATATCAATAAAAATTCTTCCAAAATCTTTTAAAGATTATTATGCAGAATGGGTGAATTATTCACTGAAGCTTATTAATTTAGAATATCAAAATAAATGGATTGAGGGAATGGCCCCTATGTACTTATTCATTGAATTCTCTATCCCATGGATTTGGAAGTGAACTCTTGAAGTTGATTATACTCAACAACATATCCCTTGCTTGAGAAAGATTTTCTTCACAAAATTTTGGAACAAATGCTTCTAAAAGAAAAAGAGATAGGAGTTTATTATGAACAGGAAACATTAGATCAAATCCAAGAAAAAATATCAAAGTATCAAGAACTGATAAAAGCAAAAAAAAAAAAGGAATCTCCTAGTCCTTTTCAGCATATTATAACAAAAATGCAGATGAAGAAATGAGTAATCTCCAAAGAAGAAGTGGCATAATCATATATTGAAGAAATGAAGAAAGATCTAATAAAAAACTTGATGTTGAGATGGATAATAAGTCAAGCTTGTTAATAGCAACCTCTTCAAAAGGAGAAAACCAATATAATTGTCTTGCTGGGGAATCACAAGATCCGTATGAGGATGAGGAACCATCAATTGAAGATATTTTTGAAGGTTTGAAGGAAACTCTTAAAGATAATATCAAGAAAAAATATGAAGAATTCACCAATTGAGAAGAATGACCTACCAACTATAATTTAATATACACTTTTATAAAGTCACTTTTGTAATAATACTATTTGGATATGAAAATTTTGTAAAAGTTTCTTTTATTCTTTTTGTTATATCTAGCCCAAAAGTCTATTAATAGAGAGCCTCTTCATTAGTTTGGGGTAAAACCCTTAGAGCCTCATTAACCTTTCAAATATTCTTTGTAAAGTTTTCCATCTTTGTAATATATTGAAGTCTTGAAGTTCTCAAAGTTTCCAGATATTTTTAAATTTTTTGTATCAAATTAATATTTATAGTTTTTACTTGTTAATTAGCTTGTATGAAAAGCCAATTTAATTCTATGTTGGGCTGCATAATCCCTTCCACTAATTAGGCATAATGATTCTCATATTATAAGGATAAGTGTTTGGAAATGTTTGAAAGGATAAGAGGTTAACATGGTTTCAGAATCTAAACAGATAGTTTAATTATGAATTTTGGTCTATAATTTTAGGTCTAATTTTTGGATCTTTTATAAATTTTAGAAGTTCCATTATATTTTCATTATTTAAAACATTAATATTTAAATCATTGAGAACTATTAGACTTAAGTAGTTCTATGACTCTTGACAAAAATGTATCTTAATATCACATAAATGAGGTGAGAGTAGGACATTTTAAACCATTAAGTCAAGTTATGATATTTTCACTATTATTAGACCATCTTCCAATAAAATGTTATATAATGTTTACAACAAGAGTATAAATAACATTTTCTATATTATGTCTTGATTCATTTTTAATTATATTTAATATTTCAGATTTATTAGAAGTAGTAAGATAATTATCCCACCAGTCATTTAATTAGCTAGTAAAACCTGCAACAATCATATTAGCAACAACTTTATCACTATTACTATTATTTTTAGAAATTTTGCTACACATAAGCATTCTATGGACAATATTATAAATTTGTCTTTCAGTATAACCATCAAGATTCCATTCATAAATATTTTTTCCACTTAACTATTATTTATAATAAATTCCTATTCTTCATGAAGGACATCTTGAGGAGTAGGTCTAGGATAATAATACAAACTCATAGCAAGTTTATTTGTATATTTTTTGATTTTATTAATTTCTTCTTTAATATATTTTTTATAATTATCAATATTACTAATGTCTTCTTCAAATTCTTCATTAAGAGTATTAATTTTCATTCCTCTAAACTTATTATCAAGTAATTTTTCTAATTCATTAATAGATTTTAGTCTGAAGTTATGAATTTCATGAGGGCATTGGATGCTAGGAATAGCTATGACTTCTTGAGATTGACCTTGATTAAGTCTAGTAGTACCCATTAAATTTTTAACTTGATTTACTAAAGAATATAATCCTTCAACTCTATTATGAAGAGATGAAATTTGTTCTCCCAACACATTAAGATATATACTAACATAATTTTGCAATTTGAGTAAATTATTAATTCGAGCAGTAGTTACTTGAAGAGTTTCATTTTCAAAAAGTTTTTGAAATGCATAAAAGTATAACATTTTATCATTAATCTCAATTTGGAAAGGTCGTTGAGGTGGGTATATAGATTTTAAAACTTGTCCACCACTTAATCTATAATTTCTTTCCATAACAGAAATATAATTTTCAACATAATTAGTTATAAACCATGGGACAAAAGGAATAATTTTGTTTTCTTTTGAAGCAAAAGAGTAAAATTCCTCTTGAAATGTTTTTTTATCTTCTGATGTGAAATTTTCGAAAAACTATTTTTCAAATGGTTCCCATCTGGGTAAATCAAATTCTTTTCTAGTAAGTTTCCTAGCAGGAGATCCAAGTATAAAATCAATTTTTTGTGCTAAATCCATTAAATAGAAAAAAATGATTTCAGATTCAGTTATTTCCAATTCTTGAGTATTATATATTCCTTTAACAATATAATCTTTTGGAATTCTTAATTCATTTACTCTATTTTGTTGAATTTTAGATTTGTTTGGAGAAATATCTCTAATTTGTGAAGTAAAAGCTGTAGAAAGGATATCAATATCATCAAAAGGTGAAATATGAGAATATAAAGATGCTATTGAATGAGATCTAGATATTTTAGATTTGGAAGAAGATCCTATTAGTCTTCTATTTTCTTCAAACAATGTTTGCATAGTACTATTAGGGTTTGTATAATATTTGTAACATTTGGATTTATTATAGGTTGTGGAAGGACAACCCTTTCTATTATCCAACTTTTTGGAAAAGGCTATTTCATCCCATTTTATGGGTCTTCTTGCAGTAATATCAAACTTATTAAAATTAGTTTCTATTAAAATTGCTTCAGTATTAGGTTTATTAACCCTTTTACAGTGTGGATGTAGTGTGTGAAGTGGTTTAAAATAAATTCTATAACAAATACATATAACTTCTATTTGAGGAATATAAGTATAAACATGTGTATTAACATTTAAAGTAAGAGCATTAAGTTTATTAATATTAGCTAAAGATAATTATAAATTAGGATAAACATCTAAATAAATAGGGCCATGACCCAAATTAGATTGTATTATAACCATTAGAGATCTTTTCCAAGTGAGATTATGAGCATCTTGTAATGTAGCTATAAAACTTTCAAGCAGATTTTCTAAAGTTAAAGGTTTAAATGCAATTTGCACAAGACCAATATGAATAAATCTATAATTTTGTTTATAATGATCTGTATTAGATTTATTTAATAATTTTATGGTTTTTTCATCACCATCTAATATGATAAACTCTTTAGTAGTTTTTACTACGTGTTTTAAGCCAAGTTTTTCAAAAGTACCTAATGTGTATATGACCTTAGGTTCAACACTAAGAATAGTCCATTTATTAAGCAAATCAACATTATGAAGAATATTATATTCTTCATGAATACTATTTTTAACAGTATCTTTTCCTTTTATTATATTCATAAGGATAGATCTGTGTTGGACTTCCATAAGCCTATACACTTCTCATTCACCATGGCTCTGATATCATTAGGATAACAAGATCGAGAAGTACTTGAAATTCAAGGAAAAATACAAGGAGTAGAACCAACCATATAGGTGGTGTTTTACTTAAAATCTAAAACTGTCAAGTTTAATTATAAACTAGGGTGGGCCACAACAAAGCCCTAAATGCCTTCCTCAGCAACAATGGAAAAAACAAAGGCACAAACCAAAATTCATAATTAAACTACTTGTTTAGATTCTGAAACCCTCTTTCGGGAAGTTCTTGAAATTCAAGGAGAAAGACAAGGACTAGAACTAGCCATATAGGTAGTGTTTTACTGAAAATCTTAAAATGTCAAGTTCAATTATAAACGTGGGTAGGCCACAACAAAGCCCTAAATGCCTTCCTTGGCAACAATGGGCAAAACAATGGCACAAACTAAAATTCATAATTAAACTACCTATTTAGATTCTGAAACCCTTTTAACCTCCTATCCTTTCAAACATTTCTAGACATGTATCCTTATAATATGAGAATCATTATGCTTAATTAGTGTAAAGGATTAAGTAGCCCAACACAGAATTAAATTAGCCAGTCATCTAAGCTAATTAATAGATTAAACTATAAATATTAATTTGATACTAAAAATTTAAAAATACTTGGAATCTTTGAAAACTTCAAGACTTCAATATATTACAAAGATGGAAAATTTACAGAGAATATCTATAAGTAAGATTAAGAAGGCTATAAGAGTTTTGCCTTAAACTAATGAAGAGGCACTCTATTTATAGACTTTTGGACATAACAAAAAGAATAAAGGAACATTTTACAAAATTTTCACGTCTGAATAGTACTATTACAAAAGTGACTTTATAAAAGTTTGCAGTAAATTACAGCCGATAGGTCATTCCTGTCGGTTGGTGGATTCTTCAGATTTTTTCTTGATATTATCTTTCAGAGTTTACTTCAAACCCTCAAAAATGTCTTCAATTAGTGATTCTTCATCCTCATACGAATCTTGTGATTCTCTAGCAAGACAATTATATTGGTTTTCTCCCTTTGAAGAGATTGCCATTGGCGAGCTTGACTGATTATCCATCTCAACATCAAGATTTTTTATTAAATCTTTCTCCATTTCTTCAATATATGATTCTACCATTTCCTCTTTGGAGATTACTCATTTCTTCCTCTGCATTTTACTTATTATATGTTGAAAGGGACTAAGAGATTTCTTTTGTTTTGCCTTATCAGTTCTTGATACTCTAAAATTTATTCTTGGATTTTATCCAATGCTTCTTGTCCATAATAAACTCTTGTCTCTTTTTCTTTCAGAGGCATTTTGTTCCAAAATTTTGTGAAGAAAATCCTTCTCAAGCAAGGGATATGTTGTTGAGTATAATCAACTTTAGAATGCACTTCCAAATTAATAGGATAGAGGATTCAATGAATAAGTACATAAGGGCCATTCCCTTAATCCATTTATTTTGAAATTCTAAATTAATAAGGTTTGGTGAACAATTCACTCATTCTGCACAGTAACCTTTAAAAGGTTTTGGAAGAATTTTTATTGATGGACCAAATTAATCCACCATTCATGAGACCAATTGGTAATTCTCATTTACAATCTTCTAAGCAAACCAAGAATGTTTTCTTTTTGAATTTTCATATAATAAAGCTTTATTAAATGCCTCAATATAATGACAATAATTGAATTTAATTGAAATTTTTAACTCCTGATGAAATATTCCTTTTCTCTAAGGGCACTAATTTCTCATTCTTCAGAGAATATAATCTTTTTTATTATAATTTTATTATAAATAAATCGAATATTAGTTAGATATAAATGATTTATTTCATAGGATCCTATACTTATGAGTATATTTTCATAATGCATTCTTTGTTTATATAATCCTGTACTATATAATGCTATATCAAGGTACCTTTGCATTAAAGTTCATGGTTCATTTTGCAATTGTAAATCTTTGTTTTCCAAAAGCAATATTACTTCTTTGGATAAACTTTTCTTATAATGGGAAGAATCATCATTTTCTTCCTCATTAATGATATTAGCACATGAGGTATGACCTTCTTGTTGATCTTTCTATTTCTTGTATTCAAGAAATTCCTTATATAAAGGATCATCTGAGGTATTTCTTGATACAATATTGACAGCTATAAACTTTTGAGATCCATGTTGTATAGCCGTTCTTCCTCTTTCTCCTCTATTGGAGGGAAAGTTTTGACCCTTTCCTTCTGGGATCATTCATTTAAATACTCATGAGAGAAAAAGTCAAGCAGATTATTATTTGAATCTTTTTTATAATGAATAGTAAAATTGAATGGAGCTAAATGAGCTTTCCATCTTGCAAACATTTGTTTAGAAATATCATGTTTAAAATCTTTATTAAATATATATTTTGCCAATTGACAATCTATTTTTACAGTAAAATTTTGGTTATATAAATCATCTTGGAATTTTAAAACATATTTTACTATTGCTAGAATTTCTTTTGCAATAGTAGCATAATTTTTTTCACTATTATGCCTTCTTCCTGAATGAAATCTAAAAAGATATTTTTTCTTAGTATTTGGTTGTATTTATTTTAAAATACCTCTATAATCAACATCAAATATATCAATTTCTATAATTTTTTCCCAATTTGGATTAGCAAGCATAAGACGAGGAAGGTTATTAACCTTTTGTTTAATTCTTTTAACAGCGTCAGTATGCTATTTAGACCAAGGTTTGAGAATCTTTTTTAATCAATCATATAGGATAGCTGTATCTTCTACAAGATTTTTGTAATAAGCAGAAATATAATTGAAACTTCCTAGGAATCTTTGTAATTGGATCTTATCTATAATTTTTTGAGGGAATTTGAAAACAAATTCTATACTTCTATTTATAGGCATATTTTTTTTTTTTAACTTAAGAAAGGAGTACAACCCAACTATGAGGCACAATAGCAGGTGTTATGATGATACAAAAATTCTCTAGTACAACCACTACATTCTCCACTTATAATAAATATAATTGGCTCTACTCGAAATCATTTTTTAAAGTGTTAAAAGTGAATAACTATTCATTGAAATTCATATATTTCAAATGCTTATATGTTCAATATTATTGATATCAATGACATATCATACTACAAACAAAAATAAGGAAAGAGAAAAGGAAAAAAAGAAAAAGAAAAATCATAGAATGGAAGAAGCAAACAAAGCTTCTACTGATTTTATTCAGGAAAATTTATTTTTAGCCCTCTCAAAAATTCCGTGTTGGTGGTTTACCCCCTTGTGAAAGAAAAAACAAGGTTGAAATACCGCCTTATGATTTTAAAAATGGGTGAAACCCCCCCTCATGAGACCATAAGTAGAGTACACATGCCCAAAAATGCAAGTGGTTGTGATTTTTATATATGAAATGACTATTATGCCCTTAGTATATCAACCTTTGAATCTTTTAGTTTAAATGAATGGCCTAAATTAAATAGTAATTAATATTTATGAAATAATATATGAAAAATTATTTATATATTTATATATATACGACATATTATATATATTATAATATATTTATCAATATTATATAATATATTATAAATATAATATAATATTATAATATATATCTATATACATGTAAAGGATGGCTGTCATGGTTGCCATGACCAAGGCTGCCATGGCAACTTTGCCAACCAAATCTGGCTGGGCTGGACAAATTGGCCAGTTGACGCCAGCGACTGCTATCCCCAGTAGCGAGAGGAGAAAAAAAGAAAATAGAAAACTTGGCAGTTAGTTGCATAGGGGAGAGGTTTTGGCTGGCCAGATTGACTAGTGGCTGCTGGCGGCCGCTATCCCCACAACAAGAGAAAAAAAATAGAAGAAAAATAAATAACATGTTGTTTGACTTGGAGTAGATAAATTTTAAAAAGCTACATAAAAGTAGCTATTGTTCGAAGAAAAATCACCAATTTTAAAAAAAAAAATTCAATCTTCAAAGAATAACTTAAATAAAACTAAAAAAACATAATTCCCAGTCACAGAAAGAGGGATTTGCAAGGTGTTTGGACAAGAGAGAGACCAAGATGGGCAACGATTTTGGATGGCAAAGGGGCAGTAGTCAAAGAAGCTTTAGACGGGAAAGTTGGACAAGGTGTATGTTTAGAACACCTAAAACTATAGATAATGTGTTGACTTAATATTTGTTCACTATTTATCGAAGCGAGAACCGAATATATGGTTGAAGTGTTCGTGAGATTCTTCTCGAGTTTGATAAAAGATTCACTTCATTCACTTTTGTCATCCATGTAGGTTGTTTGTTTGATTTAATATTGTTAGTGGAAGGTTGGTGGTCCCTCGTGAGAGGAAATAAGTGATACCCCACATTTTGGGAAAAAAACTAGAATAGTATTTGGGGCCCAATTAGTTTATTTTATTTTATTTTTTGTTATTGATTTCCTTGTGATATGAAATTTTGCTACCTTATTTTTTTTATGAATTAGTTACTAATGTGTTTGCTGCCCACTTGACATAGGATTGAGGAATATTAGTTCGAACACAACAATGGAAATTGTAGAGTTGGTTGCATATATGAAAGTGTAAATATTTCTATTGTGATCTATATAGATATTGTGCCTTTTCCAACGATTATGATAAACACTCTAAGACTTGTGGCACCTAATGAGGGCATGATAGCTCCGTATGTACCATCACAAAAAACTACATATAAGCCAATAAATGAGTAGGTAAGGAATAAGCAAGCACATGAGACTGTTGAAGAACATGATGATGCATCTCAAGAGCCAGCAGATGATCATGCAACATAAGAGGCAGTAGTTGAGGCATGCAATGAAGGTTTTGGGGTAGCTTCCGAGGTAAAGCAAGTACATGAGTTCACTGATGAGCATGCAACACATGAGCTAGCAAATGATCATATAGCAGTAGATGAGCATGTATGGAATTAGAAAGCACATAAAGCTATTGAAGAAAATAGTGATGCTCCTCAAGAGCCAGCAAATGATCATATAGCACAAGAGGTAGTACTTGAGGCATGCAATGAAGGATTTGGGGTAGTTTCTAAAGTGGAGCAAGCACATGAGTTCACTAATGAGCTTACAGTACAAGAGCCAACAGATGATCATATAGTAGTAGATAAGCATATAAGGAATAAGCAAGTACATGAGACTGCTGAAGAAGATGATGATGCACCTCAAGAGCTAACAAATGATCATATAGCACAAGAGGCAGTAGTTGAGGCATGTAATGTAGGATTTAGGGCCATTTCTAAGATAGAGCAAGCACATGAATTCATTGATAAGCATGCAGCACAAGAGCCAACAAATGATTATATAGCAGTAGATGAGTATATAGAGAATGAGCAAGCACATGATATTGTTGAAAAACATAAGCATACAGCATAAGAGCAAGTGGATGATCATATAGCACAAGAACTAACAATTAAGACGTGCAATGAAGGAATTGAAGGTATAGATCATGTACATGAGGCAGTAAATGAAGAAGTTGGGGCAGTTGTTGAGGTTGTAATTGCTCATTCACATGAGATACTTTTTAACCATCTGTCATTTTAACAAACATTATTTTACCCCCTTACAATTTTTATTTTAGTGTTTTACCCCTTTAGTTTTTTTTATATTAGTGTTTTACCCCCTCCCCCTAATGCTACATTATACCTTAACATTCAACATTTAAAGGTACATTATCCACACAAGATGACAATTGAGCAAGCTTTTGAGGCAGTACATAAGCAAACTTCTGAGGTAGTACATGAGCAAGCTTTTGAAGTTGCAAATGAGCCACCACCTAAGCAAGTTAAAGTTGCAATTTTTGGAGGCAGTTATCTAAAAAAAATCCAAATAGCTTGTGATCCACTATATGAGGAGACAGTTGAAAAAGAACTAGTAGAAGTTTATGTTCAGAATCCATCAACATATGAGGGAGCACCATCATTAGTAGACTTGGGTTTAGAGGGGATAAAGCAAACCTTGACTTTTTATGGCAAGATGATAATGTACAAGACAATCAACCAACAATTAATAAGGATGCCAGACAGGACAAAGAAAAAGGGCTAATAAGTGATACGAGGCAAGTAGATTCAACTGAGGATGATAATGTGTTAACTAATGATGATTATATACAACCTAATGAAGCAAATGATGAGTCTAATGAAAGTGATTATTCAAACACACCCAGCTGTACATTAGAAGATATTGAAGGGTTTACTAATAATGATATATTAACTGAGAAAATTCATAGCAAAAGGGACTTAATTAATAAATTGAAAAGGATTTTGAGAGATATAAATGTAGATGATGACCAAGCTAGTAAGAAAAAAGTTATAGAAGCTTAGAATGTGGCTGAAGAAGACTGGTACAATGAGGCTGGAGATAAAGATGAATTGATTAGCTTATCTGGTTTAGATGATGATGCACTTAAGCATTATTCTTATAATGAAGGAAAGGATATGAAGAACTTCCAAATGACTATAGGTACAAAATTTCCAAGTGCTCAAGTCATTAGAGAGGTGCTCAGACACTACTATGTAAGTGAAGGATTTCAGTTGAAGTTCATGAAAAATGAGAATGCAGAATAACTGCAAGGTGTACTCATGAACAATGCACATAGAGGATTCATGTTGCACAAATAATGAGGGATAAAGTTTTTCAAGTAAAAACTATTAAAGGGGAGCATGTGTGCACAAGAATGCATGAAAACAAACTTTCTCAGTGTGGTTACTTAGTTAAGAGATTGGAGAACACAATTAAAGATTATATATAGATTCCAATAGAGAAATTACAAGCTATTATTAATACAAAAATGGGGATTCAAGTGGATAAATGGAAAAAAATAACTACAAAGAAAAAGGCTTTAGCAAATATAAGGGGAAATGATGGATTACAATATGGAAGGTTGTGGGATTATTAAGAAACTATGAGCCACAAGAATGTTGGCAGCAAACTTATCCTTAGAAAGGTAGATGGAAGAGACCCTCCGTGTTTGAGAGAATGTATTTTAGTCTTGATGCCATGAAAAAGGTTTTTTTAACTAGTTGTAGGCCTATTATTGGCCTTGATAGTTTCTTTTTTAGGACTACTTTTGAGAGACAACTTCTGGTGCCTATTGGCAGAGATGATAATAACATGTAGCCTATTACCATAGTGTTGGTCTATGTGAAGAATAGGGAGACCCAAACTTAGTTTGTTCAAGAATTATTGGATGATATTAAGGGTCTTGGAGAATTCACATTGGTGCTTATATCTGACAAGCAGAAGGATCTAATTGAGGCCTTAAAAGACTTGGTCCCTAATAGCGAGCATAGGTTTTACATCAAACACATGTATGAAAATTTCAAGAAAAAGTTCAAAGCAGAAGAGCTTAAACAACTATTATGGAAGGGTGTCTTTACAAGCAATAAGATAGACTTTAAAGACTTCATGAAGGAAATTGAGAAAGCTAACCCAAAGTTGGATGAAGAGACAGAAACTACTACTGAGTAGTTGAGAAAGATCCCTCCTCAGCACTAGAATAGATCTCATTTTCAAAATTACTATAAGTATGATGTTTTGGTGAATAATTTGTGCAAGTCTTTCAATAGTTACTTCCTTGAGGCTAGAGATAAGCCAATCATCATGATGTTTGAATAGATTAAAACTAGACTTATGACAAGAATCCAGTATAGAAGAGAGGGTATTGAAAAATATGCTGGCTCAATTTATCCTAACATCTTGAAAAAGTTCAACAAAGTGCACAAACTTGCTAAGGATTGGTGAGCCTCTACAACTAATGTCCAACCTCTTCCTACCTCTGTTCCTCAACCAAGAACTACAAGGTTAACTAATTATTATTTATTTTTCATATTGTATGAATTTCTAGCAATTTGCTCACTTTTAGATTTAAAATTTATAGAAACAATCAACTTCTAGAGGTGGAAGAACATACCAAGGCTCCAGGAATGAAGTATTGCTTGGCAGTCAACCTAGAAGAAGAATGTCAAGTACATCAGGGCCACATACAAAAGCAACTAGATTAGGAGTAGCTCCAAGTGCATCAACTCCAACTCCTAGTGGTTCAGCTCCTAGTAGGTCAGACCCAACTATTTTAGCTCTAATAGCTGCGATAATAGGTTTAATAGGTTCAGGATCCAAAGTTGAAAATGTGCAGAGAAAAGAAAACCAAATGCATCTGATGTATCGAAAAATATTAGGGCAAGAACATTACAAAGGAGAAAAAAAGAATTAGGAGATGTAAATCTGCAATTATTTGAAATACGTTTTGAAGCCAAATGCAATATTGAAGCTAGAGTATTCTTGCACATTGATGGTTGTAGTATAGAGGCTATATTATTCTACAACATTGAAGTTGAATTTGTAGGAATTTTTCAGAAGCTTTTAGGGCCAGGAGAACTCCTTTTGAGTAAGAAGTTTGCTTGTGAAAACTTTATTTTGACAATGTTATTTGAGAATATGTAAATCTTATTATAGTTACATTACATAGTTTAGCTTCTTGGCATTTTTGGATTGACTTTTAGATTGCTTTTTGGTTGGTTTTAGGTTGGTGATTGGTTGGTTGCCTTTAGATTGGTTTTATTATAGTTTTAGATTGGTTTTATGATAGTTTTGGATTGCTTTTATGTTGGTTAGGGATTGCTTTTGTTTAGGTTTAGGATTACTTTTGGCAATTTGAGGATGGTAGATTTGTTTTATGATTATTTAGGCTATCTATTCAGGTTTAGGATGATAGATTTGGATTTCTACATCTTTGTGCAATGAACTTATCTTTGCCCTTTTTTTGCAAACAAATGAGCCTTCCACCACCTTCTATTGTTTAAAATGTATGTTTAACCCCCTTATGTTATATAAAAATAGGAATACACACCCCCTTATGTTTCTAGTTCTTTCAACAACAATCATTTTTCAGCAAGCAAAATCAACAAATTCTTACCAGAATCAAGAAATTCAAAGTTACACATCAACAATAATAGAAGATTACAGTGAAAGTACATTAAACCCACTACAAATACATTAAAAATAGACAAACTACTTCATGAAGATGTTGAAAATTAACATTATTAACACAACACCACATGCAACCCAAGAAAAATGAATATAATTTTTAGGCATCTCAAACTCCATGCGTGCAGACATTACCCTAAACACAACTTCATCAATGTCAAGAACATTACCTTGTTCCATTACTGCACTTGTGTCTACTGTCACGGATAGGCTTATTGGAAGGCCAATTAATGCCCACATAGCTTGTTGTGGATTACACCAACGAAAGAAGTTACAATGGTGCTTGGAACAAAAATAATATAACTTCCCCTTTGAAGGTTTCATCTTAGACTCAACTATTTGAATTTCAGCTCAATTGCATCCACATTTTGGAGTTTTCCCATATCTTAAGTTAAAGGCCATTCACTTATGTGTTTCTTTCCTCTTACTCTTCACTCTTAAATTAGATTAAGACATTCTGTAGATTTTTAAGGTTTGAAAGAAATAAATAAAGAAGAAGGAATGAAGAAGCCAATGGAAATTAACGTAATGAAATGGGAAAGATGGGAAAATAACAAATAAAATATGGGCAAATATGATGGAGGGATAAAAAAGCAATTTCACTTCAAAAAAATCAAGAAAAACCCATGCCTACTTGTACAACAATGTGCGTGAACGCCACTTATGGCCTCAAGGTATTGGAATAATTTATAAAAAATAACATGAGTAGTTTTTTTTATCCCTTTATTTTTCATGAGGCGCTAAACCGCCAAAATGAATATTTTTAGGGGGCTAAAATTAAATTTTCCCTATTAATCGTCTTTCCTTTTTTATATAGTATAGATACACTTAGGGCTGTAAATGGATATTCGAAAATTCATTTACCATTCACATTCGTATTCATTTATACAAAATTTAGCTATATCTATTTAAAGCAGATGTTATCCGTATTCGATTAGTAGATATTCGATTATAAATAGATACGGATATGATAAATGCATATCCGATTTGTTTAATATTCGATTTGAATATATATTTATTAAATAATATATTATTTATATTTTCAATAAAAAAACTTGCAATCCATATATGTATATATATAAATTATAATTGAAGAATTGGGAAGAAAAAAGAATAAATTTAAAAAATTATTATAATATAGAGAAAAAATTGAAGAATAAATTTAATCAACATAATTATTCTTGGTTGACTTTATAATTAATATACTTAACTGCCATTATAATTATTATTAATGAAAATTAATAATCAATTATAAAGTTAATTATTAATTAAAAATTATGCTATTTGTTTGATTGCTTTCATTTTAATAAAATTATAAAATTCCTTCTATTAATTAAATATGTATTTGTTATAAGTTCATAGATTCACATATTTAAATATTCATAAATGGATATCTAAATAATTATCATCGAATATGATTATAAAATAATAATTCAAATATGGATAGGATTAATAAAATATGCATGCATGTGAATAATTATAATTGAATACGGATATATCCGAACTAATCGATATCTGAGGAATACAAATTTGGATATTATTTTTAAATATCCATCAAATCCATATCCGTATTCGAATATTCAAAAACTTAAATAGATATGAATATGAAAATAGTGTATCCAATTCATTTAATATTTGTTTACACCCCTAGATACACTCTCTTTTTGTTTAAACTTTCCACTACCAAAGAGGTTGAATTTCTTTTACTACCCTCTATTTTTCATTTTAATTACCTTCTTTATTTTCAACACCAAATTTGAAATTGTAGATATTTATTCAACATTTCTCCACTCTCCATGGTAAGAATACAATGTCACAATCTTAAACACACACTTTAAAAAAAATTAATAAGCTCTTTTAAAAAAAATTACCAAATAATTTTTCACATCTTATAAGATGTTTTGAAACTTAATTAAAATCAATTTAGTATCTCTTGTCTTCTGATAAGTTTTTTCTCTCTCTTGTCTTCTGACAAGTTTTGTTTTATTGAATCTTTTTCTTTTTGTGAATCTTATCTATCTTTTGTCCCAGCCACCGCCTTATGGAAACATTCACAAGCTTTACTATTATGGAAGAGGAAGAATGAGGATTAGAAGTTGAGGACACACTAGATACCACTCCAGAAAATTTATGATGGACAGTTGTGGGGAGATTTTTGACAGATCGATCCATAAACCTTAATACCATGAAAAATACAGTCGCCGCCATATGGAGACCTGTTAAAGGAGTTTGTATCAAGGAAATAAGCCCTATGTTGTATCAATTTCAGTTTTTTCATGAAATTGATATAACGAGGATGCCCGATAACGGACCCTGGACATTCGATAATCACATACTCTTATTCAAACATCTTCAACCCCTCGAGCAACCACAAAAAATCCAACTATTTCATGCCTCCTTTTAGGTTCAAGTTCATGATTTGTCCATTGGTTTTATGTCCAAGGGCATTTGTAAGGATATTGGGAATTTCATTGGAAAATTTGTTGAATCTGATCAAAACAACTTTGGGGTAGTTTGGCATACGTATATGAGAATCAGAGTGGAAATTGATGTCCAACAATCCTTGAAAAGAGGTATGAGAATAAAAAAACTGGGGGAAAATGGATTTGGCTTAGCTTCAGATATGAAAAGTTACCTACATTCTATTTTGTATGTGGGCAGTTGGGACACAATGAAAAATATTGTGAGATAGTGTTTGATCATCCGGAGGTTAGCATCGAAAAGAATTATGGCACCTGGATGAGAGCCCCAATAAAATGTTTTGTAATTCAGATAACGGAATGATAGCTCAGGCAAGATGGGTCAGACAAAATACAAAAATCAATGGACACGACGATGATAGAGAAAGGGAAGAGACGGTTGGTAAGGTGGAAGGCAGCTCCCTTTAGAGAACTTCTAAAGGGAGAGAAATCATGGGCATGATTGTAGATGAGAATATTATTGCTATTAGAAGAAAAGATTCAACAATAAATTGTCAAGATAACAACTGTAAAGAGTTGGCAATTAGAGAAATAATGGAGAAGGAAAGAATGGAAAAGGTAAGCTCTATTATGAAATGACATAGAATGGAGGAAGATGGAGTGGATGGATCAATTATGGGCTTAGGTTAGTTGGGCTCAAATATATTCTTAGAGGCAGGTCCTAGGGTCCAGGCCTACCTAGAGCCATGAGTCTCATTTGCTGGAATTGTCGTGGGCTGGGCAACCCACAAGTAATCTAAGTCCTTAAGGACATTGTACATATGAAGAAGCCCAATGTTATTTTTCTTATTGAAACTCTCTCTTATGGGCCTCGTTTACAGGGCCTCAAAAATCAATTGGGTTTTGAAGGTTTGTTTGTTGTAGATTGGGTTGGCCATAGTAGCAGTTTTGCCCTATTATGGAAAGATAAAGAGGATATTTCTTTGCTTGAATTTTTCAGATTCCATGTAGATGTGCAAGTCAACATTTAGAAAATACCAAAATGATGTTTTACTAGCTTTTATGGAAACCCCGATCGTTTAAAATGCAAGGAATCTTGAAATCTTCTTTATGCATTAGCAACAAAATTAGATTTGCCTTGGCTTCGTGCTGGGGACTTCAATGACATATTGGTTGAATTAGAAAAGAGAGGAAGTCATCCCAATCTATGATATCTGATCAAAGGTTTTAGCAAAGCAGTGATCGAAACTGGTTTAATCGACTTGGGCATGTCGAGGTATCAATTTACTTGGGAATGAGGTAGAGGAAAGAAACATTAGGTGGAAAAATGCTTGGATCGTGCCCTTACCTCTTCTAGTTGGATTAACAAATTTTCAGGTTACTGAGTGACCAACATTGAAATCACCTTTTTCGATCACTATCCTATTGTTATAGAAGCGCTCGGTCTTATTTCAACTACCTGTAGTCGGCGTTTTAGATTTGAAAATTTTTGGCTAAGAGAAAATGGGTGTTAGCAGATAATGGTAGAAAGCTGGGCAAGGAATGAGTGCTTTTCTATATAGGCTAAGATTGAAAATTGTGGGTAGGATTTGCAGAGATGGGCAAAGGATTTGAATATGGGTTTCAAAAATTAGCTAAACATTTTAAGGTAGAGAATGTTTAGACTTCATGGGTGTAGAGATACATTAGGTATTATGGATTTTTAAGATACCAGAAGAAGTTTCTTTGAGGTTCTACATCAAAGGGAAATTTTCTGGAAGCAAAGGGCAAAGATACCGAAAAAGGAGAACCCTTCATATATGATAGAACTTACACTAGTTCCCCTTTACAATGTCCTCTATAAAATTGTGTCAAAAGTCTTGGCTAACCAGTTGAAAGGAATTCTTCCAGATATTATTTCAGATGTCCATAGTGCTTTTGTGCCAGAGAGAATGATTACAAACAATATTCTTATAGCTCATGAAACTATGCATTTTTTGAAAAGAAATAGACAAGGGAAAAAGTGTTGTGGCCCTAAAAGCGAACATTAGCAAAGCTTACGACAGAATGGAGTAGTGTTATCTGGAGAATATCATGCTTAAAATGGGTTTTGCTAAAAAATGGTGAAACATTATGAGTACGTGTATCAAGTCAGTCTCGTACAAGATTGTGAAAGGGAATGAATATTTGGGGACAATTATTCCATATCAAGGATTAAGACAAAGGGGTCCTCTCTCCCCATACTTATTTATCTTGGGTGCAAATGGACTCTTGGCCACTTTGAATTGTCTTAATAGCTAAGGTAGAATTCATGGAATCAAAGTTGCTAGAGGAGCACCTATTATATCACATTTATTTTTTGTTGATGACAGTTTTTTCTTCTTTAGAGCCAATCTTTCTAAGACGTCGTGTATTACTGAGACTATTAAGGAGTACGAGCAAGCTTCTGGTCAGATGATTAATATTAATAAATCTGAGATCATTTTCAGTGCTAATGTTGTTGACCATAAAAAAGAAGAAATATGCTTAAGATTGGGAATTCAAGAGGATGAAATGCAAGGGACATATTTGGGGTTGCCGGTGTTTGTGGGTTGAAAGCAAAGAGAGATATTTGCCTTCATCCAAGAGAAAGTATGGCAAAGAATTCAAAAATGGAAAAAGAAAATGTTATCTAGAGTGGGAAAGGAGATTTTATTAAAATCAGTTGCCCAAGCAATCCCAAACTTTGCTATGAATGTTTTTGTGGTACCAGTTGAGCTTTGTAATGAGTTGGAAAGGCTAATGAATGCTTTTTGGTACAGCTCGAGATCAAACGAAAGGGTGCAGCTAGCAGAATTTAAGTATTCCTAAATCTTCTAGTGGACTTAGTTTTAGAGGAATCCATGAATTCAATTTGGCAATGTTAGGGAAACAAATTTGGAAGATGTTAACAATCATGAACTCCCTTGTTACTTGTGTCTATAAAGGTCGATACTTCTCAGACAATTCATTACAAAGGCCCACATTGGAACAAATCCTAGCTATACTTGGAGAGGCCTAGTAGCTGCATAGTCCCTTATGAGATATGATAGTAGATGGAGAGTGGGAAATGGCAATGAAATTCATGTTGTATCTGATCCTTGGCTTCCTCAAGACTCTAACCCTTTCATATCTACCACCTTGCCAGATACTCATGCTAGTATGAAAGTTGTTGATATTGTCAACCGGTCAAGGAAAGAATGGAACTCTTAGTTAATTGAGGGAATTTTTAATGATGGGGACAAAGATCTTATTTATCATATTTATATTAGCCAAAGGGAAACAAAGGATAGATTATACTGGTGTAGTCAGTCCCTTCAAAAGAAAAAATTATGACATGGAAAGCTGCTCCCTCTTGTTTGCTGAATGTCCTTTTGCTAGGATGTCTGGGAAAGATCTGCTATTGGTTTTATCATAGATAATAGTCAAAATTTGTTTGAATGGTTGAATCTTATTGTAGACGACTTAATTTTTGAGCCAATTAAAAAATGACATGTGTAAATAATAT
>JACGDI010001665.1:40927-209384 GCA_014898725.1 Jacaranda copaia
ACAATCTAGAGATGTTGCTTAAATATGCTATTGTCGTTTTTGTTATCAATGTGAGTTTGTGAAAAACTCTATGTTGGAGCCTACTATTTTATTAGATTTGGAAGGCTGTTTTGGTTGGATTTTTATTGGTTGTGGTGGGATTCTATGGATGTATTGGTTGGCTAGAATGGCTTTTTTTGTTTTCTTGGTGGATAGTCTAACAATATTTTATAATTATTTTGGATAATGAATCTATCAAACTTTGAATATTTGAAGGATTGAAATGTAAAGTTCTTATAATATTTATAGTTGGTGTAGAAATTTTAGTCTTTCTAACATGTTATGTAATTTAATGGAAAGTTCACGGGGAGTATTTGCAATGTTACGTAATTTTTATTTATAAAAGAATTGCGTTGTTCAACTTATGTAATCTTTTGATTTTTCTAGAAGGGTAAAAGTAATGTTGTATAGTGCAACTTAAGGCGATAAAAAATTATATTTTAAAATGTAAGATTAAATATTAAAAAAATCAAAATTATTAGCAAGTTTGTCAAATTGCCAATTGCAATGACTTACAAAAAATTAACAAATAAAAATTTATAGTCTTAAAAATAAACAAATAGGTTCAAGGGTATTTTTATATGAAAAATAACTATCACAGGAAGCAAAGGGCATTTCTAGATTTTTATGTAATTTTTTTGATGACATTAATATTTTTTTGGAGAGAGACTAACGGACTTTAAAAAATGTAAGATGAAGCAAAATGTTAGGATGTTATTGATAATTTTATCACACTTTACAATTTTTGGATAAATCGGCCAAATCTTGTAAATTTGGGTAATTAAGACATAATAATTTAATTGCAAACTAGCCACGTTGCTTGGATTCTTATGCCAAAATGAGCCAGCATTGCCACTAATTCAGCAAAAGTATTTCATTTTTGGTTTTTACTTTGGGCTTACTAGTTAAACTATTGGAATAGAAGTTCTCAAGTTGAATATATTAGTTGATTATTAATAATTAAATTTATTTTGATAGTTTATTAATTATTAGCTAGCACAAAAATAAGAAGAAAAAGATTAATTTACGAAATCAGAAAACTTATCATCCGTACCCCCTTTATTTTTATTGTATAAAAAAGAAAAAATATTAGAAATTGTTTTACTGTCTAAGTCATGTTAAATAATTTAAAGAAAAATATAGCCCTCCTCTCATGTAAAGTAAGTTCCAATCATTGGCTCTATGTTCTATTTTATATTAACAATTAAATATAGCCACATAATTTTTTTGTCGAACTGAAAAAACAATTCTTATTATTCTATCAAAGTTTTAATTCTTTCCTCGTTAGATGAAAAAAATCAACTAATAAAAAATAAAGGCAATTAAACTTGGTATTGCATGTATAATATTTTCTATATGTATATATACTCATACATTAGATATTTATTAAAATTTAAATTTTTGAATACCACATATATAAATATAAATATGATATCATCTAATTTTCCCTAAAAAAAAAAAGTAATATCATCTAACTTGATAGCATTGCGTGTATAATTAACCACAATAAAAAAATATAACAACTGTAAAAATAAGGGGCCGTTCCGCTAGTTCAGTCTTTCGGTTTTCCTTTTCACGTAAACCTCCGAGAAGCCCTATGTTGTTCTATGTTCTCCATTGCTGTGAGACCGAGCAAATGGCTCTCTCTCGTCTCCTTCAACCAAAATCAAGCCTCCATATTTGCAGATTAGGTGAAGTGACAAAATACAAATTTTCCTTTTATTTACTTTTACCAAAATTTATTGGTTCAGAACGTCCTTGATTATACTGATCCTCGGATTTTTCTCGGGTTTTCATCTGCAAGAAAAAGATGTTGCTTTTTGCTTTTTGCTTTGTTCTGTTGGTTAAAATGACAACCCACCACAGTTGAAGAAAGAGGCTGTTGCAGGGGAGACGAGAATCTTGTGGCAGTGGAGCCTCTGTATTAGAGTAGAGTATTTTTTATTATCTTTTTAGTGGGAAAAAAAATATGCTAATTTCTTTTGGCTCAACAGGTTTCTTATTTAGCTCGCCATTGTGTGTAGTGGATGATATGTGGGGAAAATTAGTTGCTATTCAGAATATAATCTTTACTAAAATGCAATCACTAGTTCTAAAGTTTACAGACTTTGTTTTTCTTGTCTTTGTGCAGGAAGATTGCTGTATGTTTTTGAAACAAGATATCGATGGACTGGATTCAATGTTTTAACTGATGAGTATTGGATTTTCTATTTACATTTTAAAGATGATTTCAAAATATAATGCTGGAAGTAGGAGAGTAGGCAGAGAGATACCTAAACCTGTTTATATGCATACAGAGGGTATTTGATGGCTGCTTGAACCTGTATAATTTTAGTGTTGTGTGCTATAACATTAGAAAAGAAAAGCAATGTACTTTCAAACTCCTGTCATATGTTTTTCAGTGCATTGCATAACATGGGAAAGTTCATTTGGATTTCCACATCATTTTGTGAACGATGGACAAAGGTTTTATCTACAGTGGACCTGTTACAACAAGTGGCTTGTGATCTAGTGATATAAGTCTCTCGCATAATGTGGAAGATTAGGAGTTCAAACGCTAGTGGGCTCTTGATATGAATGTGTTAAAAAAAAAAACAAAAAAGAGTGGACCTGTCAAAGTGCAAATGCACGCAGTGCACTGATGGCAATTAGATTTTAGTGCAGAGGGTGGTTTCACCACACATGCCTCTCAGTCCAAAGCTAATAAATGTATTAGGTGTGTTGCACCTGGTCATCTAAGAATTTCAGAGTTTTCATGTGTGTATAGAAGTTTAGAATGGACCTTTTCAAGTTAACTAAATCTCAAATGTTAATAGTATATCTGTTGTTCAGTTTTTTCTTTAAAAAGAGTTGGTGGGTTGGAGGCAGTGGTGGAGACAAAGAGGACATTTGTTTGTAATTTTGCACATGCTTTGTCATTTTTATGGCTGTTAAGTTTTGTGGTTTCTTTCAAGAACAGCCTTGTTTTATGTGTGCTTATCATTTGTTGTCATTCAACTCTGGGTCTTCAGAAAAGAAATCAGGTCTCTTCTTTAAGACAGTATTTATTAGGAATGAAGTGGGAGCATATGGTGGCTCAAAGAAAGCTACAATTTTAACTGATCTGTTCAGGGAGACCAAGGATGATCAAACAACAATCATGGTTGAAAATGAGGAAATAAAACCTGAGGAAGCAATCTCGGATGTGCTCTTGGATTTTGCAAAATATAAGAATACAGAATTTGAATGTTTATCTCACTCATGTGGCCTGTTGCCCAGTGGATCAGCAGGTGAATCACATGATGGTCATTTGAAGGAGTTTCCTCCCAACAAATGCAAAAACGATCAGCCTGAATATCAAAGTTTAAGATATGAAGGGGGTGAGAGGTCTTCTCCATCCAATAGTATTCAAAGAGATCTGATTTGAAAGATTGCTATGTGGAGTCAACTTATGACCAAGCTGCAGGGAAGACTGTTAAGCCAGAGAGTTCCACATTTAATTATCAACCTTTTGAGCATTCGAATGAACCTCGTAGGCAGGATGAAGTAAAAGTTTCTGACAGAAAAGATTTGCTTGACATTCTTAGACTGCAGGAGGGTATAACATCTAACATGGCTAATCATTGCAGCAACACAGTCACAGATCCCATTAAAGAGAACTCATTGAATGTTAATTTGCAAAGATCTCACAACAGTGATAGGTTGACTTTTCTGGTTTTCCAACTGGGACTACCAGGATTGAGGATGAGGAAACAAGTGATTTAAACTCCGTTTACTGCACAGTGTTGAAAGCAAGGGTGGAGGTCTCAGTTCCAACAAGTAGTAAGGATAAAAAGAAGTTAAAAAAGATGGGCATTGCCAGGAAAGAAACAGAGGAAGAAAAAAAGCATTAGTGAGGTTACTGTAGAGTAATGTTACCAAGAGTGAGATATTGAAGTACTTGAGTAGTTGTGGGGAAATCTTGATGGTTGACTGTCCTTATGCTAAAGTGCCTCCATTTAAAACTGCTTACATTTATTTCAAAGGTCAGATTAGCTGCATTCTTTCTGGGGTCTTTGACTTTCTTTTCATTTATTGTTTTTATGGCTGTTCTACTTTATCAATTTGAATGGAGAAACTGTTTGTCAACTACCAAAAAGGATAGGCAAAACATGGTTGTTCTTCATGTTTCTCGTATAAAGTATGTGTTAAACTCAATCTCAGTCCATGTAACTTAACATGTGAATCCTTCTTCACACTGTGCTGACAACAGATATATCTGTTCATTTATCATTATTTTTAATCTACAATTCTTGTTTGACTGCAGACCTGAGAAGGGCTTGAGGAAGCTATCAAAAAATATGGGATGTATATCAGAGGTAGGGCTGTAACTGTGGAATCAGCTACTTCAATGGAAAAAAGGACTATGGACAATCCCAATTCCTTCTTGATTGGTGCCCCCTATATCCCAGCTGTATTATTAGTAGAGAACCCAACCAGGACAATAAAGATAGAACAGTTGACCCCAGAGGTGAGTTCACATCATATTGAAAAAGCTCTGGCCTTCTGTAAGAGCAAAGTAACTGGTTATTTTATGGGCTTCTTGCCTTCTATTGCTTATGTGGAGTTTGAGGTAAAGTATTTGTCATCCGGAAGCTTGTTCAGATCCAGTATTTCTTGATTAAAATTCTTCTCGCTAAATCGGAATGATCTCCCCCATTTTGATTAGTCTGTTAATCTTGTCTACTGTCCATGTGTACCTTTCCAGCCATGCAGACACATAGCTAACCTAAAAGTTCTTTTGCATCATGTGAACCTGTTGAGTTTTTCCGTAAAATGCTGTTGTGAAGGTTTTCATGCTGGAATTAAGTTTTCTATTATGTTTCCCCAAAACATCAATCTTTTTGTGGTTATTGAAATTTCCTATTATTGTTGATCAGTCATTTAGACTTTGAAATTGTTATTTCCAGACAGAATCCGGCAAAGAAAGGGCTGTAGCGAAACAATCCATCAATGTTTTGCGAAGAAATTTGGTAATGCTAAGAATTGATTCCCCAAGAACAGTTGTAAGGGTTTCAAATATACACTCTCTTACTATGAAGAGTATCATTCCCATATGCAAACCGTGGGGAGATATTATGTTGGTCATAAAGAGATCTACTGAAATACTAGATGTGCACTTTGGACTTGCTGAATGGCCGAACATGTTAAAGATTCTAAACAGCTGTTTAATAGGAATTATATATACTAGTTCTCCTTTAATATATTTATGCCAACCATTGTGATGATTCTCCATCCAATTATGATTTCTTTACTTTGCAGACTGAATGGATGTGAAGTGGAAAGTAGACGATTGCAAGCTGAGCCTGCTCCTGTCTTTCCCTCTGATGTACTATTAGCTCTGTGGCATCAACCGGAAGAAAAGAAAGCATTTGAAAGCCACAGCACAGACTTTGTTGCATAAACTTTGGGAGAATGCACTCGCCCTATCTCCAGAAGATTTCTTTGTAAATAAAATTTGATCCACAAGCGGAGGAAAGAGTGGCTGTTATAGCTATAGATTTCATTCAAATATTCTTTTTAGAGGAGAAACACCTTATATCATCAATATTTCGTGATGAGTAATTTGGTGACAACAAGCAGCTAAATACATGCAATAGAAAACATTTAAATTGTTTTTGAGTTTCTTATTTGTCATAATGATTTTGGGGATTCTTTTATGTGCAATACAAGTGAAATTCAGTTAATACTATAACTTTGTTCATGAATAACGAAACCTAAAATTATGATTCTAATTTTATGCATCAAAACAAAGCCCAAGTTTACATAATACATACATGGTCACCATGGCTAGGTTAGGATGATGAAAGGTTTTGGACCGTTGAAATCAGAGTCAGTCCACGTCAAAATTAGTTCTAGCTTCAGCGATATTACACACAATAAAGAAATTTAACTACTGAAATGTAACTATTTGATGGCGGCAGCAAGTATCATCAACAAAAGAACACATCATTTAACCTGTTTTTGCAGCCAAATAGTTGAGTCAATGCTTAATGCACCAGTGAGTACATAACAGCATAAATACTCAACTGTGCAGCACTCAATTCAAGTTCTGGGCCTATAATATGTAATTACAGCATATCAATTCTACTGGCAACTACTGGCCTACTTCTGACAGTAATAAAAGGTGTAGAACTCAAGTGTTATCTCAGGCGAAAAGCAATCTTCAACCTTCTTCATGACATATGAGTTTGGAGTGGCGGGCAACTTATTTTCCAGGGGACTAAATGGCTGATGAGTAGGCCACTGAATTGGCTTCACCAGGTGCAGACAAGCCAGACGACCACGCTGTTGGTTGTTGCAGATTGGAAGTTTGCTTGTCTGAGTTGTAGCCTCCTTCTCCCAAGGCACAGAAGCACCAGAAGGAACCGATTTACACACACACACACATATATATATATGCGCTGTACGTTATGCATAGAGTACCAATCAAGTAATGAAAATTACAAATACAAATTGAACTGAAGAACAATGGTATGATATGAATGGTGAATGAGGATGCAAAACGACAAAAAAGAATAGTAAAGCAGTGAATAGGACATACCCCAAGAACAACAAAAGTGAAAGGTGGTTGGTCTCCTCCAAGATAGATTTCTATCAACTTCTGCAAGTCAGCGAGAGTGGGATCCTTCAAAACCTTTAATGTGGTGACAAACTTTCCAGGATTTTCCTTTGACGCCTCCCATGTCACATATACTTCAATATCATCAGAGGTTTCATTCAAAGAGTTGTGATTCTCCTTCAAATTCTTTGCAATCTCATCCTTTTCTCCCCTTTCTGATTCATCTCAATTTTATCTGACACCAAGAGACCTCTGGAGATACTCATGAAGTTGGGAGGTTTGATTGAGCATTCTTGAAGCAGAATCTTCTGTATTGGCCACTGATGGATAAGACATTGAAATATTATCTAAGCTCTTTCTAGCGGGCATAGGAGTGTTATTGCGCTGAGAAACTTCTCTATAATTTCCACAGAGAGTGAAAGTATTTTGAATCCTTAACTGACGAGAAGAGGTAGCATCCTCAGGATTGTCAGGCTCATTATACAACCTGGAACCTTAGAGTTCTAATGTGTTCTTAAAATAATCAGACTTGTCCGGATTTTGAATCGAAACTTCTGATGTAGTGATCATCCTTTTTCCTCAATTACCTCCTTCTGCACTTTTTCATCCAGGACGTTGTCCTCATCTTCCTCCTCATTTTCATACCCTTCTTCCTCGTACACAGCAGTCAAGAATGCTTTATTGGGAAAACCATGTATTCCTTCAGTGAAGTTGTTCACACAAGGGTAGCCTGAGACAGCAGATGTTCCATTGATTTCTGTTTTATAAATAACATTTGTCTCCATGTCAATTGATTTGTCCAAATCCATGGACTTAACCATATCTGATTCTTCAGAACAAACCTCCAGAAGCCTTCTCTTAAAGCTTCCACCTTCCATATCAACTGATCCACTCCTGGCCCTTGACTGATGAAGTTCAGATTCAATATCCTCTAAATGCTTATGAAGCATTCCATCTTCTTGTTGCTGTTGAAACATTATTTCATCCGTCTTCCTTTTTTCCATTTCAACAAATTCATTGACCATTTTCTGACATTCTTGTATCTTCCTCTGTAAATCACTTTCCAGCATGTGTCCTCTCATTCACATTGGAGTTGATCTCCTCCTCGCTTCCATTCCTCTTTCTTCTACTACTGCAGGTTTTGCCCTTAACAATGTAACTTCTTTCTCTTTCCTCTTTAGATCTTTCTGGGCCTCGTTTCTCTCTTTTTCACTGTGTTTGTTCTCAATTTGTGACTTTCAGATGAACTGGTCCAGAGCTGCAATTCTTGATCCTAAAATGACAGCTGATGAAGAAACTTCAGTGCCTTTGTCTTTAATAGGCGTATGAGGACCTCGAAGGCTCTAACTATTCACTTTGCTTTTGCTCCATATTCTAGCAACTCCTTTGGATCTGGGCTTGCACATAGTACCATCAAGATCTTGGACTTATCACCCTCAAAAGAATCCGGTCAAAAATGACGAATTAATTTCAGAAATTATTGATAGCTTATGGATAATAAGAGATACCTGAAGAAGCATGGTTAACTTGCTATCCCTAAATGGCGCATGAGAGCCACCATTTGCTATTGATTCAACCACTCTCTTCAATGCTATATTACCTTGGTTGATCCTTTGCTGTCAGCATAAACAGGAGAAAGGGTATTGATCCATAATTGTTATAACTGAAGGATGATATATCTGAACCATAGAGTTTCAAAAAATAATTCAACAGAAATGTACCTGCATTTTAGCTTCCAATCCATTCTGACCAGCTTGTTCTATATTTTCTGAACCTGTCATGTCAACAAGCATAAGCCGTCCTCCAACAGTTGGAACATCAATAATTATCAACATGTTATGATGATAAGGACTCTTCATAAGTAAATTTACACATTATTCTATCCTTTTAAATGATAAAAATAAGTTTCCAAAAATTTTACCATGCAATGGCTTCTAGAGCTTCTCTCATTGCAAAGTCTACTTTTGACCATTCTTCTCTTCTCCACTTTCTGAATCTCTTTCAGTATCATTCCAGCCTCATTTCCTGAAATAAATGTCGCATTTTTTACCTTCTTTCCCTTCACTTCCAGTCTCACCTTGACAATGTAGAATCAAGATTAAGTTGAGTTTCAATACAATATATTGATGTAGAGTAGTTATAAGACTGTCTGAATCTCCCTGAACAAAGTTCTTCAACCAAATCCAGGATCATATTAAATGCAAAACAACTAAAAAGAGGCACCAAATCAAACAAACTAGGTATCTTGTTCCTGCCAAAATCAATTCATCATTTGATCAAAACAAACTCCAGAATATCGTTGTTAACATCTCAAAAGGGGAATATAATAAGCTAAAGAGACATTATCACCTTAGAAGCAGATCCACTCTTGGACCATCCAAGACCGAAACCTCCACCATTACTGGCTGAGGACAGGAGATCATAAATTTCTTCATTATAAATTTCCAAAACAGTCACCTGAACAAATGTCCGCTAACCCATTTTCTCTCCATCTTCTTCCAACCCTTCAAAAGTACGAGACTATCCATTGGACTCCAGTCCACCGATGAACGCCACCCCCCATAGACCCGCATCTCCATAAGGTTTATAAGCAAAAGGATTTTAGGTGTGGGCTTTCTACGGTCAGGGTGGGGTCGGACCTACCTCACGTATCTAACCATTTGATGAACTTAAAAAGTCTGAACCATTAAATAAGTACGGCTCTAATGAGATGTAAATGACAAATTTGGTTTGGCACGGAAAAAATGGCTTGGACAAAAAATAATGAGAGAATAAAGTTGAATAGGGATTATTTTGAGAATCTCTTAATACAAAATCTCCCATTTGAAATAGTGACTAGTTTGTGTGGATATTAATATGTATATAATACATAAATAAAATAGTAAATTGTTTGTTATTGTTTAACTAATAGATTTCAAAAAATTTAATAAAGAAGATGTATTATAAAATGAATAGTAATAAATGTAACAATTCCTTTTGGCCATAAATAAAATAACCACTATTTTTAAATAATAAAATACTTTTCTATGTACAAATATTTTTATTTTTTATAAATTAAACCACTACTCAATCTAACACATTAAATCTAAATATTAAATAACTCCTCAACCTAGCGATATTGTTTACGTTTTTTTTTTCAATTGAATCACTTCTCAATCTAGCATAGGTGTTTCAATAATATAAATATTTAAACATATATATATATATATATACACACACACAATTTTTTAATTTCTTTTTTAATTAAATCGCTTTTCAATCTAGCAATTTTTAGTTTGACCAATATAAATATTTTATTGTATATAGAGCTTTTCATTTCTTTCTTTCTTTCTTTTTTTTCAGTTTACCACTCGAAGTACCAAAATTATGTTTGAATAATTAAATATATTAATATATATACACAAAGCATTTTTATTGTTTTATTTTTTAATTAAAATGCTATTAAATCTATCGATGTTATTTTTGAATAATATTTTTATATATATTTTACATGGTATAGATATAGCTTTTTTAATTTTTTCAATAATATCCTTTCTCAAACTAACAATATCATATTTGAATAATTAAATATTTTATTAATATATATATTAAGAGAGAGAGAGAGAGAGAGAGAGAGAGAGAGAGAGAGAGAGAGAGAGATTTTATTTTATTTTTACGGTTAAATGACTACTCAATCAAGTAATATTGTGCTTGAATAATATAGATAATGCTTGTTTACAAATTATGTGTTTTGGATTATATGTTTTGAGAGAATGAGAGATTGTTCTCTTATATTTTGGGTATTTTATAGAAAAAAATTTGGGAAAATGGGTTTTTGGGAGAAAATTTAGAAAATGTGTCAAGTATTTTTTTTTGGAAAAATGTGAAAAATGATTTTGAGAATGAATTGTTTGTTTTTTTTATAAATTTGGAAGGAGACAAAATTTACTATTGATGTCAAATCAGTTAATTTTTTGTTAGATTTGTAGAATGAAACATATATGTGTATATATATACGTGAAGTGAAAGAGTGATAAATAAATGAGAGATGTGAAAGATGGAGTGAGAAAATGAGAGGATAGGTATGCTTTTTAGGACTTAGGTTTTTTTGGGTGAATTATGAGGGATTTTTTGGATACAAAATTGTAGTATTTTGGGAGAAAGATTGGGGAGTGTGCATGCTTTTGAAATTTTTTGGGGGGTTGGAAGATATTTCCCCAAAACGTAGGAGAACTAGCTCTGAGTTTTGGGAGTGGGGTTGGAAAATGTGAAATTTATATTGGGGAATGTGATGTATGCTTGTTTATGATTTAAGGATAGTAAGAAAATTATTTAGGAGAAATTTAATTTATTTGTTTATGTTTTGGGAGGAAACAAATTTTATTATAACAGTCAAATCAATGTTTTTTGTTGGGTTTTGAGGGTGAATGGATTTTAGTAGTATTTTTTATTATAATATAATAATAAAATATTATAATATGTAAATGTACATATATGTGATTGGTAATGATTGTGATGTAAAGAACATAGATTTTTTAGTCATTTGTTAGTTAAATTGCAAGGATAATTTAGCGATTTTAAGAACCCATTTTGTGAGAAAAGAAAGATACATGTTTGGTTACATTTTCCTAGAACAAAATTATTTTAGCAGAATGTAACCAAACAAAGCTATAAATATTTTAGCGTATATACAACTTTTTTTTATTTTTTTCAATAAAAAGCTACTCAATCTAGAGACAGTGTGTCTGAGTAATATAAATATTTTAATAAACGTATACAGAGCTTTTTTATTTTTTCTTCTCATAGAAATCAGTACTAATCTGGCCATATTATGTTTCGATAATATAATAATTTATATATATACATATAAGTATATATATTGCTTGTCAATTCTTGAAGCAATTTAAAGTATAGAAAATATATACACACAATTTTTTAATAAATTTAAAATATTTATAACATTGTTTGAGAGGACATCAAATTTGTCATTACAATTTTTTATGTGTTGTTAATATCAATTGTTGGTCATATTGCATGTTGGAAGACAAGTTGTCATTGGTTAACTTTTGTCAAGTAGATGCGAGGCTACTCGAACATAAAAAACCCCTTTTAAATGATTGATGTTAGAGCATAAGTCGTAATATACCATTTTCATTAATACAGCCCCAACAGCTATAAAGACAAGGTTATCTTCCGGCTTGGAAACAACACTTGCACGACGGTAATGAAAATGTAATTCGATCAACTCGCTTATCTAAACAAGGAACTTCCATTAGAAAGAATTCAAGGGCAAAAGGGATTGATTGTGGGAGATTTTAGGTGTGTCATGCCAATATTCCCCCGGTTTCTAGATAGTCGTTCTTGGACCTATCGGGGTGATCTAGTCACATGATGAACTTGAGAATTTGCTCATATAATCCCATTAAGGAGGGCATTTGCTCATATAATCTAACTGAGGAGGAGTTTCTTTCCTTCTGTTTTAAAGGAAAACACGAAGGAACTGTAGGTGGGCATTTTTTCATGAGACCCACTACCATCAAAATGAATTGGTGTTAAAATACCTATTTTTTTGCAAAGAAAATATTAGGGAATTTGGTTTTCAATGAATCAGTGCACGCGCATTCTATTTTCGTCCAGAAAATTCTATGTCCAAATGGAATTGCTGTATCAACTTTAAACTTCATCTTTCTTGGATGTCTGCAAAAGTATACAAACGTCTTTAAGGCTAACTTTTAAGTGTTGGGAAGTTGGTCTCCCACTGACTGTAGGTTTTCACTACTAAATAGTTTTGCACTACTGGAAATATCCGCATGATTGGTAGCTTGTTTCACTTACCGATATCATAAAATCAGGCAAGAAAGTTATACGATTTGAGTTCGCAGATAGGATTGGATTAAGTAATATGAAAACAAATGTTGAATTCCATTCTTCTGCGTATTATATAAATGTAATATGGAAGTTTACGATAAGAAACTTTGATAAGAATCCGAAAGAGACCTGCCCCCCTTCTGCCCCCTCAATATTACGTTCCACAATCTCTTTTTAAGTAAAACTAGGCTATTGGGAGGTTGGGGGATTATAATTAACTCGTGCTTTACATAAGAAAACAATATATACTGGAATAATGGTAAGCAATATTGCTACTATATAGTTAGGGCTTATTTGCTTCATATGATAAGGCATGATATATACATTTTCAAACCTTATTTTTTGTTTATCGACATTTTTATGGCCCATGAAACTTTCGTGACTTGTCATGGCATTGGCTTGATCTATTTTCTATCATTTTAAATCTAATATGATAAAAAATAAAAAAGTTATTTTTACCCTTCATATGAAATCCCTAACCTCAATACCATTTGCCAAATTCTGTAGCCATATTTTGAAAATTTATCTTATTTGAAGTTAGGACATTTTGGACATTACAAGGCATAATCACATTAAGCAATCTTGCTAACTAAACATTATATAGTGTCAAGTATAGAATTCACCAATTTCTAAAATAAAAACAAACAATAAATTAAATGGTATTGAATCCATTTCTAGTTTATATATCATTAGTACATGATTCTTGCCAAATTCTATATACCCAAGCAAACAATATTGGAATTTCGTTGATAAACTTAGGTTTTATTTTATTTTATTTTTTTAATTCATTGTCTTCTTGGCCTAGGAGGCCTGTGTTTAGTGGTGATACTTTCTAGCTCTAGTGCCACCATTTTGTGGCTAGTTTCATTTTTGTTGCCATTTTCGTCTTGCTATTTTTTGTGGATCCATTAATGAATTACTAGTGTTCTGCTAAACATACCTTGCAGTTTTCTCATTAGAAATGATATCAATCTTGCTTATAAATCAAGGTTTTGAATTGTCACTAGTGTTTGTGGAAAAGAAAAATTAAAAACAAAAAATTAGACGCAAAACAATGTATTCATTCTGGGAATATTAATGCTAGATAACAATCTATGTGAGTTTGTTCTTTCAATGAAAAATTTCAAAAATATGGGTAATTTATAGATTAATTGAGCATTTCTTCTTTTAATTTTTGCCATTTTTCAAATCTTCTAGCATTATAACTTGTTTTGGTAGGGCTAAAATTATTTATTCTTGGGGATACTTTTTTTTTTTTTCCTCTGCCTTCTCCTCTTTTGTGACTCTTTCGATTTTATTTTGAATTGTACTTATTCTATTAGTCAGATTTTTCATTTATTTTTTCTTTTCTGTTGGTGAAGAATTTGTCCAACTTGGAGATGTAATTTAACTAAATGATTCATGCATTATCTGTTTCTTGATTTGAAATTTTTTCTTCTTTAATTTCACTTGATTCATAGACTTCTATTTCTCTTAATCAAAATAATAGAATTGGATTTACTTTTGAAAGTTCTTATATTATTCTTTTAGAAAAAATAACAGTTTTCATAAGCTATTTTTTTTGTTCTTTTAAAACATTTTGAAATAATTTTGTTTTTCCTTTGAAAACTATTAGAACTCAAAAATCCTTCGTTTTAATTTTTTTTTCAATTTTTCTTTGAGTTCCTTAAAAATGGATTTAAAAAAGGGAGGGCATTTTCAAGAAAAACCAAAACAAAGTTCAACTTCCATTCCCCAAAATATTAAAAACAAAAATTATCTTTTCCTTTTTGCTTTTTCATTAGATCTTCTTGAGACAATTGTAGTTTCAATTTGTGCTAACATATTAGACAGCAAGACAATTACATTTTTATCCGAATATCCTCTAGTAGCAAAATTTTTTAAAATTCTGTTTCGAATAATGGAACACCATTATAGGTACATATAGTATGCATATCTCTATTTTGTTTCTTAAAATCTTTAGGCCATTTTGCACATTGTAATAGGAATATGCATCCATATTTCTAGCAATTATAAATGGAGATAATAGAATATATTTTCTAAAAATAGATTGAATTAGTAACATGCAACCTCTTAGTCCTTGCGCCAATGGAATGCTAACCCAGTCCTCTGCTATTTGTATTTGTGATTTCTCTTTTCTTTGTTCTTCTCTTTTTGTTTGGTTTTTTTTTTATACTCTACAATTTTTAATGCCTTTTCTTTTCCTACCCAATTTCTAAGAATTAATTCAATCAACCAGGAGATATCAAAAGAAAAAAGAGGGAATTGTTTAATTCTGTCCCAAAAAAGAGGTGAACGAGTATTTGCTTGAAATAATTTTGAAATAATTAATTTATGCCTTTGAGCTTGCATAGAATCTTTGATTATACCTCACTGAAAGTCTAATTGTTGTGAATAGCATACCAAAGCCACTTCGTCTGGTTGATCGGGCGTATTAGTATCTTTAGTAGTAGGATCAATATTTTGCTAGGTAGTAGAAAACATTATTGCACATTTGCCTTTTTTGGAGCAAATTTGATGTTCTACTGGTATATCTTCATGATTTTCTCCTGATTGTTGTTCTAACTTGGTGATTAATTTGTGTGACTAGTGAGGAATGTTTTTACTGATTTATTTTATTTTAATTAAGTTTCTGCTCATTTTTCCTATTAGCATCAATTATTTAGTTAATAAATATTTTAAATATTTTTGTTTCTTTTTTGGAATCTATTTTTTATTATGAAAATAAAGAAAGATCCTTCCACTGTGAAGATTGTGATTTGAAAGGATCCAAGTAATTTGCAAAAATAAAAGCAAAATTAGCATACAATATCACAATCTAAAGGATTTGTTGACACCTAAATATATTTATGATCAAGAGAAATTACCTTGAAAGAAAATTTTGAAGGCAACAAGAAGATCTTCCACTAGAACACTTTCTATGCAAGATCTACCAAGCCTTTCCCTTAGATCTACTTCTCCACATATTAGACAACCAAGGATAGCAACTTGTGCTCAAGGAAACTTCTCCAAAATGAGGAAAAACTATAGCAAAATATGTGCAAAGAGCACTATAGCCACCAATCCAAAAATCCTCCAAAAATGGTCTTCGATTAAAGGATCTAGTTCGTTAACACATAGTAGCCCAATTGTTGTGCCTAAAAGATGATCCACACACCTAGATGTACTCTGATCTGTCATTCAATATGCTAGAATATAGATGAGTAAGAAGAAGGAAGAAAGGAGAAGGTGTGAGGGAGTTGGAAGAGAGAAAAGGTGGTTGGAGAGAATCTTTGGGAGAGGTTTTTCTCAACACATGAGGAGACCGTTTTCGTAGGGAAAATGGGAATAATTTTTTCAGCTATTTTGAGGGATGTGTGGTGTATTTATAGTGTAATTTGGATGCTCTTGGAAGCTTTCATTACTCTCTTCACATTGTCAACTCACACGTCCACTTGTATCCTTAGTTGGAATTTTAATTTTCAAACTCATTAATTTAAAATGGACTTTTTCATTTTAATTTTTTCTCCAAAATTAGATTCTCTCTTACTAATTAAATTAACTCCTTAATTTAATTAGATTAACTTAACTTCTTAAGTTAATTAAATCAACTTAACTCCTTAAGTTGATCTCAACTAATTAAATTGCCACATGGTATCAATTAAATTAACTTCTTAATTTAATTGGTCTAATTTAACTTCTTAATTATTTAGATTAATTTAACAATTAAATTAATCAAGCCATTGTGACTAGCTATTAGTTAGTCAACTTAGTCTCTTATGAACTTGACCATTTTAATTATCTAACTCTTTAGATAATTTCTCCAATCTATCAATTAGAGTGATCTAGGCTCATGTGTGTGACCCTTTAGGTTTACCAAAAAAATTAGACATGGGCTTGCAACTCATTATGATTTATAGAATATTAAATATTCCAATTAGTTTAAGTCCTTTTTAAACTAATCACTCTGTCAATTAATCACTGTTGATTGAATAGTACTCAATCTCTATAGTCAATGTCTAGAACTAGCCTATAAAGCCAAACCAAATCTTATGATTGCTGTACAAATATGAACATTCCTTTTCATATCTCCTAAAAGAGGCCTAGAATAAGATATTTGTCAGTTCCCTAATAATCTCGATAACTATGCATCTATTCTTAGTATTCGATTCCTTATTATGACCTCAACATTGAAAAACACAATTTTCAAATTGTCATATCACTTTATACAAGAATTTCTTGGACTTGATCATCCTAGAATATATAGGAGATTAATTCGTTGTTCATGGACGATCAAAATGGGTCCCATATTGGAACTTACCAACCTTTATACTTAGGTAGCTTGTGCCCAACCTAAGCCCAAGGTGACCCACTACTTGGTCAAAGATAAATTAAAGCACAATGACCTAAATACAAGGTTACTATGGAACTACAAGTTAAAAAACCAATTATATATACTATTGTATGTTAGAGAATTTTCTACTACTGATGTGCCACTTCGGCTACCTTGCGGATTTTCAAAGCAACTCTTCAGTGAACTTGTTCTCTAACAAACATCCACTAACATGCATCTATGTCTAACATAGATTTCCCATGAAATGGGGACAATATCTAACTCCTTAGAGTATGCATCATTAGTGTAAGTTTACTTGAATCTTAGATACAGGTGTGATAAGATTCTACGACGTAGAATATTTAAAATCATGACCATAAAGACTTATTTCATGATCACCATCATGTGCATGATCAAGTCCTGTACTCTTGTAAGATTTAAGGGCCTCAACCTAATGTGTATGAAGAAATCATAAACATATAAGATGAAGATGGCTATTTTATTGAAGATCATTCAATCAAGATTGTATCTCAAAAGGATTAGTTTTACAACCAATCTAATTGGCTTGTGGGGCACTATTCCAATGCACTTTACATTGGTGGATCTTGATTCTCTAACAAATTTATTGATGAAAGTTAAGAAATCAACAATTTATGTTGATAATGGTTTTTTTATCAAATCCATTTATCTTCTCATGAAATTCTTGTCAATCAATAGGAAGAATAAGGATACCATGAATCCTCTTTATCCAAAATTTCACTATGAAACTTTTATCAAAGTTTTCTTTTCTAGAATTGAAGGTGAAAGGCTTTTGTAGATTGTTTTGCGATATAGACTGTTCAAGAAATGATCATACCTTTTGGATAACTATTTTTTTTGTAGAATCATCATTACATAATTGAGTCCTTGTTTCGGTTATAATCAAAGAAATATATTCTTTGCCTACAATTCAATTCGATTTAGAAACTCATTGTTGGCATTTTACCTTTTTACTTTGTTGTTATAAGTCCAAGGGTTGTTAAGTTCATTAGATGATTTTTTGAATGTATGTGAGGATATCCTTCTTTTTATCATTTCCAAAAAAAAATACAAAACTAGAGGAGCATGTAAACAGATTCATTCTTTTCCATCACTTTGGCACATGTCAAAAAATAAAAATAAAAATTGTGACATTTCAATTTTGAAAGCCCTGTCAAATTTACTATTTTTTAACTATCGATTCCATCATTTCAAATAAAAACGAACAGTCACAAGAGGTTTGTCAAACAAAAAAGATTCTTTACTTTTATTTTTTTTATCAAATATTTTGAATCTTGAATTGTCATGATTTCCATTGATATTTATTAGATAAGACTCTTTCGAAAGGGGTCTATTGTTACATCCTCTCTATAAATCAAAAATTAAATTCATCTTCCTTTCTAAAAGGGGTCTATTGTTACATCCTCTCTATAAATCAAAAATTAAATTCATCTTCCTTTCTATTCACTCAGATTTATTCCATTTCATCAATTTTGTTTGGATTTTCCCTTTCTTCTAAGAAAAAAAAGAAAGAGAAGGATCTTCTTCGGTGAATCCCTCTCATTTTTATTTAGTCCCTTTCATTTTGGAAGCTGTTTCTATTTCTACATCTCTTTCTTTCTCACTTTCCACCCTTTCTTCTATTTTTGAGGTTTCTTTCAGTTTTTTAGTAAGAATAGGTAGTGGTATTCTGTGTAAATAGTTGACACAGGAAACTAATAAGGGAATAATAAAGATTCGAGCCATAGAATTTATCAATTCTGATACAAGGTACTTATTAGATTAGATGTACTCATTCAATCTAATAGAATAATTTTATCATATCTAGACTAATAGCAATCAAAGACATTTCATGAATAAAATGTGACTAATTAACCAACCAACAAAACTAGTTAAAAATAACATCTTATTGTTGCATTGGAACATACAAATGTTGACTAATCTAACTATCATTGAATTTGGTAAAATAAAATGGTTGAATAATTAAAAAATGAGACTATTACAGAATACACATTGAATGCTGAAATTACAAATTGAATTTCTGTTAGTAGATCCATAATCAAAAAGGTATTTGTGATTGTTCTAAAAGGAATGAAATATAAGATATGGTAGAACTTTGAAAATTATTATATGAGGTCTACCCAATGTTAGATGTAGAGGCACATAATAGGTTGATATGAACATCATGAGCTATCCTATAATAAAACTACTTATTGGTGATACCTTCTTCTTGGCCCCATTTTCCATAACCTGAGCTTAGAGAAAAAAGAGATAAAAAGGCTCTATGGTTAGAAATTCATAATAGAGTTTGACCAGAATGACCGAATTGATTATCTTCATGCATAAGGACACTAGATTACTTAGTAGAAAAAATTGAAAAATCATCACAAACCATCATTATTTATTTTCTATTGCAATTTCTAGATTATTGTATGATGCCTTTTGAACTTTCCATATATAGAAAAGAAATAGAAAGAGATAGGTTAGAAATGATATCTGTTATGTTAATGAAACTAAAGGGTAATTAAATGAATGGAATTAGGATATGGAAGTAATATAATGAAATAGAGCCACATTGAGGTTCCCTGTGAAATGAGGCATGGAAGGGATCTACTACAATGAGGTTTCAAGAGCTACGAATGACAATTCAAGCTCATATTGGTCATGGGTTGAGAACAGGAATTACATGTTATGATATTTGATCACTCTTTGTTTCTCAGTATCTCAGTGGTAGAACAGTTGGCTATAAATTAATTGGTCGTAGGCTCAAATCCTTCTTGGGGTGATTTGGTTTATTTTAAATTAATAAATTCAAAATAAAGAGGCTCTATTTGACCATTAAGAGTGGGGAACCTATTCTTTGTCTTTGTTCTTATCTCATCGTATCCCATTTTGTTATGCGAGATTTGAAAATGACCATTAATACCTCGGTGTACATCTTAGATAAACCTTTGCTCCATAGCTTTAAGGCTATTCACAACTAACCAGTTAAGATTTTTCAGATGTACTAGCACAACATCTTTGATGTAGTTGTTGATTCTCTTGAGAGTTTACAATTGCCATGAGCAAACATATTAATAATGAGGAAGGCATTTTCATTATGCTATTAATACTTGTACATGCTCACCTATTCTGCCTAAGCCTGGTTGAGGAACAGTTATGGGGTGTAAAACAAAAAATAGGCTGATAGGCCAGAAGCATATTATGTGCCGTGATTCCATCATTCATAATAAATAATAAATAAAAAGAAAAAGTCATTCCAAAGACCCCACTTAATTCCATAGCTTTTGATTTGCTATCCAAATTATGATTTTCCTACCTCTAGAGGGAAATGTGCTTCCCTTTTGGATTGGTTGTGGGTGAGGAAAGATTCAAACCTCTAGGACAATGGAATATCGAACAACGAATGAAGAAAGGCATGAGAGAAAAGCCTAATGGCTCATGACTATGAAGCCGCAATTCTTAATTGGAATATACATCGAAGGCCTCTACACTTCCATCCTTAGGTTGGATAGAGAAAGAGGGCACAACTTTTGATTTTTTCATGTTGTCAAAAAGTTGAACAATAATTTTTTGTGTTGTCAAAGATTTGAACAACAAAACTAGATGGCGAGTGCCTGATCAAATTTATTAGGTCATGTAGGAACATTAGTTCAAGTTTATTGATCTATTAGGATGCCATAACTGCATACATCATTGTACTTCCACTTGACATCTATTGTAATAATAAGTAGCTCATCCTAATGCCCACAGTGAATATAGATCAAACTGTCTCACGATATTTTAAACCCAGCTCATGCACTATTTTAATGGGCGAACAACCCATTAAGAATTAGACTTCAATTAAAAATTAGGCTTTACCAATATTTTAATGAATTAGTGAATTTGGCTATGTCCAATAGTTGTTTTATTTCTTAATTTAAAGAATTGGTTAATCTAGCTTCACCCAACTTTTTTTATAATTTTTATTAACAAACATTTAGGTGAATTGGGCTTCACATAAACTTACAAAATTAGTTAGATTTCACCAACTTCTATTTTTTTAAAAAAAAAAAATTGGACTTGATATATTTTCATTTAGTTAGTCAATTGGGTATTCTTAATGAATTAGTCTTTACATAATTTATAGATTTGGTTAATTGAGCTTCACCAACTTCTTTTTCATTAATTGGGCATGACAAAATTTGTAGTTAATTAGTAAATTGTACTTTCTTTATGTGTTTGAACTAATATCTTTTTAAGAATTGGGCTTGAGCACTGGTAACAATTTCTCTACTTACCAATTCTATGTAATATTTAATTTATATTCCCGCCAAAATTTTCTTGATCCGAAAAGTTGGCTGAATACAAATTGTAATCAATTCTTTTTTATACTAATTTGGATGACAATATAGTCTTACTTCTCTCTAACATTGTATTCCCTCCAAAATTCAACCCATAGAAAATGCTAACAATTGTTTTTGTAATTAGTTTTACATAATAATCTAAATTAAATTTATTCCAAAATTTGATTTCCTCTAAAAATGAATTCACTGCAATTTTTTGATTCCTCTAAATTTTAGATCCTCCCTCCATTTTTTATGTATAAATACTTTATAGCAAACTTGATTTCTTTTATCTTAGATTATATGATGAATTAACATATATTTTTTTTGAACTATTAAATGACTTTGAATTATATCTAAAGTAGTGTTAAAATTTGGACTTGTAAATTTTGGTGCTTAAGAATTTAATTATTTAATATAATTTATTGTAATATTTTTTTAAAAAAATTATGAAAGCTCCTTAAAATAAATAGTTAAAGGCAACAAGTAAGATAAAAGTATATACACACCTAAATAGTGAAACAGAAGAAAGAAACCTAGTTTACCATAGTACTTAATGAAAGGAAACAGTCCTTGAAGTTAGGCCTACTAATGGTACATTTCGCCTTCCAATCAGTGTATCTAGTTAAGTACATCTTTATAAATTATAGTCATATGTTGAATGTGTGTATGTTTTACTACATAAATTGCTAAAATGAAGATAACTTTCATGGTCTAACATAGTGTAAAGAAAATATCAACTTAATGTATATTATTAAATATAATGATTATTAATAAAACTATAGTTAATGATAGAAGTACATAAAATTGAATAAGATATATCTTTTAAATAGTTACTATTATACAATATGAACACAATATTTTGAAAATTAAGGAGAAAATCACAACCATATAATTTAAATATATAAAATTCCCAACAAATGGATGAGGTAAAATTTACATCATAAAGTAATTTTCATTTAATATGCATTTTCTATAATTTCATCATTGAACTCAAATTTCTCCAATATTTTACATTGTTTAAAATCTTATGTATTTTATATATTTTTATAACTAAAAATGAAAAGTAGGGAACTATGAAAACAAATGAAAGAAAAATATTTTCATTTGACCTCACTTGACTTTCCGTTTTCTCATTGCCATTCTCTTGCATAGGGGTTTCAAAGAAATTAAAGAAAAATGTAAAAGGGGGAAACTTTTGCACAGGTAAAATCTTTCATGTAAATCTTTCTACGTTTTCATAGTAAATCCATTTTCATTGTTTCATCTTCGCCAAATTTTAAGTCCTCTTCTTTTAATAGACCAAAGGTTTGTGAAATGTAGAGGGAAGGGAATTTTATTTGTTGTGATTGATTAAATCGCTCTCAGATCAAGGTTCTTTTAACTATGTGTGGTTTAAGGTGAGTTTTCATGTGCCCATATGTGAATCTATTCTAGTTTCTTCACTATTATGGACACATTAATAGTGAATGATAAATTTTACCATCTTTGTTTTGTTAGTAAAGCAATTATAAGAGAAAGTTGCTCGACTTGCTCTAAAGCCATGAACCACCTACCTCTTCATGTTTAAGGTCTTTGTTGAGGGAAAAAGACTTGAAAATTCAACAAGTATTGTATATTATCTTTCTTTTTAAGAAAATATTGAGCAATTTTCTCCCACAAAATTTCCATGAGAAGATGCAATTAAAAGAGAATGGTTGGTAATGTGAGATAGATATTCTCAAGCAACTGAAGCACATATTCATTTTCTTATCTCCATAGAATTTTCCATTTATTTGATCAATTATAACATTAGCTTTAGTGAAGATACTTCCCTGTGTCTAGTCAAAATGACTACAAAAAGGGAAATATGAATCCATATTCCTTGAACTTTTACTTCTTTAGCCTACAACCTATATATCTTTCCATTTTTTTCATTAATATCCTTTATGACAAAAATTACTCAAGAATAAGCTAGTTTGGAGGGTAATGTGATCTTTATTCTTTTGAACATAGCATAAAAAAATATCAAATGACCTTGCAATTGCATTATGGATGCCAAGAATTGTGAGAATTTTGCCTCCCTTGGAGTGTTGAATTTTTAATTGAGGAATGTTGATTTGTCTTTTATTTATAAGGTTGTATATGTTGGATCTCCAAGATGCAGTGTTTTTGCCATGTTGGCCGATGCTAGTTTTATGGATGTTTCATTGTTTTGTTGGGTTTTTACAAAAGGTAATACAAAATCCATCTTAAGCTTGTCATATAATATTTTGTACTTAATAAAGCTTATAATCGTTTATAATTATATTGTTTAGAAAGCACTTGGAGGGATTGAAGTGGTTTAATGTAGACACATTGAAAAAACACATTAAGAAGAATTCCATTGCTAGTTTGGGAAGAATGTAAGTTGTAAATTGTACCAATACTAGTTTAATTATCAATTATAATAGTGCTATCCATTCTACATCTATATTTATTTATAGATCAATAATGTTTATCTCCAACAACCTGGACAAGTTTCTAAAGAATTATGGTCATTGGCAAATGGTGCTCAATCATACTCAACAAGGTCTTTTTTGGGTTGTTGTGACAATGACGTTTGATTCCATGCAAAAGATAGAGATGATCACCGAACCACACAAAATAGTGGATTGATTGTGAAAGAGGAGCACAATAATGAGATGGTAGAGTTCTAGGGCTTCTTAATTGAAGTACAGGAGCTCACATATCTTTGTGGATACAAAGCAGTATTGTTCTAGTGTGAGTGGTTCAATACTGGTAGCAAAACCACAATAACAAAGGATAAGCATTTTGTTAGCATTGATAAAAGATTTCATTGGTAGAAAGATGATCGATTTGTGTTGAAAAACCAAGAGCAACAAGTATTCTATATCTACGATACTAAGTTTGGTGATTAACAAATTGGGCAACATATACACCATAGGCATGTTTGGAATCTTCATGATGAAAAACAACTAGATGTAGTGGATATAAGTAATGTTGAATTAAGGGGTCAGATTAATAGATTTTAGCATCATGATTCAAATGGGGATGCAATAATATTAGAAAATGATGACATTAATTTGAACTATTTAGCAATAGAAGACATTAAACTTGATGTTATAGATTAAAATGTTCTTAATAGCCTTAGAGAGCATGGATATGACGTCGAATGCAATTCATGCAATGAAGAAAATGGAACGTTTAATTGACATTTTGATGAAGGCGAAGACAATATTCATATGTCCTTATGAAAAGTAAGCTACAGAATACAACCATTTATTTTAACATAACATAGGTTCAAATTTAATGTGTTCAATAGTATAATTTATACAAATTTGTCAACATAGTTGCTTTGTTTCTATTACTCAAATTTTGTTGAATCTTGTCCATGCAATATTTCTTTGATTCATTTTCATTCTAGTTTGAGTATTACTCATGTTATATACTTATCATCAAATGCTATTAAATTATACATCTTACTTTATGAAACTCATTTCCTAATATACAAGAAAGCTATTCAATTAACAAGGCAAATAGGTTGCCATGTATAAGAATAAATTTATTGAAAGTATCCCATATTTCTTATTAGTAAGGTGAAAGCATTCAAAATTACACATCATTCTCAAATTAGTATTAACTTGCAATTACATTACCAAATAACATTGGATAGCTAGAGAAAGTAGTGTTGATTACATAGTTGAATAACAATAATAAAATAACTTCAATTCAATTTGCAAACAACAGAAGAACAACATTTCATTTTTAGTATTTCAAAGTTTGAAAATCTAATTGAGTTTCATAATTTTAGAGTATAATTATAATGTTTAAATTCTCAAACTATAAATTTTTATTTTTTTTGGAATTTTAAATTTAATAGAATGTTAGTCTTACACTCTTACATTTTCAATTGTGTTCGAATACTTGTCTCTTTCTAGCTATTTTTATTCATATTGTTATATTGAAATCATTAATTTATTTTTTTTATTTTGCAATTAAAATGCCACATAAGAGAGTTATTGTCCAGTAACTATGAATGCTCCGTCAAAGATGAATGTAGCCACTCAAAATCCTCTAGCCACAAAAATTGTTAATCATACAACTTAGTGCAAATAACCACGAGGGACAAGAAATCAACTTTCAACTTCTAATGTGCCTACAACTAAGAGTATGAAAATATAAATAGAAAGTTGTTTCCTCTACGTTCAAAATATACGACTACTATAGATCATTCCACATCTCCATTACTAAGTATGAGTGAGGTTTTGCCATACATAAACCAACAAGAATCTTCTCCACCTACCATTCCGACTTGAACTTCATCTGCACACCATCAAGTAACTCTATGTGTTACTAGGAATGTTGCAACTAAACAACTGGCATCTCTCATTGTTTCAAATCCTTATGATATGCCATTACCATCAATAAATGCAACATTGATTTCTCCATCACCAGCTACTCTCTACTCCTTGAAGAGGTATTAGTGAGATTAAAAATATAGATCTTACACCGACCATATGTTAAGAATCTAAATGAAATTAACTATTCTAATTCATCTAATTTATAACTATTTATAATACTTTTATATCTCTACATTGGCAAATAAAATATAGATCCCACCAAAAAATGAGGTCTTAGTGCATGCACAGGCAAGGCGATAGAGAAAGAAATTGCTAAAAAAGTAATTGTTAGTATCTTTAGTATCTTTTGTGCACTTTTTCAATGCATTCAATTAAGTCTTCCTATTTATGATTTTATCATGGCGGAAAAGTCTTGGTAATTGAATTTCTCGAGGGTTTAAAGAGGTTGATCAAGTATGCTATCCATTTGTATAATGTGATTGGTATTATTGCTCAACATAACCCTTAACTTGAATGGAAAACATCATGGAAAAAAGCTCCAAAAAATGAAAAATTGTAGGTGTGTTTGGACTAGATGTAAGTTTATTAACTATATAATAAAATTTAGGTTTTTAATTTATTATATGCACAAGGACATTCATTATTTTAATGATTGCTTTATGTCAAATTTAATGTACTTCCTAGCTATAGCTTTTAATCAAAAATAAAGGATTGATCCCGTAGCCACTATATATGTAGATGACATGTTTGTTGAGAGCTACAAGCATTATAAGGGAAGATTGAGAAAGATATATAGGAAAATGGTTAAAGTGGTGTGGATCTAAGAAGTAATATGCCTTTTCATTGGATCCTACAAGATAAATGGTAGGGATTGTGTGATGTCTTTAGAGATGCTAGGTTTAAGGTATTTGGTTACACAACAATTAATATTGGCAATATTGGTGTATTTATTTGTTGCTTGCTATTGAAGAACAATTACCTTTTCTTTCAAACTACTCAATTTTTGTTATTTTTCTTTTGTTAGATGCTAATGTATTTTATTTTTACAAGTAGATGGGATAAATGCTTGGATTCTAGATTTTGTTTTGGCTATGCTGGTTGTTTGATGTCATTTTTTGTTGCAATTTTTTCCCTTTTTGTTAGATGTTGATGCGTTTTATTTTTCATAAGTAGATAAGGCAAATGCTAGAATCTAAATGTTAGTTTGATTTTATTAGTTATTTGATATAATTATTTGTTGCAAATTTTTATTATTTTTCTTTAATTGGATACTAATGCATTTTGTTTTTGTAAATAGATGGGAAAAATGTTGGGATTCTAAATGTTGAATTTGTTTTGTGGGTTATTTCATGCAATTATTTATTACAAGTGAATGAGACCAATTTGAGCCCAATTTCATCTTGAAACTAGACCTAGTTTTAGCTTGAAACTGAGCTTAAACTCTAACTAATTTCACCTCAATTTTAGGTTTAAGGTGAAACTGACTTGAAAATAGTCATGTTTTTAGCTTAGTTTCAAGTTGAAAATGAGGGTAATTTTGAGATGAAACTGACCTAAGTGTGGTAGTCTTAGCTTGGTTAGTTTCAACTTGAAACTGAGATTCAATTTTCAATTTCAAGCTAAAATTGGCCTAAGTTTGGGCCTTAAATTGAGCTTTAGTTTCAAGTAAATCAAGCTGAAATTGACATAAGTTTGTTTTTCTACATCTTCACATAATTATATTTAAATATCGGAAAGGTTGAAGATCAATGCAAGAATAGAGCACGTATGCAATATTCTCACTTGTCACTTTTTAATTATTCATTACATGAAATGGCAATGTATCATTGTAACTTTATTTTCTCTATATTTTCTATTGTCAATATAAAAGTTCTATTATAAAACTTCTAGTTATAATTGCGAAGGAAAATCAAAGCCATAGTGGACAATTTTGTAGTCACTCATATGAAGAAACGTACCAAAAAATATGCGAATGCTAGAGCTGCAAACAAGCATGTGAGTTCATGTTCTGTAATAACATGTCCCCTATATCTAAATGTTTACTTATGTTTATTTATGCTCACGAGAGAATGAAGTGAAAAAGTGATAAAAGGACTCAATGAAATTTCAATAAAGGATATTATTAAGAAGTCATTAAGCACACAGATGGGATATGAGAAAGACAGGGGCTATGGAGTTGTGCCATCTAAAGATAGCAAGAATATGAAACTTCAAGTTATACAACTTGAGGTGCTAAAGGAGAAGTTAAGCAAAACTAAAAATGACTTACAAGGTGTAATAAATCTCATTGAAACTTATCAAGACATGAATCAAAACTAACCGCAACAAATCCAAAGCTATGACATATTATGCTAGAGCAATGCCAAATACAAGATATACAAATAGCAAGCTTTAAAGTTAGTCAAATTGAGCTGAAGTAAATAAATGAAATTTATTGTAGTATTCAACATTATCTTTTATAGTATTTTGTGTAGTTTATGTTTGATAAGAGATGGTATCATACAAAATATTTTATTTCAACTTTTTCTCAACATAGCTGCTATTATTTTGTGAAATGTTTTATGTTTCATGAAACCATTGTTTTGCCTATGTACTATACTTATCCAATCTAAGAAAAATAGATGTGTAGTGATTGATCCAGTATATGCTATATGTAATTTGATGTTCCTCATATTCACAGTGCGTTGTGGAATAATGTTTTGCATATTGTTGGAAGCAACCTTTTCTCTAATGATGTTGACAAGAATTGAGGAACATGTTTTGAACTGAGCAATAACACTTCATGAAAACTTAGCACTTTCATTGGTTGGTATACCTATTTGGTTATCATGGCTTTGGTTGGAAGTTTGAAAGGGATTGATGTTTTGAAATTATATTTATGCATTTTGACATATGAATATGGTTAATGTTATGTCTATGGATGGATGGATGTGCTTACTCTTTTGTTTATTAAAAGAATGACTATGAATTATTTATATTTAAGATGTTGGTATACTTCAAATTTGAATGTCTTCAACAATTTCATATCCAAATTAAGCTACTGAATAGGGAACAATAAACACTTTTTGTAACAAAAGTAGTATTATTACAAAAATAATTTATTGGTAATGAAATTTATTCATCACTTTCCTTAATCATAACAAACTAATTTACTCATTTGTAACACACTATTTTACTTATCCATAACAAACTACTCACTAATTTGTAACAAATTACTATTTTTTTAATCAAGAAACTAATTATTTGTAATGAATATATTTCTTATTTTATAAGTCAAAGGATAAAAAAAATTTAGTTACAAATACTAAATGTAACAAAACACTTAATCTCTTTCCTAATGAAGCTCTAAGTTATCTATTCCATTTAATAATGAGATGCTTATTTCTAGTTAAAATATTGTTTAATTCATAACCGAATGTTTTTTAACATAAATAATTTGTAATGATACTTAATTAAATAAATTATTTTATTATATTATGCATTGGTAATCAGAGAAACACATCAAAACTCCCAATGTTTTGTTGACTAAATATTTCGTTACACTATAGAAGTCTATTGTAACTAACACTATTTTGTTACTAATGTTATATTTGGTAACGATATATTTCATTGCTATAAGGTCATCATTTGTAATGAACCAAAATGTTTGTTATAAATACTTTTAGTGATAGGTTTAACACGCAAAACTTCAGTAATGAAAATTTTGTTACTAATAACCTAAAATAATGAGCATACGTGTTAACGTAATAAAATTCTTTGTTATAGTGATATGCATGTTGTTAGAGTGTCGTTGAGCTATCTATGGATAATATACACCATCCATTACTTTAGGATAGTTTTCTATTGATGTCATGTCATCTGAAATTTGCACCCGGCATAAGAAATCTTCACAATATCCTGCTTGGTCGGAGTAGGTCTCGTCTAAGAAGGAAAATGATTGGAAAGATCAAAGTCTATATGATGCCATCATATTGTCTTCTCAATATGGAATTACTTTTGATTTCTTAAGCTATCGGTCGACTAATATCTTATACTTCTTTTAAGATAATAAGCCCTACCTTTTTAGATTTTGTTGTCATCACAAACCTTCTTGTGGATGGTGAAGAGGTGACTCCTCTGTAGCATGGAAAATCTAAATTTCCTACTAGTTCAAAGATGTCCAAGTCTATTTCCTCTCATTCTTCTTTCACTTAGTATTTTCTCAATCTTAGTGTACTGGTTTGCACCAATTTTGTGCCTATTATTTTTGAATATTCCTGTTATATTTTTCTTATGATGTTTGATAAATCCTTAGCCTTTAGTTCCTTATTTTGCCTTTACTTCACTACTGCATGTGTTTATTAATTGACAAAATTCAAGAAAAAAAGAAAAAGAAAACGTAAAGAGTGTATGTGGACCATAATGGTTTCTTAAGTTGTGAATCCACATGAATTTTTCTAAAATTTTTGTAAAAGAAGTGATTGGAAAGTTTGACCTATGAGAAGCTTTCTGTCATGGGGAGTTGCTGCAATCATAACCTTTGACATTGCTAATTGTAGAAGAAGTTAGGAGTGAAGTATTTAGTGAAATAAGGATCCATCACACAATGGTGTTTAAAACTTTCATAGCAAGCAATAACTTGATTCACCACACACTAATGATCTTATTTTATGTCATAAAGATGGATTTAAAGAAAAATCTATTACCTTAAGTGATTTTTCAAAAATCAAGGCCTAGAAGCTCCTCTTGACTCTTTAATTGAAGTTCTACCACTTTCTTTTCCTTGGATCTTTCTTCCTCACTTATTGGCCTCAATGTTAGAATGGTGCCCTACAAGCCAATGAGTAGGCCTTGTAAAGGCTATTTCCTTGTAAAAACAAGCTTGATTAAATGATATTCTTTATATGGCCATCTTTATCTTATGTTTTATTTCACTTCACTGGCATTTAAATGAAACTTTTAGATCATTTATGACTGTGAGACTTAGTTTGGTGACCATGGAATAAGTCTTACATGATCATGATCTTAAATCTTTCAAGTCATAGGGTCTTATAAGATAGGACATTTAAGATCTAGATAGACTTGCACTAGTAACACATAAATCCAAGAGTTAGAGATTGCTCCATTCCATGAGCAATTGTATGAGATATGGGTGCATGTTAGTGGGTGCTTATTAGAGAGCAAGGTACTGAAGATCTATTGGAGAATCCACTAGATATCTATAGTGGCAAGTTAGTAGTGACTAGTTCTCCTACTTATGCTAGTGTATATTATTAGTCCTTTGACTTGAGGATCCATGGTAATCTTGTGTCTAATTCTCATGCTTTGACTCTTCTTTGACCACCTAGTAGGTCTTTTAAGTTGAGATTGAGTATGTGCTACTTGACATGGAGGCTTGTGAGATCCAAGATGGAATTCGACTCCTCACTACTATGAAGGGCGAGTGCATCTCCTATGTATTCTATAATGATTGATTCTCAAAAATCTTGATGCAAGGTGGTGTGACAATTTAAAAAAGGAGTTTTCCAAAGATGAGGTCACACAATGAGATCGAACATTGAGAATAAAGACATAGTATTGAGGCTATTAGGGAGCTGACAGATATCTTGTCCTGGGTTTTTTTTGGGAGATAGGAGATGGAAGGACCGTATTTGCATGGTACACGTAGAGTGATGATAATTCTCCAAAATATTTATTTTGGCTAATTAGTTGGGCTTTATGGGCTTGAGGTTGGACATTGACCATGAAGATTGAGTACTTTTCAATTAATGAGATTAATTGAATTGAGTTGATTAGTTTAAAAAGAGTTTTAAACTAAGATATTCAAAAGTCACAAGGAGTTGTGAGCCCATGTCTAATGAATAGTAGAACTTATTAGGTTACACACAAAATTCAATTAGATTCCTAATTGATGGAGAAAATTTTCTAAGTGTTAGAAAATCAACTCCTAATGGACCGATTTTATGGTGCCAATTTTTAAGGTTATTTTGATTAATTTAAATGTTAAATTAATCAATTCATTTAAGGAGTTAAATTAGATCAATAATTAAGGACTTAAACATTTGGTGCCAATATGACCATCAATTAGTCAAGTTAACTTAAAGAGTTAAGTTAACAAATTAAGCTTAAAGAGTTAAGCTAGTTTGACTTAAAGAGTTAAGTCAAAGGATAATTAATTAAATTAAAGAGTAATTTAATTAATGGGAAGAATGAGTTTTGGAGCAAAAATTCAAATGAAGAGTTAATTTGAATTAGCATCTTAATTAATTTGGAATTAGATTTCAAATGTAATTAAAATGCATATGAAATTCAAATGAGAATTAAATTTAATTTGCCTCCTTAGCACCCTATTTGGCCGCCCCTTCTAATGAAATGTGTGATGCCACCTTGGTATCACACCATTCAGCATTTATATATAGATATAGAGAGAGGAACGGCCATAAGATCACACATTTGTGAATAATTAGATTCTTTGCAGTTTTTCTCCAAAAACCCCTTGAAAGCATTGCATTCATGTGTTGAAAGCTTTGCTTTCTTCTTCTTCTTCCCTACCTAAAATCAGCATCCACTACTATAAATCTCCTTTCTTATTCTAGCTTATAGATTAGAAATTTTGGAAGATATAATTAGTGTGTGGATTATAACAATAGAGGCAAACAAGAGAGTTTGCTTGATTTGGAAATCTACCTACACAGAGTCTGATCTAGTGAATTTCTCTAAGGAGTTCCAAAAAGATTTTTGATCCAAAATTTTTAAAAATAGTTCTTCAAGGTGTTGAGAATATCCAGTAAGTTTCTCAAAATTTTTGGAAAAGTTGTGGTTGGGCGATTTTCACACTCTTCTAGCTGTGTTAGTTGTAGACAATTTCTAGAATTGTGAAGAGTTCACAAATTTCTCTTTGGATTTTACTTTTCAAGGTAATGCTCTCACCAAATTTAAATCCCTTGCATGATTTGATCCTTGGTATGCTTGGAAGCACTAGTTAATTTCATACTTTTGAAGTTTTGATAATTGGATCCTAGTGCCTTATTACTATCACTCAATTTATAGCAACGAAATGCCTCCTAAAAGTCCTCAAAACTGTGCAACTTGTCAGCAATAATTAGCATAAAAAAATCCCCAAAATTTCCACTAATTGATGAAGAACTCTTCTTCAATAGGCTCTTCTTTGTTTGCCACCAAGCACCTCGAGTGTTGTGCCTCTAATGCAAGTACATATACCTTATAATAACTCTAATTCTTCATACTTCAGCTAGAATAAGGATGAAGAATTGAGGAGGAAATTTGGGATGAGTTATTTTTTTCAAACAAAAATGAGATGGTGGTGATTTTTGTGTGCATATGGTTAGTCACCTTGGAGGGAAAAATCCCTTTTGTAAAGTGTGATGGTTGCATCAAGAATTCTCTATATGCATCCTTCACACTTTTCTTCCAAGTGGTGCTAGCTTGTATGCCAAGTAGGATATTCATTCTTCACTAATTGAAATCCTATTTTAATTAGTAAATTAAAAATCCTACTTGATTTTAATAGGACTCTTCCATTTAAATTTTCCCTTGAAAGTAGATTATCCAATTAATCAAATTAACCACTTTATTCAATTAAACCAACTTAAATCTTTAAGTTAATAGACTAGTTAAATTGTTACATGACTCCAATTAAATTACCTCCTTAATTTAATTGGTTAAATTTAATTCCTTCAATTATTTGATTACTTTAACACTTTAAGTTAATCAAGCCATTATGACTAATTTGTTATTAGTCAACTTGATCTCTTCTAGACTAGACCAATCTAATTATATAACTCAGATAATTACTCCAATTCCACTTAGAGTGGTTAAGGCTCTTTTGTGTGATCCTTAAGTTCACCAATTAATTAGATATGGGCTCACAACTCTTTATGAATTGTTGAATATCTAATATTCTGATTAGTCTAATTCTTTGAAACTAATCACTTTTTAAATCAAATTTCATTAATTAAAGAGTATTCAATCTTCATAGTTAATGTCTAGCACAAGGCTATGGAGCCCAACCAACTAGTTGAATTAGTTTTAGTAAACCTTTCCACTTATGGTTGTCATGCAAATATGATCCTTCCATTTTCTATCTCCTAAAAGAGGCCTAGGACAAGATATTTGTTAGTTTCCTAATAACCATGATAACTGTGCACCTATTCTTGATGTGCAATTTTAATTTATGAGCTAAACTTCGAAAAAATCATTTTCCAAATTGGAATACCACCATGTGCAAGGATTTTTCAGAATTGATCATAATAGAATATATAGGAGACAAACATGTTATTTACAATTAGCAAAATATAACCTTTCTTAGAACTCACCAACCTCTATACTTAAGTAGCTTGTGCCTAACCTAGGTCCCAAGTGACCCCCTAAATGGTTGAGATAAAATCAAAATATAAAGACCTAACTATAGGGCTATCATAGGCAAAATAAAGCTAATCATCTCTTTCCCAAGGATCAACTACATGCCAAAAATTAGGATTAGAAAGCTAAAAATTACCTTTGATGAAAATATTCAAAGGAATTAACTAGATCTCTCCAAGGACTCCTTTAATGGAAGTATACAAGCTCCAATACCTTGCTCTGGTTGCTCCCCTTCCAAGGCCTCAAACATTAGCAATTCTCGTACACTTTTTCACTACTAGAACAGCAATCGTTTAGCTAAAATTTGCTGAAAAAATCATTTCCTTGGTCACTCAATCAGAGCACCAAAATGGGCCCAAACATTGATTCACCAGTGAACTCTAAGTTCTATTGGAATGGTGCCCTGCAGCCAATTAGTTTGGCATGTAATGTTGTTTCACTTGTGGTACAAACTTGATTGAACAATATTTTTCATAAAAATGGCCATCTTTATCCTATGCTTATTATACTTGACTTGTATTTGATTGAAGCCACAAAATCATATAAGACTATCAAACTTGGTCATGCATATGATGGCAATCATGAAACACATTTCTATGATTATGATTTTAATGTTCCAAGTCATAAAATCTTAAGAGACAGGACATCTAACATTCGGATAGACTTGCACAAATGATGCATATTCTAAGGGGTTGGATAATACTCCACTTCATAAGCAATCTATGTGAGACATAAATAAATATTAATAGGTGCTTATTAGAGAACAAGTTCATTGAGGACTCGCTCAGAGAATTCACTAGATAGCCATTGTGGCAAATCAGTAATAATAAGTTCTCTAGCTTACAATAGTGCATATAATTAGTCCTTGGACTTAAGGATCCATGATAACCTTGTGTTTAGGTCCTTATGCTTTAACTTTTCTCTAACCATGTAGTAGATAATTTGGGGTTGAGATTGGCAATGAGCTACTTAAGCTTAAAGGTTTGTGAGATCCAAGATGTGATCTATCTTTTTGTTGTTGTGAAGAACGAGTGGATCTCCTATGTATTTTATAATGATCAATTTTAAGAAATTTTTGTACAAGGTAGCATGACAATTTGGAAAATGTGTTTTCCAAAGTTGAGGTCATAAGGTAAAATCAAACATTAGATATAGAAATCTAGTTACTGAGGTTATTGAGGAGCTAACAAATATCTTGCTCTGGGCTTCTTTTATGAGATAGGATATGGAAGAACCTTAGTTGCATGGTAAGTGTAGACTATAATAGTTCATCAAGACGTAATTCATTCGTCCAATTAGTTGGGCTCTAAGGGTTTGTTGCTAGACGTCAACTATGGAGATTGGGTACTGTTTAATTAATGGAGATTAATTGATAGAGGAAAGTTTAAACTAATATAAATGTTTTGATATTCAAAATATCATAACGAGTTGTGAGCCCATGTCCAATGAATAGATGGACCTAATGGTTCACTCACGAAAGCCTATAGGAAGCTCTAATTTGATAGGAGGAATTTTCTGAGGAGTTTGAAAATTCAAGCCTTGGCATTTTTGAGAAAGGGACGAATGATTATTCTAATTAGTTATCTTGGCTTGATTAATTTAAACATTAAATTAATCAACATAGTTTAAGGAGTTATGTTAGATCAATTAAATTAAGAAGTTAATTTAATTAGTTCCATATGACAATTAACTAGTTAAGTTAAGTTAACACTAATTAACTTAAAGAATTAAGTTAATTGAATTAAGGAGTCAAGTCAAATTAATTAAATTAAAGAGTTAATTTAATTAAAATGAGAATTTGGATTTTGGAAGAAAATCAAATGGAAGAGTTCATTTGAATTTGAATTAGAGTTAATTAACATTACATTTCATGAGATGAAATGCAAATGCACATACAAGTTGGCAAGTTTGCCAACTTGCATGGGAGGTGTGATGCTATATAGTATCCTCTCACTACTATAAATAGGCCACTTGACCGGCCACCCATGTAGTTGTTGCATACTCATCATTTCTCTCCAAAAGTGTGATATTCATGTGTTGAAGTTTCACATAATATTCTGTCCTCTCCTTCTCACCACCATTAACACCTTCTATCACCTTTGTTCTCTCTTATTGTAGCACAAGTTAGGTTGATTTAGTGATTGCCTAAGGTGTGTGGACTTTTTCATTAAAGGTTCTACACTTGGAGGACTTAGAATTCCTTGGTGGATCATTGTTTGCACTAGTTTTGGGAGCAGATTTGGATAAGCAAGGAGTTTTTGATTTTAGTGAAATTTTGGCAGCAACTTCGAATGTTAGTGGTGGTATAGCCTGCCAAAGTTTCTGATTTTTGGAGCTTGGGAAGAGGACTAGTTGTTGACATCTTCTACTGCGTGTAGATCATCCTTTGAAGTGTTCATAGGAGTGATCTTTTCAATTCCTTTGCGTTGATCTACAAAGGTAATTTTTCTGTGTCTAAATCCTTATTTGGAACATGAATATGAACCTTAGGATAGAGTAGTTTGGTTATATTTTTCCTATTTTTGGTTTTAATATTTAGATCCTAATCCTACTCTTTTTTTCAAGTGATATCATAGCCTCTTTCATGCCTAAATTTGGATTTAAGTGAATTGATTCTAAATCTCCAAGTGCTTGAGTCAGTTAATGAATTTAAGTGTTTGGATGATTTTGATTAAGTGTTATTTCATATGTAGGCATGATTTTGATTCAAGTATGATAATGTTAAATGGCTTTGTTATGTTTGGGCTATTTTTGGATCCAATTGGATTGGACTTAACTGAAATTTTTTGAAGAATGTTGATTCTTACTTAGACTTGACTTTTGAAGCACACCTGAGCACTTGAATTTCCAATTTTAAAAGTGTTTGAAATCTGGAAATTTGTCATAAATTGTGTGAATTAATGTTATGGAGGTGTCCATGAATTTTTTAAGCACAAAATAAGGCTCAATATAGCCTTGACTCGGTCTTAGGTGGTGAAAAGTAGGTTGCCACTTAGCGTCGGCCAGCAGCTTGCTGAGTTGCCTATGAGAGAGTTTGTTCATGATATTTTTAAGTTAAAAAATCTTGTAATTCATAAACTTAGATGCACAAAAGCTATGCAAATGTTCAAAATTATGTTGGACATTTTTGCTTGCTTTTAAAGCCAAGCTCAAGTTAATCTCCAATCAGGTGCAAAAATGTGATGCATAAAGAGTTATGCATATTTTTGCTAATTGATTAATTGTTTATGATATGAACATTTAATTAATGGAATTGAATGTCAATTCTCATTTTTTGTTCATTTAATTGTTGAATGGAAGAAGAATGTATGAAGATGAACATTAGCCTTTCAATTGATTTTATTTGTTTCAAGTTGCTGAAAATAGTTGTATTAAATAGGGGCTTGCTTGCTTCTTGATTTTCTACCTTATAAATGTTATGTGAGTAGAACTCTAGGAGCGAGGATTTCTTTTCTCTCGTAAATATTGCAAGGAGACAAAAAAGGCCAAGAAGATCTATAAACCTTGATGACCCATGGGATATATTCATGTAATGGATATGGTTTAATCAACCCATTTAAAATCAACTAAGTAGTGCATCTATGGTTCTAAATGTTCTATTTGGTTAGAATTTACTTATTTGTGCTTTCTTTATTCTATGGATTTATGATATACATGGTTAGGATGTAGAAAACCAAAATAAGAGAAGATAAAATTGATAAGATCTTTCAAAGCAAGAAAAACTCTCAACTTAGAAGAGTCTAATATTTCCAAAATATTAAGTTAATTTGGATACAAATTAAAAGGAGTCTTAATTAATTTAAGCTTTCTATCAATAGTTTGTGATATGAGATGATACCACATTTATGCATTGGCTTACGAGTTGTGGAATACATTTTTAGAGGAAAGCTATGCTCACTTAGCAAATGATGCACTTTAATTTAAATCTTACTATGGCATTGTCTTATGAGTCGTGGAATGACATAGTTTAGTTTATAATTAAAGATTGATTGGTAGGTACGACTTAACACTTAGTAGTGTAGATGTCGCATGAGTCATGGGTCTACTTGAAAAGTCAGGCAAAACATATCGAGGGTTGCATAGAGATGCAATTAGCAAAATTTGCTTACCTTAGGATTATTTGTGGATGTCTCATGAGTCGTGGGTCCTCAAATGATGCCTTTGGACCTTGGGACTCACTAGGAAATGAGATTTCCCAAATTCCTTTAGAGATGAGGAATTTGATAAATTAGTGAGAGAAAAACATACTCGAAAGTCCATAAATATATTTTCTAATATTAAAATTCAATCACATTCTTATATTCTCTTTTTGGCCTTTGTAGATTTGTGAAATTTCAATCAATGGTTAAGAATCTACTAAACATTATTTTGAAAACCAATAAACTCACCAGGCCTAACTTCCACGATTGGCTTCGAAACCTTAAAATTATTCTTTACTTTGAAAAAAGAACATATGTCTTTACTCAAAGTTTGTCAGACACCATTGGTGATGATGCTAATAATGAGGCACACAAAACATTTGCTAAATGAGTAGAAGATTATCCTCAAACTCATTGCCTCATAATGGCTTCTATGTCCAATGAGTTCCAGAAGGATTATGAGAACATGAAAATTGCTTCTGAAATTCATATGTACCTACAAGAGTTGTATTGGATACAATCTAGACATAACTAATACTCTTTGTTAGAGAGCTCTTTAGGACTAGAATGGTTGAAGATGCAAGTTTTCATGACGCCATGACTTGAAGATGATTGGTCTCATTTAAAAGCTTACTTAATTGGATGTGGTCATGGATGATGACCTTTATGTGGATTTGATCCTCTAATCATTACCAAGTTCATATGACCAATTTGTTATGAACTTCAATTTGTCAAAGCAAGAGGTAGAGATTAATGAATTGATCAATATATTATTAACCACCAAGTTAACAATGAAGAAGGACAAATTGCTAATGATTGTATCCTCCTCCAAGTTTAAGGTCCTTGGGGCATAAAAAAGGAAGGTAAGAAGAAAAAGAGTTCTTCTTCGAAAAGAAAGCAACAACTAAATCTTTCTAGAGGAGTTAAGCAAAAAAAAAGAGGCACAAAGTTCTTGCTACTTGTTATTATAGTGAGAAAGGCCATTGGAAGTGAAATTGCAAGGAATACCTTGCAACCCTTGGGAATGGTATATGCTTTATTGAATTGCACTTAATGAAGAATTCTTCCTCATTGGTATTTGATACCATATGTGGTTCTCAACTTTGTAATTCATTACAAAGGATGGAAAGAAAAAGGAGTTTTAGTGATGGGAAGTTGATCTTATGCGTTGGCAAGGGAGTAAAGGTTGTGGCCAAAGTTGAAGGCATCATGAAGTTAGACTTTGGGAACTCCTTACTTGTATTGGGTCCTTGTTGCTTTATATCAAATCTCATTAAGAACATTATTTCAATTCCTATTTTGGACAGTGAAGGATATGATTTTTCAAAATCAAATGGAAAATTGAAAGCAATAAAGAATGGTTCTTTAGTTGCAATGGGTACACTTAACAATGGATTATATGTTTTGGATTCTCAATCATCACTAATGCACATTCAATGAAGCAAAAGAAAATTAAATAACCAAGGAGATGCCATTTTGTGCCTTGCATGACTTGGGCATATTTTCAAGAATATGATGGACAAGATAGAAGCCCTCAAAGCACTAAATGTTAGTGGTATATAAGGTCTTTCTACTTGTGAATCTTGTTCAAAAGGAAAATGATAAAGGTTTATTTAGTGGGACAAACAGATTGAACCACAAGTCCTTTAGATTTGATCCATGTAGGCATTTGTGAACCAGTAGGAGTTAGTTAAAGAGGAGGTTGTTCTTACTTCATTACCTTTATCGATGATCATACTCAATTTGGACATGTATATCTTATGAAGTATAAGTTCGAAGCTTTTGAAAGGTTTAAAGAGTATAGAAATGAAATAGAAAAGAAACATGGACTTAGTATTAGCTTTACAATTGGATTGAGGATGAGAATGCGTGAGTACTGAATTCTTGAATTATCTAAAAGAGAATGGGATTCTCTCACAATGGACTCTACCCACACCCCAACATAATGGAGTAGCTAAGAGAGAAACTATACCTTGTTAGACATGATACATTCCATGATGAGCTTTACCGATGTGCTTATATCCTTTTAGGGGTATGCTTTAGAAATGATAGTAAGGTAACTAAATATAGTACCTTCAAGGTTGATGCCAAAGACACTGCATAAGATGTGGTATGGCAAAGTACTCTCTTACTCTTATTTAAAAGTTTGGGGGTTCCTTGATACATTAAGAGGTTTAGTAAGAGATGAGTTGGATACGAGGTGTACTTTGTGCAAGTTTGTGAGATACCTAAAAATGTCTTTAAGTTATTACTTCTATGATCCGTTGGAACAAACATCTTTATTTCAAGGAATGCCATCTTTTGGAAAAGTAATTTCTATTGGATAAAATGGCATTATCATTGAACTCTATAAAGTTCAATATGATCAAATTATCCCACAAGCGGTAAGAATAAGAGAATATCACGAACCTAACACATAACCTCTAAGAAGGTTGGATTGAATTAAGAAGCTACTCAAAAGGTTCAAATTTCTTCATGAACAAGCAGATAGTAATCCAAAGACCTGTGAGGAAACTATGTTGGACATAGATTCGCTACATTAGCTTAAGGTTATGGAATTTAAAATAGACTCCATTACTCCAACAAAGTATGGACTTTGGTAGATCCATCACATGGTATAGTCCCCATTGGTTACAAGTAGATCTACAAGAAAAAGCTAGGAGTCGATAGAGAGGTGACAACCTTTAATGTTAGACTAATGGTAAAAGGTTACACTTAAAGGCCCAATATTGATTTTGAGAAAATCTTTTCACTAGTCACTATGCCTAAGTTCATAGGATTATGCTTGCTATAACTATATATTATGACTATGAAATATGATAAATAGATATAAGGACCACTTTTCTCAATGAAAATATTGAAGAAGAAATTTATATGGAGCAACCACAAGGTTTCACATCTAAAGGGAGTGAGCTAAAGGTTTGCAAACTCCATAAGTCTATTTATAGACAAAAACAATCATCCTAAAGTTGGAACATAGATTTTGATAAGACAGTCAAATCATTTGGCTTTCTAAAAAATGTGTATGAATTATATGTGTACAAAAAGGTTAGTAAGAGTTGAACACAGTTTATGATGCTTTATAACAATGACATTCTTCTCATTAGGAATGAAAAAGAAGGGTTAAACTATACTAAAGCATGGTTATCTTTACAATTCTTCATGGAAAAGGGAGAGACATCCTACATATTAGAAAATACGGATCTATAGAGAAAGATCAATAAGGATGTTAGAGCTCTCCCAAACTATGTACATTGAAAAGATACCAAAGAGGTTTAACATAGAAGAATCCAATAAGGGAGACCTTTATATGGGACATGGTCTTCATCTCTCCAAGTCTATGGTTATTAGGACAGAAGACGAGAGAGAATAGATGTCCCACATACCTTATGAATCTACAATATGGAGCATAATATATGCCGTTTAATGTACTAGGTTGGATATAGCATACACTCTAAGCGTTATGAGCTACTTTAAATCTGACTCCAGTGAAAGTCACTAGAAAGTCGTATAAGTAATCCTAAAGTACTTGAGAACAGCTAAGGATTTATTTTTGGTATATGGCAATGGAGAATTAAAACTTGTAGGGTTTTTAGATTCTAGTCTCTAATTCGATGAAGATGACCTTAAATCTACCTTAAGATTTATATTTTGCCTCAATGGCAATGCGATGAGTTGAAAGAGTTCCAACAAAATACCACATTCGATTCTACCACCAAGGAAAAATATGTTCCAGCTTCAAAAATAGTAAATAAGTGTGTTTGGATGAAAATTTTGATCCAAATATTGTATGTAGTGCCTAGCATTGTAGAGCCAGTTGTTTTTTATGACAACAATGGTGTGGTTGTGCAAGCAAAAGAGCTAAGATGTCATCAATGATCCAAGCACATTTTGAGGCATTATCATTTGATCTGTGAGATCATTGATAGAGGCAACATCTAAGTGGAGAAGGTAACCTCAGAAGAAAATACAACATATCCACTAACTAAATCCCTAACACAAAAGGTCTTTGAACGAAATCTTGAAAAGATGGGCATTAAGACTATCGAGAATTAACTTTAGGATAAGTGGAATACTGTTGGAATAGTACCTTACAACCAATTAAATTGGCACATAATGCTATTTCATTTATGATATAATCTTGATTGAATGATATTTTTCATAAAAATGGCTATCTTCATCTTATGCTAATTATACTTCACTTGCATTTGGTTGAAGCCGCTAAATCATATAAGGCTATGGGACTTGATCATGCATATAATGGTGATTATAAAATAACTATCTATGGTCATGATTTTAAATGTTCCAAATCATATAATCTTAAGAGATGAGGCCTTTAAGATTTGAATAAACTTGTACTAATGATGCATACTCCAAAGGGTTGGATATTGCTCCATTTTATGAGCAATCTATGTGAGACATGGATGCATGTTAGTGGGTACTTGTTATAGAACAAGTTCATTGAGGATCTACCCAAAACATTTACTAGATAGCCATTGTGGAAAATTCTCCAACTTACAGTAGTGCATATAATTAGTCATTTAACCTGAGGATCAATGGTAATCTTATGTTTAGATCCTTAAATTTTGACATTTTTCCGACCATGTAGCAGGTCATCTAGGGTTGAGATTGGACATGAGCTACTTAAGCTTGGAGGTTTGTGAGATCTAAGATAGGATCCACTTCCTTGTTGTTGTGAAGGATCAGTGCGTCTCCTATGTATTCTATAGTAATCGATTCCAAAAGATCCTTATGCAAGATAGCATGACAATTTGAAAAGGTGTTTTCTAAAGCTGAGGTCATAAAGAGGAATTGAACATTAGATGTATAAAAAAAGTTATTGAGGTAATTAGAGAGCCATCAAATATCTTGCCCTAGGCCTATTTTGAGGGATAGGAGATGGAAGAACCATATTTGCATGGTAAACAGAAGCTACAATTGTTCATCAAGACATAATTCATTCATCCAATTCATTAAGCTTGATGGGCTTGGTGCTACACATTGACCATGGAGATTGTGTACACTTCAATTAATGGAGATTAATCGAAGAAGTTATTAGTTTAAAGGAATTTAAACTAATGTATATATTTTAATATTCAAAATATCACAACTAGTTGTAATTCCATCCCTGTGAATGAATAGGCATAACAAGTTACATACAAAAGCCTATAGGAAACTCTTATTTGATAGGAGAAATTGTCTATGGAGTTAGAAAATTCAAGCCTAGGCGTTTTGACATAGGGATGAATAACTATTTTAATTGGTCATCATGCCTTGATTAGTATAAGTGTTAAACTAATCAAAATAGTTTTAGGGGTTAAATTAGGCTAATTAAATTAAGGAGTTAATTTAATCAGTTCTATGTGAAAATTAGCAAGTCAACTTAACTTAAGGAGTTAAGTTTACACTAATTAACTTAACTTAAGCTAATTGACTTAAGGAGTTAAGTCAAATTAATGAAATCAAAGAGTTAATTTAATTAAAATGAGAATTTGGATTTTTGAGGGAAATCAAATGGAAGAGTCCGTTTGAATTTGAATTAGAGTTAATTAGCATCATATTTCATGAGATGAAATACAAATGTTAATTAAATCAAATGCATGTGAAATGCAAATGTACATGTAGGTTGGCAAGTTGGCCAACTAGTATGGAAGGTGTGATGCTAGCTAGCATCCTCTCACATCTATGAGTAGGTCACTTGGCTGGCTACTTATGTGGTTGTTGCATACATATTATTTCCTTTCAAAAGTGTGATATTCATGTGTTGAAGATTCACACAATATTCTCTCTTCTCCATCTCACCTCCATTAACTCATCTTATCACCTTCTTCCTCTCTTGTTCTAGCACAAGTTAGGTTGATTCAGTGCTTGCCTAAGGTGTGTGAACTTTGTCATTTAAGGTCCTACACTAGGAGGGTTTAGAATTCCTTGGTGAATTATTATTTGCACTGGTTTCTGGGAGTAGATTTGGGTGACCAATGAGTTTCTAATTTTGGAAAACTTTTGGTAGCAACTTACTATGTTAGCAATAGTACATCTTGCCAAAGTTTCTGATTTTTGGAGCATGGGAAGAGGACCAATCATTAGCATCTTTTGTTATGTGCAAATCATCCTTTAAAGTGTTCATTGGAAGTGATCTTCTCATTTCCTTTCTGTTGATCTACAAAGTTAATTTCTCTGCATCTAAATCCTTATTTAGAGCTCATATGATCCTTGGGATGGAGTAGTTTGATTATATTTCGCCTATTTTTGGTTTTAATATTTGGATCCCATTCTTACTTCTTTTTTCAAGTTCCCCAAATGTTGAACCTCTAATGTTAAGTCCACACACCTAGGATTAGCTCTCAATCAATCTCACTTTACTAGAGAAGATAGAAAGATTGTGATGAAATAAGTGGACAGTTTTGGAGGAAGAGAGAATTTAGGAGCTAATTATTCAATATATGAATTATACTACCTCTTGGAGGGAAAATGTGAGGGAGGCCAAGTCTATCACAAGTGGCTAGCCACATGCTTATTTATAGGAGGGGATTGAAGCCTTTGGAGGCTTCCATTCACACCCTTTGTGTATGTGTGCTAACTTCCCAACTTGCATCTGCATTTGCATTTAATATGCATTTATATTTACATTTCATTTCATGAAGTGAAATGCCAACTTACATGATTCAAATGGACTTTTCCATTTGATTTGACTCCAAAACTTAAATTCCCAATTTAATTAAAATAACTCTTTAATATAATTAATTTAATTTAACTCCTTAAGTTAATTAACTTAATTCTTTAAGTAGAGTTAACTTAACTCCTTAAGTTAACTTGACTAATCAATTATTATAGGGCATCAATTAAATTAACACCTCAATTTAATTGGGTTAATTTAATTCCTTAAATTAATTTGATTAATTTAACACTTCAATTAACCAAAGTAAAATGGCTAATTAAAATTAGTCAAACGTTTTTCTTTCCTTCGGATAAAATTGCCTATATGATTTTCTAACTCCTTAGAAAATCCCTCCTATCAAATAAGGGTTTCCTTAGGCTTTTGTGCATGACCCATTAGATTTATCCACTCATTAAACATGGGCTCATAACTCATTGTGATATTTTTAATATTAAAATATTTATATTAGTTTAAACTCATTTAAACTAATAACTCTTTCAATTAATCTCTATTAATTGAAGAGTACCTAATTTACATGGTCGATGTCTAGCAACAAGCCCATGGAGCCCAACTGACTAGATGAATGAATTATATCTTGTGAACCATTATAGCTTATGCCTACCATGCAAATACAATCCACCCATTTCCTATCTCTCAAAAGAGGCCTAGTACATGGTATTTGTCAACTGCCACATAGCCTCAATAACTATATCTCTACATCCAATGTTTGATTCCCCTTTACAATATTAGTTTTAGAAAAAACCTTTTTCAAATTGTCATACTACCTTGTGCAAGGATTTCTTAGCATTAATTATTATAGAATATATAGGAGATGCACTCATTCTTCACAATAATAAGGAAATGGTTCCCATCTTGGATCTTACAAACCTCTATGCTTAAGTAGCTTATGCCCACTCTCAACCCTGGATGACTCACTACATGGTTGGGAAACATTAAAGCATAAGGACCTAAATAAAAGGTTACAATGGATCCTCAAGTTTAAGGACTAATTACATGCACTATCATAAGTTTGAAAACTTGCCACTATGACTTTCTTGTGGGTTTTCCTCATGGGCCTTCAGTGAACTTGTTCTCTAACAAGAACCTACTAATATGTAACCATATCTAATATAGATTACTCATAAAATAGGTTAACATCCAACCTTTTGGAGTACACATCATTAGTGCAAGTCTGTGTAAATCTTAGAGGTCCTTTCTCATACGATTCTATGACTTGGAATGTTTAAAATTATGACCTTAGAGTCTTGTTTCATGATCACCATCATATATGTGACCAAGTCTCATAGTCTTGTATGATTTAAGGAATTTAACCAAAGGTAAGTGAAGTATAAAAGACATAAGATGAAGATGGCCATTTTATAATCAATCAAGATTGTTTCACGATTGGAGTAGTATTTACACGCTAATTTTGATTAGGTGTGGGGCACTATTCCAACAATTTTCCACTTTCTTGAAAGTTAATTCCCTATAGCCTTAGGGCCCATCTTCTCAAGATTTTCTTCAAAGACTTTATGCCTTAGGGGTTTAGTTAGTGAGTTTGCTATATTCTCTTTTGAGGTTACCCTCTCTACTCGGATGTCACCTCTATCAATGTTCTCATGGATCAAATGATTATGCCATAAAATGTGCTTAGATCGTTGATGAGTTCTTGGATATTTTGCTTCCACAATGGCTCTGATGTTGTCACAAAAAATAATAACCGACTCTACACTACAGGGCATTACATCCAACTCTTGGATAAAATTTTTCATCCAAATACCTTTTTTTGTGGTCTACAAAGCCACAATATATTCCACCTCAGTGGTAGAGTCTATTGTGGTGTTTTGTTTAGAACTCTTCCAACTTACTGCATCGCCATTGAGGTAAAATATAAATCCTGAGGTGGATTTAAGGTCATCTAAAGTAAAGTGTAGCAGAAGGATCCAAGTAATAAAGTCAAAATAGCTAAATCAAAACTTGACTACACTTGATCCAAGGATCAAGTCATGTTCGTAAGATAGATTTAGATGAGGAAAATACCTTGATCGCTTAACATCTAAGGTTGGAAGGAAAATAAGATTGAACTCTACAAAATTGTCTCCTTCTGGCACAATAGAGAACCGGAAACATTTGCCCTAGCAAATCACCTTTGATTGAGTATATATTTGGACAAAACCATCCCAACACCCTTGAGGATACCTAGTAAAAATTTCAAGAAAAGACAAAATTAGGAAGTTCCCCAAAATTGCCCCTAAACAATTTGCAATGTAGTTGATCTTCAAGAGCTAAGCTTCCCAAGTGTGAAGCCTCTAAAGAAATGATCCACACACTTAAGGCATGCTCCAATCAACCTTTAGTCAGCTAGATCACTAAAAGATGATGAAGTGATAAAGGTCGAATTTAGGTGGAGAAGATGAGGAATATGTGTGTGAAACTTCAACACATGAGTAGATCACATTTTTGGAAGGAAAAAAAAAGGATCTAACATGAATTAAGTGTTGGAATAGTGCCCCGCAAGCCAATTGGATTGGCCCTGTAAACTCTTTTCTTGTAAGATAGTCAAGATTGGATGATATTTATTATATGGCCATCTTCATGTTATAATCTTTATTTACTTCACTTGCATTTGGATGAAGCCCCTAAATCACACATGACTATGGGACTTGGTCACGCATTGGGTGGTGATCATGGAATAAGTCTTACACAGTAGGGTAGTGATGATGAAATAAATCTTACATGGTCATGATCTTAAATCTTACAAGTCATAGGATCTTATAAGATAGGGCATCTAAGATTCAGATAGATTTGTACTAATGATGCATAAATTCAAAGGTTAGAGATTGCTCCGTTCCATGAGCAACTGTACGAGATACAGGTGCATGTTAGTGGGTGCATGTTAGAGAATAAGGCACTAAAGACCTACTAGAGAATCCACTAGATAACTGTAGTGGCTAGTTCTCCTCACTACAACAAATTACACTTCTTGTAACAAAAATTTTGGTAACAAAATAAAAATTCATTACAAAATCATGATTTTTGTAATGAGATTAGAATTTTGTTACTAAAAGACTCATCTTAGGTAACCAAGAAAAATATTTGTCACCTTTAATAGATATTCGTTACCCAAAATTTTTATTCTTTTGTAAGTAAAGAAAAATTTGTTCCAAAAATTAAAGTATTGATACAAATAATTTTTTCCACCTTTCAAGAAGATATATTTGTAATAAAAGTTTCTATTTTTTTGTTACATTAACAAATTTGTTACAATTAAGTTTTATAGTAACAAATATATTTGTTACTACAGTTAATAATTTACCCTCTAAAATTTTTTCCCTCCAAAATTTTGTTATATGAAAAAGGTAATAAATACCTTATTTTTACTAATTTTGAAGCACAATTAAATAAAGTCCCACCTAAAATTTGTTTTCCTCTAAAAATATATTCCCTCCAAATTTGCTCCAAGTTTCTTCCTTCAAAATTTTATTCCCTCTATAAATTAATTTAATTTAAAGTATAAAAAATATTTTAGTTATTAATATCACATGTCATCACAAATGTCCTCCCAAATTTGGCACCTCCCTATATGCCCATGTCACCCGTCACCATGGTTAAAAAATTAAATATCTAAAAAGTAAAGTCAAAATTATTCTTTGTTTGAATCTAATTAGATCTACATGTCAAACCATTAATCGATTTAACAAATTTTATAATTAAATAAAGTATAAATATTAAGAAAATCTAAATCGCCTCCCCCCTTCAAACTAGCCACACCTAGCCCAACGGAAAGCTCAATTGCCACATTGATGGGGTGCTGGGTTCATTTTATATATGTACATATATGTGTATATATATCCATATATTAATATGTATATGTGTAGGTAAAATTACAATTTTTATTCTGTAACTTTACCTCCTTTGGTTTTTGGTCCTATAAGTTGCATAATTACAATTCTAGTCCTATAAGTATTATAACATTGTCATTTTTTGTCCTTTTTTCACTGGAGATGGCCAAGTTCACTGGAAAAGCTGATACTTCATTCTGGGCGTGTGGTAGCTTGGAGTTTTTTGCCACGTTGGATTGCCTAGTGGGCATTTTTTTGTCTTTTTCTTGCTTAGTTGGCAACATACATGTCCCCTTCTTTTTTTTGGTAATTCCAAACATATTATATAATTTTTATATACACACACATATATATACAAATCTATTATATATATTTATATATTACATATCATCATTTTTCCTCCAACACAAATCTGTTTCCCAAAATACCCTCTACTATCTCATTATCCCCGAAACTTTTCCATTTTTTAATATATACAAACATATATTATATATATACATCATATATATTTTATTATAATCACTCAATTCTATTTTCACAAAAGCAAATCTAACAAAAAAAATATTAATTTGACTTTTACAGTAAAAAAGATCTCCCCTAAAATATAAACAAATACACACACATATATATGCATATATTTATATATAATCTATAATTATTTACTAATTAAAAAATAAACAAATTTAATCTACCATATTAACAATATTCTTTTAACTTTCTTCATTAGCACAACTTTGAATTTAAAAATATACACACATATATATGCACATATATTTATATAAATATATATAATTTATAATTATTTACTAATTAAAAAATAAAAAAATTAATCTACTATATAAACAATATTCTTTTAACTAAGAACTCGCTTAGTTGGCACAACTTTGAATTTAAAAATATACATATATATTTGTATATAATTTATATTTATTTACTAATTAAGAAATAAAAAAATGTAATCTACCATATTAACAATATTCTTTTAACTTGCTTAGTTGGCACAATTTTGAATTTAAAAATACACACATATATATACACAAATATTTATATACAATTTATAATTATTCTACTTAAAAAAATAAAAATTACTTTGTTAAAATAATTTAAATTAAAAGATAAAATAAAAATAAAAATTTGAAAAAAAAATAAAAAATGATGCATCCCCCTACCTCCACCCCGGCTAGCCACCATGGTTGCTTGGCTAGGTGGACCCTAGCCATAGCTGCCCATGGCCAGATCCAGACGGCCATTGGCCGCCTAGATCATGACCATGGCAACCCAACGGGCTGCTGGGGTGGAGAAGGGTGGCGAGCTTGGGGGATGGGGGGATATACATAATATATGTATATGTATGTATATATATACATATATTTAGATAAATAAATATATTTAAATATATGTGTGTATATATAAATATATATCATATAATTTTATTATATATCAATTTGTATTTTTGTAATTTTTTTAATTAATCAAGCCACATAAGCTACCAACAAGGCAAAAATTCCAAATGGGCATGTGTTCGGTAAGCCATGTCAGCATTTTCTGTGACTTTCGTCGGTTCCAGCGAAGAAAGGGCTAAAAATGATAATTTTTTGATACTTTTAGGATTAAAATTGCAATTATGGAATTTATAGGATTAAAAGCCAAACCAAATGGGTTAAAGTTACAATTTTGCCTAGTTTTATTTTTATATGTTTTCCTTTTTTATGCATTTATCTTTTATTGTTATACTTATATTTCATATGACTTATTTTTTTAATTTTTTATTTAATTTATTCTTTTATGGATAAATATGTAATTGTTTAGAAATTTTTAACTAAAAAGATACAAAAGCTCTCCAAAACAAATTTTTAGCTATTCTATTTATACTTTTTCACACACACACACACACACACACATATATATATAACATACATATATAGTAATTTATCAATAAAATTTAAATTGCTTTTATTTTTATCTATTTTTTTCTACTTAATCAATTTGAATTAAATAATATTTAATATTTATAAAAATATATATAATATAATTTTTTTTCATATTTGTATACATATATAGTATATACTTACATATATATATATATATATATATATTTCAATAAAATTTAAAGAAGATTCATCATATATTTCTCATTTTATGCATACATAAATTTATCATTATTCCTCATTTCTCATACTTATATACATATATAATATATATATACATATATATAAATTTCAATAAACTTTGAAGAAAATTTATCTTAGATTACAAGATGAATTGACATATAATTTTTTAAATTATTAAATCACTTTCCATTATAGTTAAAATAGTTAAATAACATATAATTTGGACTTATAAATTTTGGTGCATCAGAATTTAATTTTTTTATTATAATTCATTACAATATTCTTTTAGAAAATTTTTAAAAATTCCTTAAAATAAATAGTTAAAGGTTACCTCAATAGCAAAAGAAAAGAAAGAAATCTAGTTTATCATAATACTTAATGAAAAGAAAATAGTCCCTGAAGTTAGGCCTGTTAATGTTACATTTCTTTCTTTAATCGTTGTATTGGCTAGTTAAAGATTTTTATAACTTATAGGAATCTATATATTAATTGTGTGTATGTTTTACTAAATAAATTGCTAAAATAAAGATAACTTTCATGGTTTAATGTAGTGTAAAAAAAGTATTAACTTAAAGTATATTATTAAATGTAATGATTATTAACTTTCATGAACTTGAACAAGGTTGTTCTTAAAAATTAGTTGGTTTACATATTATATTTCCTTCAAAAAATAAGTTTCCTTCCAAAAATGAATTCTCCAATTATTTTTTTATTCCCTCCAAATTTTTACTTCTCCCTCCATTTTGTGTATAAATAGTATATACAAAAATTATTTTTTTTATCTTATGTTAAAGTTGAATTATGACGTATTTTTATGGAGTTAAAATTTTAATTCTATTCTTTGTTATTATTTATTAGGGCAATGTTTTTGAATAAAAAGATTTTAGTAAAATTATTTATAAATTCAAAAAACTTTAGTCTTTATGTGTAATTAATTTTATTTTAAAAATTAAAATATTTGATATTGATAATATATTGATGTGGACAATTTGAACATGCATTTATTGAAAATTTTCTACACCTAATTTATGCAAATTGTTTTAAAATTCATCAACTTGTATAACTTTAATATAGTTGGAAATTTTGAAATTATTTTGAAATACTCATGACATTGTAATACAAACTTAGTAATATAGTTATAAGTTCAATAAAATTACTTTTTATCCCCATATATTTAATTAAATATTTGAAGAATTATTAGCATCCTTAACAAATTTGTAGAAGCGGTTGAAAATTTATATCAAAATTGAAAAATATCCTTCAAAAACTGCTTTGATTATTTTCAGACAAAAATATCCCTGGACTTATTTGTAACTTTAACATGGCGGTTTAATTTTAATATTATTTAAATTACTTAGAATAAATTTAAATAATTTTTTAATTATTTTTGTAAATATTAAATAATCTTTTAATTGAAATTGAATTAAAAAATAAAATTTTAAAATCATGAACATATCTAAACTAATTTAATCAAATTTAATTAAACATATTAATAATTATAAAATAAAAATAAAAATCAAATCGATCTCTTAATTAAATATGATTTTGCTTTTAGATTATATCTCAATAACATTAAAAAATAATCATATTTAAAATAATTTAATTAGATTAAGTTGAATATATTTATTAAATATAAAAAGTATTTACTAACTAAAATAATTATTTAAAAATAAAAATAAGATCTAAAATTACTATATATATTAACTTAATTGTTAAATTATATATACAATTAGAAATAATAACATAAAAATAAAAATATCACCAAAAAAGGTGAAGTGATTAGTAAAATTAAATATTACTTCAAAAAATAATCAAGTAAAATTAAATTTAAAATTTTAAAATTTAATATTTAAAAGTGTGAAATATATAAAGACATCATATACACACGATGTTATGAGCAATAAATTTCAAGATTATTCATCAAGAAGTTAAAAGAAAAAAAGAAAAATCATTCCAAACATAAAAGTCCATGAATATTATTTTATAATTTATTAAAATGAAGAAAATATTATGCAATCAAAAATCAACATATAGTTGGATTAAAAAATAAAAAATATGAGAGTAATATAGAATACAAGATTGATTAGAAAAAAAATTCAAAATTATAATACTTTAAAATTAGTTTAAATTTAAAAGACAATGTGTATATATATTAAGTTAAAACTTAAAATATAAAGAATTAGATTATATATTGGCTACTAGGAATTTAAAACAATCTTATTTAATTTGAATTTTTGATCAAAAATCAATTAAGCTAAGACAAAATTATGATAGTAAAGATAAAAAAAAAAATTAAAAAAAATCAAAATAAATATATAAAATAATTGTAAAGTTAAAATCAATATTAGTATATAAGTTAATAGAAGCCTTTTAATCTGACTTATAACTTAGTTATTGAATAATTAAGTGAAGAAAAGAATTTGACATTAGCCATATAAAGTTAAAACTATAGTAAATTGATAAAATAATTTTAAACTTAAAATTGATTTTAGAATATGAATTAGTGACAAAATATAAGGATGAATAGAATGTAAAATAAAATATAGAAAAAAAATTTATTGTGTTCATTCTCTAATTTTTGTATAAATATAATTGGATATTCATATTATATTTTGCAAATAATAAAAAAATAGTGAATAACAAAAAATGTTTTTAACCTTTCAAATAATCAAAATCAAAATTTCTCATTATTTCATATGTTCTCATTTTATACGTGCATATATATATATATATAAATATTTATCTATAAAATTTTAAATAATTTTTATTTTTATCTTTTGTCTTTCTAATTATTCATACATGTATACTTATTTTTTCTATTTATACTTATTCACATATATATAATATACATATATATAAATTTATCAATAAAATTTAAATTACTTTTATTTTTATCTATTTTTTCTATTTATTCATTCCAAATTAAATAATATTTAATATTTATAAATATATATAATAAAATTTTTCATTGATACTTATATACATATATAGTATATATGTATACATCACATGCAAATAGGTTAATTGCAGTACATATTTTGTGACGATTTGTCTCAACAGCACAAAATACTAATTTGACAATGCCTAAGCTGTGATTTATCCAAACTGCTATTGAATTAGCCATTTCACGGTGGTTTCGAAAAACCATTGCGGAATTTATAATAAATGGTAGTGGTTATTGTAACATTCTCTGAAAGAATAACTTTACGTTGATTTTTCTAAACCGCCACAATTAATAATATTGTTACTATTGCTTTTTAGATTGCCCTTTGTTTTTCACTTTAAAGGGCATTGTCCACAATTGTTTAATATATATTTATGTAATGCTAGTTATTTTTTATAAATAATTTTTTTTATAAATTTCTAAAATAAAGTATTTTATATTATAAGCACTTCTGCAAAATGTAAAGTGGTATTCACTTATCTTAAAATTTGAATATATTTTTGTAATAATTTAGACAATATGAATTTTAAAGTTTGATTGTATTCATACACTGCATGGCTTATTTTAAAAGATAAAATCTGAGATTTTTATTAGTTTAAAAAATTCTTATAATATCTTTTCATTAAAAACTTAGCAGAACACCCACTTAGTCTATATTTCAACTTGTCTATTAATATTATATAGTTTGATTAATGAAAAAAATTATTATAGTATTTTCTTTATCCAAAACTCACAATACAAAAATATTACTCCTTTACCTAACAATTTATATATACATATATGTAATAAAATTTTATTGCTTCATGTAGCTATGTTATAATTATCCTACACCTTTTATTTATTTCTTTTAGTTCACAGTTTGATACTATTATTTTATTTATTCAAATGACAGTTATTATTTTGTTTTTAAAAATAAAATAATGTTTGCTTGATAACATGTGAAATTACTTGAAAACTCTATATGGAAAAGACAAATAGGTAATTGAGCATATGCAAATATTAACTTTCGGAGGATGCAACCAAGATGGTTAGATGCTTGATTTATGTGGCACTGGTGCATGGGATTAAGCCCTATTGCTAGTAGTTTGGGAGGAATTTGCTTGCATTGGGCTTGGTAGGCACGTAGGTGGGCTTGTGGGTAGACAGTGGATGCTGGGTGTTGGTGGGCTGGCTGCTTGCGAGTGGGCCCAGTCCAGTGAGCGTTGGGCTCTGCTGCTAGCTTACAGGTAGGCATGGGTATGGGCTGGCTTGTGGGTGGGTTGGTGGGCGCTGGGTACGGGAAGGCATGCAGGCGCTAGTGGGATGGGCACGGGTGTGGGCAAGCTTGTGGGTGGGTTGATAGGTGCTCGTCGTTGGTGGGCTGGTAGTTTGTGAGTAAGCTTCAGCTATTGGGAATTGGGCCATGTTGCGGGCTTGTGGGTGGGCTGATGAGTGTTGGGCTCTAGGAAGCTGAGTAGCAACTTGCGGGTGGGTGCTTGGTGCTGGTGTGCTAGCGCTTGCGAGTAGGCCAGGGTAGGTAGGAGCTGGGCCCTGCTGCCAGCTTGCGAATGGGTCAGTGGGCGAGCCTAAAGTTCAATGGCCAAACAAGCGAAGACCCTTTGTCAAATGGCCCATCCATATGCATTGTGGCTCTTAGCCCAAACAAGAGTCCACACACACATTTTGTAATGAAATTCTTAGTTATTTATTCCATTGGTAATGAAATATTTTTTTTGAATTAAAATATTATATAACTATTTGTAACCAAATATTTAGTTACATAAACAATTAGTAATTAACTTAATTAAATAAATAATATCATTAGATTATGCATTGGTAACAAAAAAATAAAATGCAACAAAATTGTCAATGTTTTAGGAGCTAAATATTTCGTTATGCTATAAAAAGTTATTGTAACTAATATAGTTTTTTGGTATTAATATCATATTTTTGGTAATGATACATTTTGTTGCCACAAAGTCATCATTTGTAACGAATCATAATTTTCATTACTATGACTTTTTGCAATGGAGCTTAGGGCATTAAACTTTAGTAATGAAAAATTCGTTACCAATATTTTGGGTAACAAAGTTTAGTGTTATAGTAACGAAATTATTCATTACTAAAAGTGTAATTTGTTGTAGTGCCTGCTTATGCTAGTGTATATTATTAGTCCTTTGAGTTGAGGATCCATGGTATTCTTGTGTCCGGTCCTCATGCTTTGACTCTTCCTTGACCATCTAGCGGATATTTTTGGTTGAAATCAGGTATGAGCTACTTGGCATAGACATTTGTGTGATCCAAGCTAGAATCCGACACCTCGTCTTTGTGAAGGGCGAGTGCATCTCCTATGTGTTCTACAATGATTAATTCAAAAAAATTCTTGTGTAAGGTGATGTGACAATTTGGGAAGGCATTTCCAAAGATGAGGTCACAAAGGGAATCAAACATTAAGAATAGAAGCATATTATTGAGGCTATTAAGGAGCCTACAAATATCTTGCCCTAAACTTCTTTTAGGAGATTAGAGGCGGAAGGACCGTATTTGCATAGTACGCATAATGCTAGAATGGTTCTTCAAGAGCATTCATTTTAGCCAATTAGTTGGGGTTCATGGACTTGAGGTTGGATATCGACCATGGAGATTTGGTACTTTCAATTAATGAGATTAATTGAATTGAGTCATTTAGTTTAAAGGAGTTTCCTTTAAACTAAGGTGAATATTTGATATTCCAACAATCACAAGAAGTTGTGAACCCAAGTCTAATGAATAGTAAAATCTAATGGGTCACACACAAAAGACAATAATATGGTCTATTGAAAGAAGGAGAATTTTCTAAAAGTTAGAAAATTCATGACCGGTTTTAGAGGAGGCAAAATTGTAGTCATTTTAGCTAGATCAATTTAAATGTTAATTTGGTCATATTAATTTAAGAGTTAAATTAAGATCATTTAATTAAGGATTAATTAATTGATGTCACATGACTTTCAATTGGTCAAAATTAATTTAAGGGTTAAATTAATTTTGGCTAGCTTAAATAGTTAAGCACTTTGACTTAAGAGTTAAGTCAAATTACTATCAATTAAATTAAAGTATTTAATTTAATTAAATTGGAGAATTAATTTTTGGAGAGAATAATTAATTGAATGGTACATTTAATGTGAATTGGAATTTAATTGCAAGACATTTTATAAGATGAATTATGTGCTTCAATTAATATTCTTATTCACTAATCACAAGTTAGTGGCCACCTTAGCAAGGACATTTGGCAACACCTCCTTGAGGATAGTGTGCGACCACTCCTATATATAGATATAGGAGAGTGGCCGGCCGATAGAGCAAGGTGTGCATGATTAGTTTGATTTCTCCCAACAACATTGTGTAGTCGGAATTTAATTTTGTTAGCCTCCCAATATTCTCTCCTACTCCCTCCACCCTCCACCTCCATATTCCCAGCCTTCTTCCCTCATTCTGTAAATATATTCCATTCATTTTGTAGAGAATAGGCCATAGATTTGGTGTGTGGACGTTTGCATTAGAGGCAATTTATTTTGGTTGCTTTTGCTCTTGCTCTTAATTGGAGTAGTTTCTGGCAGCTGGTTCTTGCTTGTTATGGGAGTAACTTTGTCGTTCTAATTGGCCTGAATTTTTAGTTGTCGAATCTTCAAAGGGTTGAGGAGTTCTAGTAAAAATTGCACCAAAAACAGAGGAGTCTTTCTAAGGGAAAATTGGTTGTGATTCTGCTGCGTCGTGAAGAGCCAATTTGATGGTTGAATAGAGTTTTTCTTGCTCTTCAAATTTTCTGCTTTCACCCAGGTATTTTCTTTTTCTTAATCTGAATCCTATGCGTGTCTAGATCCTTGCGGTGTTGTGTGGGCTAGTTTATTCAAATTTTTTTTTGAAAATATTTGTTCCTAGTGCCGCATATACCTTCATTGAGAGCATGTGGGTGGCCACCTCTATTTATAGATGAGGAGGTGTGATGCAAGTTGGCAAGTTGGTATCACACCTCCCATGAGGTAGGGTGCTAACTAATCAAGGCCACTTGCATGTGAAATGTGAATTTCACTTGCATTTGAATTTTATTTTAAGTCTTTATTTCATCTCATGAAATGTCATCTAAATAAATTCTAAATGCACCTCAAATGAACTCCATTTGAATTTTCCTCCAAAATTAATTCCTCACGTTATGATTTAATTCCTTTAAAATTAATTGATCTTGATTTAACTCCTTAAGTCAATTAACTTAACTTTTTAAGCTAGAAAGTGTTAACATAGCCCCTTAAGTTGACTAATTAATTATCATATGCTACCAATTAAATTAACTTCTTAAATTATTTTGATCAATTTAACAATTAAATTAATCAAGCCAAAATGGCAAAAAATTAGTGAACTGCTTTCTCCACAGAATAAGTCACAAGGAATGTTTCTAACTCCTAGAAAATTCTTTTCATCAAATAGAACTTCCTTTAGACTTTTGTGTATGACCCATTACGTTCTTCCATTCATTGGACATGGAATCACAACTCTTGTGATATTTTGAATATCAAAATATTTACACTAGTTTAAACTCCTTTAAACTAATAACTCAATTCAATTGATTTCCATTAATTGAAGAGTACCCAATCTCCATGGTCAATGTCCAACCCCAAACCCATAGAGCCTAACTAATTAGCTAAAATAAATACACTCTTAGTAAACTATTCTAGCTCTAGACTTACCATGCAAATACAATCATTCCATCTCTTATCTCCTAAAAGAGGCTAAGGGCAAGATATTTGCTAGCTCCTTAATAGCTGCGATAACTATGTGCCTATTCTCAATGTTTGATTCCTCTTTATAAGTTTATTTTTGGAAAATGCCTTTTCTGAATTATCATACTACCTTGTACAAAGATTTCTTTGAATTGATCATTACAAAAAACATAGAAGATTCACTCGTCCTTCACAATGATGAGGCGATGGATCCTATCTTGAATCTCACAAAATTCCATGTCTCAATAGTTCATACTCAATCTTAACCCAGATGACCCACAAAGTGTTCCAAGAAGTGTGAAAGCATGAGGACCTAAACATAAGATTATCATGAATCCTTAGGTCTAAAGACTAATTATACGCATTAGCAAAAGCTGAAGAAGTTGCCACTACCAACTTGCGACTATAGCTTCTAGTGGATTCTTTAGACAAGCTTTCAGTAAACTTATTCTCTAACAAATACCTGCTAACATGCACCCATGTCTAACATAGATTGCTCATGGAAAGGAGCAATATCTGACCCTTTGGATTTATGCATTATTAGTGCCAATGTATTCAAATCTTACATGCCCTATCTCATAAGATTCTACGACTTGAAATATTTTAAGATCACGGCCATGTAAAATGTATTTCATGATCACCACCAATTGCGAGTCCAAATCATGTAGACTTGTTTAATCTAAGGGTTTCAACTTAATTCTAGTGAAGTAAAATAAGCATAAGATAAAGATGGGTATTAAAATATGGATATCGTTCAATCAAGATTGTATCACAAATGAAATAATTTACATGCCAATCTAATTGGTTGTGAGGCATTATTCCAATATCATCTTCATTGAATAGAAGTTGGAATCTGAAAACCCTTCAAGTTTCAATTCTCCATTCCTGTATACTAAAAACAAATCCTTAGTTCTTCTTAAGTACTTTAAAAATGCCTTTATGGCTATCTAGTGACTTTTATTGGGGTTGGATTGAAAGCTACTCGTAACATTTAGCGTGTGTGCTACACCCAGTCTAATACATTGAATGACATAAATTATGCTCTATATTAAGGATGCATAAGGTATGTAGGGCATTTTTTCTCCCTTTTTTTTTCTAGATTTAGAGGCTATAAAATTGGAGAGACAAAGACAATGTCCCATAGAATAGAATCCCTTCTTGGGTTTTTTCATAATAAACCTCTTTAGTATCTTGTTAATATACACAATTTGGGAGAGCCCTAATATCCTTTTTGATCTATCTCTATAGATCCATATTCCAAATACTTATGATACTTTTTCCAAATCCTTCATAGAGAATTTTAAAGATAATCAGGCTTTAGTACACTCTAACCCTTCTATCTCATTCGTAATGAGAAAAATGTTATTGACATGAAGCATAATAAACTGAATTGAACTCCCACTAGCCTTTTAATACACACAAGGTTCATACACATTTTGGACAAAGCCAAATGATTTGACTGTCTAATCAAAACATATGTTCCAACTTTGGGATACTTGCTTTAGTCCATAGATGGACTTTTGGAATTCACAAACCTTTTGTTCACTCTTTTTGGATGTAAAACCTTGTGGTTGCTATTTGAATAGTGTCCCATAGCCAATTAAAATTGGCATGTATATGCTATTTTACTTGTGAGACAATCTTGATTGAATGATACTTTAATAAAATGATCATCTTCATTTTATGCATTTTATTCTTCATTAGCATTTGGTTAAAACCCTTAAATTGTATAAGATTATGGGACTTGGTCATGCATATGATGGTGATCATGAAACAAGTCACTATGATCATAATTTTAAATATTTTAACTCATAAAATCTTGTGAGAAAGGGCATCTAAGATTCAAATAGAATTACACTAATGATGCATACTTTAAAGAGTTAGATATTACCCCATTTCATGTGCAATCTATATTAGACATGGATGCATGTTAATAAGTGCTTGTTAGAGAATAAGTTCATTGAAGGCCTAATTTACGAATCGATTAGATAGTCATAGTGGCATGTTGGTAGTAATGAGTTCTCAAAGCTTGTGATAGTGCATATAATTAGTCTTTAGACTTGAGGATCTATAGAAACCTTTTATTTAGGTCCTCGTACTTTGACTTGGTCCTGACCATGCAGTAGGTCATCCAGGGCTTAGATTGGATGTAAGATACCTAAGTATAGAGGTTTATGAGATCCAAGATGAGATCTATCTCATTGTTGTTGTGAAGAACATGTGCATCTTTTATGCATTCTATAATGATCAATTTTAAGAAATCCTTGCTCGAGGTAACATTTCAATTTGGAGAATGTGTGTTCCAAATTTGAGGTCATACAATGAATCGAACATTAGATGTAGCATCATAGTTATTGAGGCTATTGTGGAGTTGGCAAATATCTTGCCTTAGGCCTTTTTGGAAAATAAGAGAAGAAAGGACCGTATTTGCATGGTAAGCGTAAGCTATAATGATTCACCTCGATATAATTCATTCATCCAATTCATTGGGCTCCATGGGCTTGTTGCTAGACATTAACCATGGAGATTGAATACTCTTCAATCAATGGAGATCAATTAACATAGTTATTAATTTAAAAGAGTTTAAACTAATTTGAATGTTTTGTATGAAATATCACAAAGTGTTGTGAGCTCATGTATAATGAATTGGTAAACCTAATGGGTCACTCACAAAAGCCTAAGGAAACTCTTATTTGGTAGGAAGAAATTTTCTAAGGAGTTAAAAAATTTAAGTGGCAGTTTTTACCATAGAAATAGAGAGAGTAAATTGAAAAATTATTAATTGATCACTTTGGCTTGATTAATTTAAGTATTAAATTAATCAAACTCATTTAAAGAGTTAAATTAAACTAATTAAATTAAAGAATTAATTTAATTGGTGTCATGTAGCAAATTTTAATTAGTCAGACGTCAACTTAAGAAGCTAAGTTGATTTTAATTAAGGAGTTAAGTTAATTTATTTAACTTAAGGATTTAAATCAATTAACTTAAGAAGTTAAGTTAATTAATTTAAAGAGTTAAGTTAAAATTAATTAAATTAAAGATTTAATTTGATAATTGGAAGATCAAATAAATTGAAGGGAGATAAAATGGAAGAGTCAATTTTAATTGAAATGATAGGATTTTAATTTGAAAAATTAAAATCCCATCCAAACTAAAATTTGAATCTAGCTAGTTGGCATATGTGGATACAGTATGGAGGATGCTTCCTAAGGCTTCCTACTCACCATGTAAATACCACAATTGGCCGGCCCATAGTAGTTCAAATCCAAGCATCATTCTTCCTTCTCAAGGTAGCACAGCTCGTGTTGAGTAACTGTCGATGATATTTTCTCATATGTCTCTCCTAAAAATGCCAACTCCATCATCTTCTTCCTCATCTCTTCTCTAGCAAAGTGTGTGAGGATTTGAGAGTTTTTCTTAAGTGTGTGGATCAACATTAGAGTCTTAACACTTGGGAAGCTCAAAATTGGAGAATTGAACCTTCTGCTTGGCCAAACAGCCAAATTGAACCTTCTGCTTAGGTGACCACTGGGAAGATTTTTTCCTTCAGCTTTTGGTCATATTGGGGCTATTTAGGAGGCCTATTGACAAGCAAAAGTTTCTGGTTTAAGGAGTCTTTGGAGTGGAGAAAACGAATCAAAGAATTGGAGAAAATAGATCTTAATTTGGAAAAGTTTATAGAAAGATCTACACCATACACCTTGATTATACATCAAAGGTAGTCTTCTTACCTTTAAATCCTAATTTATGACATAATGAATGATCCTGGGTTTGAAGATAGGAAGTTAATTTGCCTTATTCTAGTTTTAATTTGTGGATCTTTACCTATATCCTCACTTTAAGTAATATCAGAGCCATCTTCATGTCAAAATTAGAATTTTTGAATTAATTCATATGATGGATTGATTCTAAATCTCCAAATCCTTAATTCAATTGATGAATTTAAGAGTTTGGAAATTATAAATGTGGCCCTTGATATGTTTGAATGAAATATGTCAATTACGCATTTAATTGTTAATTCATTTGTTAGCATGATTTTTATTCAAATATTATGATGTTAAATATTGATTTAGCATTAAAAATTATGTTATATAATGATATAGCATGTTTTTAATAGCTTTAAGGTGTTTTGGCTATTCCTGGATCCAATCTAATTGATAATAATTGAAGATTCAAAAAATATGATTCTTTCTTTAGATTTGAATTTTAAGGGTTTTTGGACACTTTTTTTTTTCTATTTTAAACGGGTGTTTAATCCATAAAATTATCAAATTATGCGTGGAAAGGTGTTATGGAAGAATCCATAAAATTTGGAACATAAAATTAAAAAACTAAAGGGAAAAACTGACTTGACAGCCAACTTGGCTTCCTGGGCAACGTTGTTGCCCACGATGCCTAGCCTGGCATGAAGTGGGCATGTGCTTGGGCTGGTGGCCACTGGCAGCATGCTATTAGAGTGGCTATTTTAGTTGTTTTGAGTTGTTTTTGGACCTATTTATGTGATTCAAATTATTTTTCTTGCATAATTATGATGCACAATTGTTGTGTAAGTGTTAAGAAAATTGTTGGTTATTTATGCCTACTTTTAAAATCAAATCTAAGTGCAATATTCAAGTTGATGCATAATAATTATGCTCAATTTTTCTAGGCTAATTGCAATTTCCCCCCTTTTGTTTTAGTAAATAAGCAATTTACCCCCTGTGAAAAATAAATGTTCAATCTACTTCCCTATGTTTTAAAAAATCATGCTCATTGCCACCTGCAGCTTATTTTGAAGGATTGTTAGCACTTTTTATGCTGAATGGATAGAACTACTCTCAAATGAAAATAAAGAGTTTGAAGCTCATTTTTTAGACCAAATTTGAACACTCTCATGAGAGCAAAAATATTGAACCCTAAAATATAGAATCGTGGCTTGGATATCCATAAATCACCCGTGAAATTGAACTATTTACTGTGATTGCAAGTTGATTTCATCAAATCAAAGGCCCAGATCATTTTGGAGGGTGATTTAAAGGCCTTGGAGTTGAGGAATTAGTCGTGCACAAGGTATGTAAGCTAATTTTATTTTATGTTTGTTTTTGAGTTTTTCTATTCTATAGGTTTGAAATAAATGTTTTTCTTATTCATTTGTGTGGTTTTTATGCACAATGGTCAAGCATGTTGTAAGGCCCCATTTTCTAACTTTGTTGCCTAGATGGAGTTTTATGCTTAATATATGCTGTTTAAATGTTGTTATTGTTGGATTGTTCATTTGTGTGTTTTTTGTGGCCTAGTTTTTTCCATTTTTCCTTTTTAAGGTATGAATGATGTTGTTGGAGTGTTGTTAATGTAGAGTCAAAACTTCTATACCCATTTATCTTCACTTGTTAATGTAGTGTCTATATAAAAATATGTTATCTTAGTAGTTTCAATAAGATAAAACATAAGAAAGACATGAAATACTATGCTTACCTTGTTTAAAGCAATATTTGATAGTACACTTATGCTAGATTATTTAATGGCATTATAATATGCTTACTTTGATTATTTTACTATTTCATATAGTGCATTGTTGTTCCTAAATTAGTTAATTTGCTATAACCAATTAGGTTGATGTTTTTAATAAACATTTTCATTTATAGGTTCCAAGTTTTTCAATGGAATGTTTTTCTTACATTTATGCGGATGGTTCATTGTCTTCTTCATTTTTGTATGTGGATGGTTAAGTATCATGATTTAGAATTTTAGACTAAGGGTGAATTTGTGAGAACACCAAATTAATGTATAGAGGAGAGACATTGATTCACACACCAAAGTTAGACTTGGACTATTGAACTTGGATCTTCTATAGGACATATATGTAAGACATGAAGGGAAGAAAGGGATAGTTAACTTCTATTATAAAATACTTGGTCTTCCATCTAAATTTGGATTCAAGCAAATTAATAGTGAGGTTACTGATTGCAACATAATTGTCCTTTTGCACCATTATAGAGGAATAGATATACCTATGTAGTTATATGTGGAGGAGGTAGTCGATCTAATCCAAGTTATAGATGAGCATGGGTATATCTTAAGTTTGGAAGAATTTCAAAAAAGAAACTACATGGAAGTTGATTAAAATGTTAGAGAAGCCAATTCTATAAATGAGGAGACACAACCAAATGAGATGCAATTTGAGGGTTTGAGTACACAACCATTTCAGCTAGAAGAGGCAGAAGATGAAGTATTTTATGAACAACAACAAGCTCATGTTCAAGAAGAACAACATGATGCACTTGATTTGACTTAAGCAATTAGTGTTCATTTTGATGTAACTGAACAAGGACAACAATTGATGTACCTTAAGAACAACTTGCTTCTATTGAACATGGAGGTTATGCTCTTGCAAAATAAGAAATGCATCATGATTCTACTGAAGATGTTCTACTTGATGCATAAGAAGAAAAACATATAACTGAACAAAGATAGCAAATTGATGTACCTTCACAACAACATGCTACTACTGAACATGGAGAAGATAAACCTATACAATAAGAAGAACATCATGCTCCTATTGAAGAACATAATGATTCACAACACTTTGAGTTTAGGTAGGACTTTAATTTTGGTGAAGAATTTGATTTTTATTTTCAACCTGATGAGGTAAAAGCTGAATAGCCTTCTTTATGTTATGGTCCAAAAGAAGACATAGATGCAGATCTTCAACCTAAAGATGATATAGTTGAATTTGCTAGTCCATTAGATTTAGAGGATGAGAATTATGAGCCAAATGAGTTAGAGAGTGACGTTGAGATTAACTCAATACACCAAGCTTTGTACTTGAGGATTTGGAGGGTTTTAATGATGATGAAAAATTCTTAGAGAGAAACATTACTAGAAAAGAGCTGATGAATAAGTTGAAAATGGTCATAAGGTAAAAAAAGAGAAGAGCAAGAAGCCATAGAGACCTTAGCATATAGAGCACTCAGATTGGTATAGTAACCCTGGGACAGAAGATCGAAAGCATCAACATTTTAAAAACGGTCAAGACATGAAAGGCTTTAAAATGGTTGTAGGGATGAAATTCAGTAACGCATAGGTCTTCAAAAAGCTTTGAGGGATTAGGTTGCGAGGGAAAGGTTTGAGCTTGATTGGATTAGAAATGAAAAGGCTAGAATAATAGCTAAAAGCAAGAATGAGAGCTCTAGTTGGAAGATCCATGCCTCTCTAATCTAGCAAAGGGGAACTTTTTAGGTCAAAACTATCAAAGGAACACACACATGTCCAAGAGTTTATCAAAATAGCCTTGCAAAGGCATGGTATTTGGCTAAAATAGTAGAGCATATTATCAGGGGCAACCTAAAAATTTTAGTTGAAAATTTGAAGAATATTATCTAGAAGAAGGTGAATCTTAATGTTAGTACATGAAAAGCGACTAGAGCGAAAATATATGCCTTGTAAAAGATTAGAGGAATGGATGGCCAACAATATGGAAACCTATGGGATTATTATGCCACAGTTAAAGAGATGAATCATGGAAGCAAGCTTTTTATTGAAAAAGGTTGAAAATAAGGAGCCTTAGTACTTCTCACTTCATGCCATAAAAAAGGTATTTAAAGCTTGTAGACCTATAATAGGTCTGGATGGATGTTTTTTGAAGACTGCATATGGAGGACAACTTCTGGTTGCTATAGGAAGATATGCCAATGATAATATAGTGCCTAATGCCATAATAGCTACCTCAGTAGAGAATAGTGACACATGGACTTGGTTTTTGAGAGAGAAGCTTGATGATATTGGACATAGGAGATGGAATTTCATCGCTGATAAGGTCTTATAGAGGCATTAAGGGATAAAACACCAAAAAGTCAACAAGATATTACTTGAGACACATGTATGATAACTTTAAGAAGAAGTTCAGTGGACAGAAGAAGATGGAGTTATTCTGAAAGGCAGCATCTATTGGCAAGAAGATAGATTTTGAGCATTCTATGAAATTTTTAGAGGTTGAGGATCCGAAGGGAAATGAGGATATTGAGATAGTGGCTAAATAGTTGAGGAAAATTCCCCCTGAACATTGGCCCATGTCATATTTTTCTACTTATTGTAAGAGTGATATATTAGTAAATAACCTTTTTGAGTTTTTTAACAGCTATATTCTTGATGCTATGGACAAACCAATAATTACTATGTTTGAAAGCATTAGTAGTAAGTTAATGACAAGGATTCAGACAAAGAGGGTTAGAATGGAGAAATATGTTGGTTGTATATGCCCAAGTATCCTTAAAAAGATCAATAAGATCCAGAGAGTGACTAAGTATTGCTATGCTAGATGGCGTGGGGAAAGGAGTTTGAAGTTGACAGTTGAGATGACAAATACATTGTGGATTTGGAGAAAACAACATGTACATGTGAGATGTTCCAATCGAATGTGTATCCATGTTGTCATGCCTTTGCAATTATTTTAGAGAGAAAGTTCAAGTTAGAAGATTATGTTGACGACTGCTACAAGAAGGATATATACTTGAAGATGTATGACCATATGATCTATGGGGTTCTAGGCTAAAGGACTATATTAATACAAATTTTGCACCTCTAAAGCCACTAAAAATCAAATAAAAAGTTGGGAGACCAAGATAGGAAAGAAAAAGAGGTCCTGATGAATCACATAGGACTACATCAACAAGAAAGGGGCTTGTGCATACATGCAAAAATTATCTACAAAACGGTCACAATAATGTTTCATGCAAGAAGCCCACTCATCCTAAGTCCAAACATTACAAGGTTAACTTTTTAGATCTTGAACTTATAATAGCATATCTATATGTTTAATAAACTTTCTTGATATTGTTGTATGCATCTTGTAGGCTATTTATACCCAACATGCTGTAGCTCTTTCAAAGTTGAATAATCAAGATTTTGAAGTTCCTCCAAATAGGCAAGATGATCTAATTCAGAGAAACACTATAAATCTGCCAGCATAGCTTTCAAGAAGAGTAAGAAATAGTGTTGTGTTTTTAGATCTTTGAAATATTTTGTTTAAGTTGGTCTCTCTTTATTTTATAATTTTTTTTTGTCTATTGCTATTAATTAGTTTAAATGGACATACTTAGATTGCCTTTGGTTGTTGCTACCTACTGGTAATGCAGTAATTTAGTTGTTACTTCTTTTGATACATTTTATTTAGGCAAAATAGCCCTATGTGATATATAATATCACATGTAAACATGCAAAAAGGCCCTTATAACATTGAAAGTAGTATCTAACTACCAAATTGTAGAGTATTATTGCTCATTTGATATTTTAATTTAGCTACACCTCATTTTTTCCTTTATGTAGAAATAAGGTACTTATGGAGGTGAAGGTAGAACTTACTAGGACCTTAGAAATGTAGCATTACTAAGGGGAAGAGGCAAGGGAAGAAGGGGATTTGCTGCAAAAATTCAAAAAGTGTCTCATGTTGCCTTTGCATCTGTTGCACCTATAACAAATCATGTATCAACTGGAGTGCCTGCTGTTGGAATAATGCCATACAAGCCAATAAGATTGACTTTGTAAATTATTTCACTCATGGAATAATCTTGATTGAATAATATTCTTGATATGGCAATTTTTATCTTATGTTTTATTTCACTTCACTTACATTTGGATAAAACCTTTAGATCACCTATGACTGCAAGACTTGGTTTGGTGACCATGGAATAAGTCTCACACGGTCATGATCTTAAATCTTTCAAGTCATAGGATCTTCTGAGATGGGGCATCTAAGATCCGGATAGACTTCCACTAACGATGCATAAATCCAAGTGCTAAAGATTGCTCCATTCCATGAGCAATTTATGAGATACGGGTGCATATTAGTAGGTGCTTGTTAAAGAATAAGGTATTGATGACCTACTAGAGAATCCACTGGATAGCCATAGTGGTAAGTTAGTAATGGCTAGTTCTCTTGCTTACGCTAATGCATATTATTAGTCCCTTAACCTAGTGAGTCTTTTAGGTTGAGATTGGGTATGAGCTACTTAGCATGGAGGTTTGCAAGATCCAAGATAGAATCCAACTCTTTGCTGTTGAGAAGGATGAGTACATGTCCTATGTGTTTTATGATGTCGATTCCCAGAAATCATTATGCAAGATGATGTGAAAATTTGGAAAAAGAGTTTTCAAAAGGTAAGGTCACAAAATAGGGATCGAACATTGAGAATACAGATATAGTATCAATGTTATTAAGGAGCTAACAAATATCTTGCCCTAGGCCTCTTTTGGGAGATAGAAGATAGAAAAATCGTATTTGCTTGGCACGTGTAAAGCGATGATGGTTCTCCAAAATATTCATTTCAGCTAATTAGTTGGGCTCCATGGGCTTGAGATTGGACATCGATTATGGAGATTGGATACTCTTCAATTAATGAGATTAATTGAATTGAGTAAACTAGTTTAAAAGGCGTTTTAAATTAGAATGAATATAAGATATTCAAAAGTTAAAAGGGGTTGTGAGCCCATGTTCAATTAATGGTAAAACATATTGGGTTACACAAAGAAATTCCAATTAGCTTCCTATGTGATGGAGAGAATTTTTTAAGGTGTTAGAAAATGGTGTCTCTTAGTAGACCAATTTTGGGGCCAATTTTGAGGGTCTATTTTGGCTTGATGAATTAAGTGTTAAATTAATCAACTAATTTAAGAGTTGAATTAGATCAATAATTAAAGAGTTGATTATTTGGTGCTAACATGACCATTAATTGATCAAGTTAACTTAAAGAGTTAAGTTAATGAATTTAGCTTAAGGAGTTAAGCTAGTTTGACTTAAAGAGTTGAGTCAAAGGATAATTAATTAAATTAAAGAGTTTAATTTGATTAATTGGGAAGAATGAATTTTTGAGGAAAAACTCAAATGAGATTTAAGATGGCATCTTAATTAATTTGAAACGAAATTCTAAATGTAATTAAGATGCAAATGAAATTCAAATGAAATTTGGATTCAATTTTATAACCTAAGCACCCCATTAGCCACCCCCTTCATGGAATGTGTGATGCCATCTTGGCATCATACTATTCTACATCTATATATAGATATAGAGAGAAGGCTGGCCAAATCAATGCTTATTTGGTGTAAAGAATTAGATTCTTCATTTCCCTCCAAAAACATTTGCAAGCTAGCATTTCATGTGTAGAAGGCTAAGCTTTTTTCTTCATCTTCCTACCCCAAATTCAGCCTCCACCATTAGAAAATCTCTGATCGTATCCCAACTCATAGACTATAGGTTTAGAAATATCTCATTGGTGTGTGGATCATTACAATAGAGATAAAGCATGTGACTTGCTCATTTCTGGAGATCCATCTGCTTGAGGTCTGACTTCAAGATTTTCTATAGGGATTTCTAAATGGAAAATTGATATGAAATTTTAACGGTAAGTCATCCATGGTGTTTCTATCTCCCAATATTTTGTTCAGAATTTTTGAAGGTAATTTAATAGGGCAATCGTAGCAATCTTCTCGGTGTGCCACGAGCAAGCAGATTCTAGAACCAATGAAGTGTTCACTTGATAGTCCTTGGATTTTCTCATCAAGGTAATCCTTTATTTAAATATAATTATAGGCATGATTAGATCCTTGATTAGCTTGTAGGAACTAGTAACTTTGATGTTTTGAAGTTTTGATATTAGATCCTAGTGCCGTACTAGCGTTCAAGTGGCATCAGAGCCAAAATCATGCTTAGAGTTAGATTTTATTTAGTTGATTAATTCATGTAATAGATTAATCTACATCACCATATTCTTGATTCAATTGATTTATTGGAGAATTTGGTTGATTTGTGTGTGGCTCCTTGAATGATGGATTAAAAGCATGCTATTATGTGATTTAAATGTTAATTTATGTAGTTAGTATGTTTTAATTCATAGTAATTAATGTTGAATATTGATTTGGCATTAATTGATGTTATATGTTGATATAGCATGCTATAATATGACTGAAAGAGTTTTGGTCATTTTTGGATTTAATTGGATTTGAGTTTGGTTGGATATTTTTGGAGAATTTAATTCTCATTTAGACTTGAATTTTGAAAGCATGTTTGAGCACTTTAATTTTTAGTTTTGAAGTGAGTTTTAAATCTGGAAATTGATTCATAATGTTTAATTTTATGTTTAGAATGCGTTCTATAATTTTTGGTGCACAAATGTTGAGCTAAAAATCGGCTTGACTTACCTTTGACCTCAAAACAGGGGCTACTAGCTAGCTTTGAGCAAGCTATTAGGGCAGTAGCTACCCAATGGCACGCTTAGGTTGGCCAACAGCCACCGGTTGAGGTTTGGGTAGGTTTTAAGCCATTTTTTTGGCTTCTTAAGTCACCCAAAATGATGTTAAATCATATGTTATGGATGCACAAGTGTTGTGCAAGTCCTCAAAATGATGTTTGACATTTTTATTGCTTCTTAAAACTTGTCAAAGTTGATCGCCAACTTGTGGCATAAGAGTTATGCTTGTCAAATTATTTGTTTATGATGTAAGCATTTAATTGTTAGAATTAATTGTTAATTCTAGATTTATTTGTTTTTCATTTAATTGTTGAATGAATGATGAATGAATGGGGATGATCATGAGCTTTTAAAATTAATTTTATTTATTTCAAAGTTGTTGAAATGGATTGTGTTAAATAGGTTTGCATGCCTCTTGTTCTATCTTGTAAAAGTTATGAGAATAGAACCACAATGAGTGAGGATTTCCATTTCATGTAAATATTGCATGGAGCAAAGAGTCCAATGGAGGCATGAGGACCATTTGAAGACCCATGAATATATGAGATACACTCATGTAATAGTTTAGTTTAACTCAACCTACTTAAAATCAACCAAAGTGATGCATCTATGGCTCTAAGTGTACCACTTGGTTAGGCTCATGGTTATCCTACCCTAGGAGCATGCTAGGCTATTTATTTATTTATGCTTTTTATATCCTATTGATATATGAGATGCATGATTAGAATCTAGACAACCTAAATAAGAAGATAAAAAATGATGAGATCTTTGCAAGCAAAATCCTCCACTTAGAACATCTAAGTATTCTCAATATTAAGTCAAAATGGATACAAATTAAAAGAGTTTTAATTGATCCAAGCTTTCCACCAATAGTGTATGCCATGATGATACTATCAATTTTGTGTGATGGCACTCGATCACGACCGTCACACTTAAGAGGAAAGCTATGAGCATACACTTAGCATAAGATGTACCTTTGACTTGGAAACCCTCACACATTGGCACTCGATCATGTGTGATGCCATGAGGCCATCTTGAGATAAAGTTTGATTGGTAGGTTTGATTTAATGCTTAGTAGTATAGATGAAGCACAATCACATGGGTCTATATGAAAAGTGAGGCAAAATATATCAAGAGTTGCATGAGATGCAATTAGCAAAAGTTGCTTACCCTTTAATTGCTTATGGATGGCACTTGGTCATGTGGGTCCATTAGCAAGTCATTAGAGTCTTGGTTCTTACTAAGAAATTTGATTTCTTGAATTTTTCTTAGGGGTGAAGAATTTGATAAAATAGTGGGAGAAAAAAATGCTTTAAAGACTATGAGCATGTTTTAATATCAAATTCAATCATATGCTCATATTCTCTTTTTTGCCTTTGAGGATTTGTGAAATCTCAAGAATGGTTAAAATTCCACTCAATATTGTTTTGGAAACCAATAAACTAACCAGGCCAAACTTCCCTAATTGACTTAACCTCAAAAGTTGTTCTAGATTCCTAGAAACGAATATAGATCCTATATTATGGTACTCCTAATCCCTTTAGGATTAATGTAGATTGAGAGATACGTGAAAAGTTCACGAATTGGGCTTAGGATTGTCCTATTCCTTCGTCTCATCTACAAACTTTAAAAGTTTCAAGGGCATATAAATTGTACCTTGGTTAAAGTTTACATAGAGTTGTAAAGCAAACGAAGTATGAGAAGTTTATGTCATCAAAAGAGACTTTTCAAGCTAGGATGGATATGAAGTCATGTGTCATCAACAATAGTCTAAAGATGATTAAGCTTGGAAAAGCTTTTCAACTTGGATATAGTGATGGACAATGATCTACATGAGGATTTGATTCTCACATCCTTGCTGAGTTTTTATTGATCAAAGTGTTGATCTAGAAGGAGACAACCATGATAAGGGCAAATATTTGACACTTGTTTCCTCTTCCAAGTCTATGGATATAATCGGTGCTAGAAAGGGAGGTAAAAAGTGTAAATGTTCTTCCTTAAAGGGAAAACAACTATCAAAGGCATCCAAAGGAGTCAAGAAGATTATAAAGGAAACAATCAATATTATTTGTTTCTACTTGGGCAAAATAGACTATTAGAAGTACTATTGTAATGAATACCTTGCAACCTTTAAGAAGGGCATGTACTTTATTAAAGTGCATTTAGGTTGAATTCTTCCTCATGGATATATGATATCGCATATGGTTCTTTTCTTTGTAAGTTGTTAAAAAAGAATAAAGAGAAGAATAGAACTAAGTGATGTGGATATGATCTATCCCCTTAGCTAAAGAGCAAGAGTTGTGTCCAAAACCAAAGGCGTACAACAAGTTATACTTAGAGAACTCCATACATGTATTTGACCTTTGTCATATAGTACCATATATTGTTAACAACATTATTTCAATTCCTATTTCGGATAGTGAAGGATTTGATCCTTCTACATCAAATGGGAGATTGAAGGCATTAAAGAATGAGTTCTTTAGTTGCTTGTGGTACAATTAACAAAGGATCGTACATATTAGATTCTTAACTATCATTGATGCACTCTCAATTAAGTAAAAAATTAGATATCTAAGATAATGCCATGAGGTGGCATACAAGACTTGGTCATATCTCAAAAAATTAGGATGAATAAGTTAGAAGATCTCAAAGCACTAAATGTTAGTGGCATTGAGAAACTTTATACTTGTAAATCTTGTTTGAAGGGATAAATGACCAAAGCTCTTTGTGTAGGACAAATGGAGTGCTTCACAAATTCTTTGAATTTGATCTATATGGATATTTATGGACTACAAAGAGTTAGTGGGAGAGGAGGCTATTCTTATTTGATCACCTTCACCAATAGAAATAGTTGGTTCGGATAGATGTATCTTATGAAGTACAAGTCCGAGGCCTTTGAAAAGTTTAAAGAGTATAGAAATAAAGTAGAAACGCAAAAGAAACTTAGTATTAAAGCCCTTTGATTGGATCGAGAGGAAAAATACTTAAGTACCACATTCTTAGATTATCTAAAGGAAAATGGAATTCTTTCTCAATGGACTCCACCTGGCACACCCACCACAATGGAATAGCCAAAAGAAGACACCGTACCTTGTTAGACATGGTACATTCCATAATGAGCTTCTTCAATATGCTTATATTCTTTTGAGGATATGCTTTAATGACGACAGCGAAGTTACTAAGAATAGTACCTTCAAAGTCGATGCCAAAAACACCATATGAGATATGGCATAGCGAAGCACCCTTTTACCACTATCTAAGGATTTAGGGATCTCTTACCTACATAAGATAAATGTGTTTTGTAGATCTACCTTGTGCAAGTTTGTGGGATACCCAAAAGAGTCTACAGGTTATTAATTTTATGATCCCTCATAACAAAATGTGTTTGTCTTGAGGAACGCCCACTTTTTGGAAATGAAATTTCTATAAGATAGAAAAAGTGTTGCAATTGAACTTGGTGAAGTTCAAGACAATCAATAAATCCCACAAGTGGTAGAAACAAATAAATATCAAAAAGCCTCACACATAACCTCTACTTGCTATAGCTGCATATTATGACTACGAGATATGGTAAATAGATGTGAAAGTTGTTTTTCTCAATGGTGACATTAAAGAAGAAATTTATATGGAGCAACCATAAGGTTTTACATCTAAATAGAGTGAGCAAAAGGTTTGTAAACTCCAGAGATCTATTTATGAACTCTAATTGGCACCCCGAACTTGGATTATACATTTTTGATAAAATAGTCAAATATTTTGATGTTGCCAAAAAGGTGTATGAACCTTGTGTGTACAAAAGGGCTAGTGAGAGTAACGTATAGTTTATTGCGCTTTATGTTGATGACATGCTTCTCATTGGGAATGTGGTGCGAATGCTAAAGTATACTAAAGTATGGTTATCTATACAATTCTTTATGTTGGAGTTGGGGAAGCATCCTACGTATTGGGAATACGTGTCTATAGAGATAGATTAGGGAGCATGCTAGGGATTCCCCAATTCCCAAACATTGAATAAGATACTAAAGAGATTTAGTTTGAAAGAATCTAAGAAGGGATTTCTCTTTTTGGGATGTGATCTTCATCTCTCCAAGTCTATAGCTTCTTAAACTATCAATGAAAGACACATAATCCCATATACCTTATGCATCCAACACATGGAGCATAATTATATGCCATTCAATGTGCAAGACCACATATGGCACACTCGCTAAGCGTTATGAATAGGTTCCAACTGATCTTAGTGAATGTCACTGGAAGGCCATTAAAACAATTCCTAAGAAGGACTAAAAACTTGTTTTTAGTATACAATAATGAATAACTGAAACTCATAGAGTTTTTGGATATTAGTTTCCAATCTAATGTAGATGACATAATATCCATTTTTTGGATGCATATTTTTGTCTTAATGGCGGCATGGTGTGTTGAAAGAATTCCAACTAGACACCATAGCCTAGATAACCACTAATGTGAAATACTTTGTGGTTTTAGAAACCACGAAGGAAGGTGTTCTAATAAAAATTTCATCCAGGCATTGGATGTAGTGCCTAGCGTGCATAAGCCTACGATTGTCCTTGGAAGATTTTTTAGGACTTAGGCCAAGATCACATCAGTTATCCAAACATATTAAATACATTATCATTTAATATATGTTATCAATTAATAGAGGTGACAACTAAGTGGATAAAAGTTGCCTCAGAAGAGAATATCGCAGAACCACTATATTAACCCCTAAAAGCTAAAGGTCTTTGCAAGACATCTTATGAAGATGGGTCTCAAGGCCATAGGGCATTAGCTTTAAGGCAAGTGGGAGATTTTTGGAATAGTACTTTACAAGCTAATGAGATTGGCCTTGTAAACTATTTCACTTGTGGGGCAATGTTGATTGAATGATATTCTTGATATGGTCATGTTCATCTTATGCTTTATTTCACTTCACTTGCATTTAGATGAAGCCTTTAGATCACTTATGATTGCGGGGCTTGGTTTGGTGACCATGGAATAAGTCTCACACGATCATGATCTTAAATCTTCTAAGTTATATGATCTTATGAGATGGGGCATCTAAGATCCAGATAGACTTACACTAATAATGCATAAATCTAAACATTGGAGATTGCTCTATTCCATGAGTAACTATATGAGATATGGGTGTATGTTAGTAGGTGCTTATTAGAGAACAAGGGATTGAAGACCTACTAGAGAATCCACTAGATAGCTATAGTGGTAAGTTGATAGTGGCTAGTTTTTCTATTTATGCTAGTGCATATTATTAGTCTTCAGACCTGAGGGTCCATGGTAACTTTATGTCCGGTCCTTATGCTTTGACTCTTCCTTGACCACTTAGCAGGTCTTTTAGGTTGAGATTGGGTATGAGCTACTTGGTATATAGGTTTGTAAGATCCAAGATGGAATCCAACTCGTCACTATTATAAAGAGTAAGTATATCTCCTATGTGTTCCATGATATTGATTCCCAAAAATTCTTGAGCAAGATGGTGTGATAATGTGGAAAAAATGTTTTCCAAAGGTAAGGTTGCAAATTACGAATCAAACATTGAGAATAGAGGTATAGTATCGAGGTTATTAGGGAGCTGACAAATATCTTACCTTAGGTCTTTTTTGGGGATAGGAGATGGAAGGATTGTATTTGAATGGCATGTATAGAGTGATAATGGTTCTCTAGAATATTCATTTTAGCTAATTAGTAGTGCTCCATGGGCTTGAGGTTGGACATTGGTCATGAAGATTGGGTACTCTTCAATTAATGAGATTAATTAAACTGAGTCGACTAGTTTAAAAGGAGTTTTAAACTAGAATGAATATAAGATATTCAAAAGTCACAAGTAGTTGTGAACCTATGTCTAATGAATGGTAGAACCTATTGGGCCACACATAAAATCTAATTAGCTTCTTATTTGATGGACAGAATTTTCTAAGGTGTTAGAAAATGGTGTCTCTTAGTGGACCAATTTTTGGGGCCAATTTTGAGCGTCTATTTTAGTTTGATTGATTCAAGTGTTAAATTAATCAACTAATTTAAGAGTTAAATTAGATCAATAATTAAGGAGTTGATTATTTGGTGTCAACATGACCATCAATTGATCAAGTTAACTTAAAGAGTTAAGTTAATGGATTTAGCTTAAGAAGTTAAGCTAGTTTAACTTAAAGAGTTAAGCAAAGGATAATTAATTAAATTAAAGAGTTTAATTTGATTAATTAGGAACAATGAATTTTGGAGGGAAAACTCAAATGAGATTTGAGATGGCATCTTAATTAATTTGAAATGAGATTCCAAATGTAGTTAAGATGCAAATGAAATTCAAATGAAATTTAGAATCAAATTGTGCCACCTAAGCACCCCCATTAGCTACCCCCTCATGGAATCACACTATTCCACATCTATATATTGATATAGAGAGAAGGCTAGCCAAATTAATGCTCATTTGGAGTGAAGAATTAGATTCTTCATTTCTCTCCAAAAGCATTTGCAAGGTAGCATTTCATGTGTTGAAGGCTAAGCTTCTTTCTTCATCTTCCTACCCCAAATTCGGCCTCCACCATTAGAAAATATCTAGTCTTACTCCAACTCATAGACTAGAGATTTAGGAATATCTCATTGGTGTGTGGATCATTTCAATAGAGGCACGGCGTATGACTTACTCATTTTTGGAGATTTGCTTGCTTAAAGTTCGACTTTGCAATTTTCTACAAGGAGTTATAGATGGCTAATTGATCTAAAATTTTAATTAGATATTCTCCAACTTATTTTATATCTCCCAATAGTTTTTTCAAAATTTTTTAAGGCAATTTGATGGGGGCAATCATTGCAATCTTCTCACTACACTATAAGTAGGCAAATTCTAGAATTAGTGAAGTGTTCAGTTGATACTCCTTGGATTTACTCATCAAGGTAATTCTTTATCTAAATTTGAATTATATGCATGATTAGATCCTTGATTAGCATGTAGGCATTAGTTACTTTGATATTTTAAAGTTTTGATAGTAGATTTTAGTGCTTTACTAGCCTTCACCTACACCAACAATTAATTTAGCTACTCCATCTGAACTAATTCAATCCTTTACTATGCCTACAAATGATCCCAAAGTAACCAAAAGAAATAAGAAGCATAGAAAATGAGGTGTTGCAAAATATCAAGAAAAGAATAGCTGAGATGAGAGCACAGTAACTTTAGATATTACATTGATGTTCTGGACTACTATGGATATGGTTTTTGTGTTTTAGAAACAATTATACGTTTTGTGGTTTATGGCTGTGGGCATGCCTTTTGAGGCAAAAAGAACCCCGTTTTGACTTGTGTGGGATTTGGAATATGTTGAATATATTAGATGTATTTATTTCTTATGTTAAGTGGTTGGAGCACTTTATTGAAGATTGTGACTTGTTCTTATCAAAATATTGTCACTTGTCTTCTTTTGACCAATTGGCACATTTTTTTTTGTCATCACATTTTTTATTTTATTGTTTTCTTCTTGTTGGATCAATTGTGATTGTAAACTGAATTAGTTAGATGTTACTTTTTAGTTGGATAGGGGTAATTGGTTGGATATTGCTTTTTGGTTGGATGTCTAGATGGATTCTTTTTTTTTTTTTTTGGAAAAATTAGCAATTTACCTCCCTCTGATTGGATAACTCAGTTATAAAATAGCAATATAACCTCTTCATTCTAGATAGTGAACAAGACATAAATGCAAGAACTAAAGCTTCCATTTATAACATAAACAACATCAACAATTTTTACACATGACAATTCCCCACTTCATAAGCACTATATCCACCAAAATTGTCAATGAAACAGCAATTAAGATCCAATAAACATGGACAACATTTCCAGAATTCTTATCTTTTCTACAAACAATTAGATGTGACATCCCAAATACCAGTTCTTCTTCTACCAAAATTAATTTCCTCACTACCATAACATCATTGCCACACCCTTGTGGACATATAATTGGAAAAGCATTTGGAGACTATGTTGTTTTAATTAGCATACACAATTCGAAGAAATTGTATTGTTGAAGATAACAACGGTAGTAAAGCTTACCAAAAGAACTTTTCTTCTCAATCACAACAACTCAAAGGGTAGTATCTGCTAAGCATCTATATATTGGAGGCCTCACATACCTCAGGTCAAGTATGGGCTTGCTCAATCTAAACCTATTCCTTGCACTATTGGAAAAAAAAAGATGTCATTATTGATAAAAATTTAGATTGAAAATAGAAAACTAGAAATTTGGGTCTATCGAGTTGAGAGGAAGAGAAAAAGATTTCATTTATTAGAGAAGATAAGGGTAAAATGGATTTTTCTAGTATGAAAAACTATACCCAGTTGTATTCACAAGCATGTGGTGAACACTAGAACCAAAAAAAGGCACACTGCATGATTTTAGAAAACATAAGATGATTTATTTTTCATAGGAGGGTAATTTGCCAAATTCTCTTAATACCCGGTGGGAGGGGGGTACATTGCATTTTACCCTAATTTTGCCTCTAATTAATTATTTATGAGATAAGCTTTTAATTAATAAATTGATTGTCAATTTATGTGTTATTATTTATTCAATTATTGAATGGATGATGGATGTATGGGGATCATTATGAGCCTTTAATTTAGTTTTGTTTAAATTCAAGATTTCTTTGAATAGGTTGTAATTCAATGGGGCTTGCGTCTCTCTTGCTTCACATTTTGTAATTGTTATGAGAGTAAAACTCTTAGGAGGTGAGGATTTCTATTTTATAGTTGTTGCAAAGAGCCCAAGAGAAGTTGAGAAGGGTTGAAGACCCATGAATGTATGGGATATATTCATGTAATAGATATAATCTATTAATTTAATTAAACCCAGCTAAAATCAAATAAATAGTGAATCTATGGCTCTAAGTGCACTGTTTAGTTAAAGCTCATCGTCATCCCATTATTAGATGCATGCTAGGTTTATTTACTTATTTATACTTTCTTTATCCTTTTGATGTATGGTGATGCATAGTGAGTATTGAGAACCTAAATAAGCAAACATAAAATTGATGAGATCTTTCAAAGCAAAAACAAAACCCCTTAAATTAGAGGAGTCTAAGTTAATAAAATATTAAGTCTGGTTGGATACAAATTAAATGGAGTTTTAATTAATTCAAGCCTTTTACTATTAGGAAAATGACATGAGAAGCTACCCTAATTTAGTGTTGGCTCACGAATCATAGGACACTTTATTAGGGGAAAGTTGTGATCATTTCCTTGGCTTAAGATCCACTTTAATATAAGACTCATTATGACATTGTCTCATGAGTCGTGGAATGATCATAGTTGAGCTTACAGTTAAAGAGTGATTAATAGGTACAACTTAACACTAAGTAACATAGATGTTGCATGAGTCGTAGCTCTATATGAAAAAGTGAGGCAAAACAAAATTAAGGATTGCATAGAGATGCAATTGGTAAAAGTTACCAACCTTAGGATCATTGATAGATGTCTCATGAGTCGTGGGTTCACAAATGATGCTTTGGACCTTGATTTCTCACTAGGAAAATGAGATTTCCCAAATTTTGGGTAAGGAATTTGATAAAATAGTGGAAGCAAAACATACTTGAAAGTTGATAAACATGTTTTTCTATATCAATATTCAATCAAATGCTTATATTCTTTTTCTTTCTTCTATAGATTTGTTGAAATCTCAATCAATGGTAAAGAATCCACTAAACATAATATTGGAAACCAATAAACTTACTGGGCCTAACTTCTGCAATTGGCTAAGAAAAATCAATATTATTCTTAACTCTAGAAAGAGAGCATATGTCCTTACTCAATGTTCACTGGATACCCTTAGCGAGATACCGGCAATGAAGCATGTAAAGTGTTCGCAAAATTGGTAGAAAATGATCTTCAAACCCATTGACTCATGATGGTGTCAATATCTAATGAACTCTAGAAATCTCATAAGAACATGACAAGTGCTTCTAAGATTCATTTGCACATAGAAGAATTATATAGAGTACAATCAAGACATCATTCATTTGCACCTACAAGAATTGCTATCGAGAGAACTCTTTAGGACAAGAATGGTTGAAGGGAGAGTGAGCGTAATCATAGGCTCAAAATGATCGGGCTTATTCGAAGGCTTGCTCAATTGGATGTGGTTATGGACAATGATTAAAATAAGAGATAACGATTAATGAATTGGTTAACACGTTGGTTACTGTTGAGGGGACTATGAAAAAGGACAAGCATTTAATGCTTGTATCCTTCTCTAAGTGTAAAGGCCCTAAGGGCAAAAAGAAAAAAGGTAAGAAGAAGAAAGATTATTTTTTTAAAGAGAAGCAACCATTGAAGTCCTTAGGAAGAGTTAAGAAAAAGAAAGAGGACAAAAATGATGCTATATGTTTCTATTGTGGCGAAATAGGCTATTAAAAGTGCAACTGCAAGGAGTACCCTACAACCCTTAGAAAGGGTATATTATTCATTTAAGTGCACTTAACTACAAATTTTCCCTCATGGGTATTTGATACTGCATGTGGTTTTCACCTTTGTAATTTGTTATAAGGGATGGAAAGAAGAAAGACACTTAGTGATGGGGATATGATCATATGCCTCAAAAATGGCACAAAGGTTGTTGCCAAGGTTGAAGGTGTTGTCAAGTTAAACTTATTATTATTTTAGATCCTTCCTATTATATACCTAATCTTATCAAGAGCATTATTTCAATTCCTTTATTAGATTTTGAAGGATATTATTTTTCAATTTGTGATGGGAAATTGAAAGAGATAAAAAATGGTTCTTTGATTACATATGGTATTTCAAGTAATGGATTATACATACTGAATTCCCAACCATCATTATGCGCATTCAAAGTAACAAAAGAAAGTTAGATAACCAAGAAAATGCCTATCTTTGGCATGTAAAACTTGAACATATATCTAAAAATAGGATGAACAAGATAAAAGCCCTCAAAGCACTAAAGGTCAATAGCATAGAGGAATTTCCTACTTGTGAATCGTGTTTAAACGAAAAAAATAATCAAAACTACTTTTATAGGACACACGAAGTGAACCACAAGTTTTTTGAATTTGATCCATATGGATGCATGTAGGCCATTAAGAGTTAGTGCAAAAAGAGGCTATTCTTACTTCATTACCTTCATCGATTATCACACTTAGTTTAAACATGTGTATCTTATGAAGTACAAGTTTGAAGTTTTTGAAAAGCTCAAAGAGTATAGGAATGAAATAGAAAAACAAGGACTTAGTATTAAAACTCTTCGATTGGATCAAGGAGAGGAATACTTAAGTGCTGAATTCTTGAGATATCTAAAAAAGAATAGGATTCTCTCATAATGGATTCCTTTCCGTACACCATAACATAATGGAATAGCTGAAAAGAGAAATCATACATTGATGGACATGGTGTGTTCTATGATGAGCTTCACTAATGCGCCTATCTTCGTTTGGGGATTCACTTAAGAAATGGCAGCAAAGATACTAAATATAGTACTTAGAAAATTGATGTTAATGACACTGCATGAGATGTGGCATGGTAAAGTACCTTCTTATGTACTAACTTATAGATATGAGATCCACCATGTGCAAATTTTTGGAATACCTAAAAGAGTTTTTAGGTTATTATTTTATGATCCCTTGGAATGAAAAGTGTTTGTTTCTAGAAATGCCACTTTTTTGGAAAAAGAGTTTCTATTAGATAGAAATGGTGCAATCATTAAATTTGATGGAGTTCAAAATGATCAAATTATCCCACAAGCAATAGAAATAAAAGAGCATCTTGAGCCTAACATATAACTTCCTAAAAGGTCAGATCGAATCAAGATGTAACCCTAAAGGTTTGGATTCCTTCATGAAATGGACCAAATAGATAATGATCCAAAGATCTATGAGAAAGCTATGTCAAACAAAGATTCAGGACATTGGCTTAAGGCCATGAAATCCTAAATGGACTCCATATGCTCAGACATGGTATGAACTTTGGTAGATCTACCAAAAGGTAAAGTACTTTTTAGTTGCAAGTGGATGTACAAGCGAAAGCTAGTAGTTGATGGAGAGGTCACAACCTTTAATATTAGAGTAGTGGCAAAAGGTTACACTTAAAGACCCAGCATTAACTTCAAAGAAACTTTTTCATCATTTGCTATGCTTAAGTCCATAAGGATTATGCTTGCCATAGTTACTTACTACGACTATGAAATTTGGCGAATTGATGTAAAGATCGTTTTTTTCAATGGAAACATTGATGAGGAAATTTATATAGAGCATCCATAAAGCTTTACATTCAAAGGGAGTGAGCAAAAGGTTTGTATACTCCAAAGGTCCATTTATGGACTAAAGAAAGCATCCCAAAGTTGAAACACATGTTTTGATAAGAAAGTCAAATTGTTTGGCTTTGTAAAAAATATATATGAACCATATGTGCATAAAAAGGGTAGTAAGAGTTCAACATAAGTTATTATACTTTATGTTGATAAAATTCTTCTCATTAGGAATGAGTGACAAGTGTTAAAGTGTACTAAAGCATGTTATCTTAGCAATTCTCCATGAAAGACTTCGGAGAAGTATCCTACATATTAGGAATACAGATCTATAGAGACAGATCAAGGAGGATGCTAGAGGGCTCTCCAAAATATTGTACATTGATAAGATCTAAAGAGGCTTAATATGGAGGAATCTAAGAAGGGATTTCTTTCGATGGGATATGGTTTTCATCTCCCCAAGTCTGTGTCTCCTAAGACTGAAGATGAGAGAAAAAGAAAGTCCTACATAACTTATGCATCATCTATAGAAATCATAATGTATGCTGTTTAATGTACAAGATTGGATGTGGCATGCGCTCTAAGTGTTACAAGTTGTTGCCAATGAAATCAAGTGAAAGTCACTAAAAAGCCGTAAAAACAATCCTTAAGTACGTGAGAAAAACTAACCACATGTTTTTAGTATATTGCAATGGAGAATTGAAACTTGAAAGGCTTTTGGATTTGAGTTTCCAACCGATGAAGAAGACCATAAATCCACCTCTAGATTTATATTTTGTCTCAATGGCAATGCGATAAGTTGGAAGAATGCCAAGCAGGATACCACAGCCAATTCTACCACTGAGGTACAATACATTGTGACTTCAAAAACTGCAAAACAAGATATTTGAATGAAAAACTTTATCCACGAGTTGGATGTAATGACTAGCATTGCAGAGCCAGTAATTGTCATTTGTGACAACAAAGGGGTGCATAACCAAAAGAGCCAAGATGTCATCAGTGATCTAAGTACATTATGAGGTGTTGTCATTTGATCTATGAGATCATTGATTGAGATAATATCTGAGCAGAGACAGTAGCCTTGGAAAAGAATATAGATGATCTATTGATAAAACCCCTATCATGAAATATCTTTGAAAGATATCTTGAAAAGATGGGCTTAAAGATAATAGAGAATTAGCTTTAGGACAAGTGGAAAATTATTGGAATAATGTTCCGCAGCCAATTAAGATTGACATAAATATGCTATTTCACTTGTGGGACAATCTTTATTGAATGATATTTTAATAAAATGGCTATCTTTATCTTGTGCATTTTATTCTTCACTAGTATTTGGTTGAAGCCCTTAAATTGTATAAAACTATAGAACTTGGTCACACATATGATGGTAATCATGAAATAAGTCTCTATGGTCATGATTTTAAATATTCCAAGTTGTAAAATTTTATGAAAAAAGACATGTCAGATTCAGATAGACTTGCACTAACAATGCATACCCTAAAGAGTTGGATATTCCCCTATTTCATGGGTAATCTATGTTAGACATGGATGCATGTTATTGGGTGTTTGTTAGAGAACAAGTTCACTTAAGGCCCAATTTGAGAATCCATTAGACAGTCATAGTGGCATATTGGTAGTGATGAGTTCTCGAAGCTTATGATAGTGCATATAATTAGTTCTTAGACTTGATGATCCATAGAAACCTTGTATTTATGTTCTTATGCTTTGACTTGATCCTAACCACATAATAGGTCATTAGGGCCTACATTAGGCATCATCAACCTAAGCATGGAGGTTTGTGAGATCTAAGATGTAATCTATTTCCATGTTGTTGTAGAGAACAAATGCATTTCCTATATATTTTATAATTATCAATTCTAAGAAATTACTACGGAAAGTAGTATGACAATTTGGAAAAGGAATTTACCAAAGTGGAGGTAACAAAGAGGAATTGAGCATTTGAGATAGAGATATAGTTATCGAGGCAATTGGGTAGCCAACTAATACCTTACCCTAGGTCTCTTTTGGGAGATAGAAGATGCAAAGACCATTTTCACATGGTAAGCATAAGCTATAATGGTTCACCTCAATATAACTCATTCATCTAATTCATTAGGCTCTATGGGCTTTTTGCTAGACATCAACAATGCATATTGGTACTTTTCAATTAATGGAAATTAATTGATAGAGTTATTAGTTTAAAAGAGTTTAAACTAATTTAAATATTTTGTATTCAAAATATCACAAAGAGCTGTGAGCCTATGTCTAAAGCATTGATGAACCTAACGGATCACACGCAAAAGCTTAAAAAAACTCTTATTTGATAGGAGGAATTTTTCTAAGGAGTTGAAAAATTCAAGTGGCAGTTTTTACCATTGAAATGGAAAGAGTAAATTGACTAATGATTTATTGGTAACTTTTTCTTGATGAATTTAAGTTCTAAATTATTTAAATAATTTAAAGAATTAAATTAAGTTAATTAAAGTAAGGAGTTAATTTAATTGATGCCATGTGGCAAATATAATTAGTAAGAAGTTAACTTAAAAAGTTAAGTTGATTTTAATTAACTTAAGGAGTTAAGTTAAAAATAATTAAATTAAAGAGTTAATTTGATTAATTGGGAGATTATATAAATCAGAGGGAGATAAAATGGAAAAGTCCATTTTAATTGGAAGGATATGATTTTAATTTGAGAAATTAGAATCCAATTCATACAAGATTTTAAATATTGCTAGTTGGCACATGTTGATAAGGCACAGAGGAAGCTTCCTACTCACCCTATAAATACCACAAGTGGTCAAGCCCTAGGATTTCCAATCTAAGCATCATTCCTCCCTCTCAAGGTAGCACAACTTATGTGTTGAGTAACTGCCCACGATATTCCCTCATACTTTGCTCCTAAAAATGCCAATTTCATCATCTTCTTCCTCATCTCATCTCTAGCAAAGTGTGTGACGATTTTTGAGAGTTTTTCCTTGGTGTGTAGATCAACATTAGAGGCTTCACACTTTGAAAGCTCAGAATTAGAGAATTGAACCTTTCGCTAGGCAGATTTTGGAGAAACTTTAGATGACCATTGGGCAGATTTTTTCCTTCCATTTACAGCCATATTTAGGATGTTTAGGTAGTCTATTGATAGGCGAATGTTCCTGGTTTAAAGAGTTCTTGGTGTGGAGAAAATGGGCTAAAGAATAGGGGAAAGTAGATCTTGATATGGAGAAGTCCATAGGAAGATCGACATCATACACCTTGATTATACATCAAAAATAGTCTTCTTGTCTTTAAATCCTAATTTATGACGTGATGAATGATCATGGGTTTAGAGATAAGAAGTTAATTTGCCTTATTATAGTTTTAATTTATGGATCCTTTCCTGGGTTTTGGGATAGGAAGTTAATTTTGCCTCAATTTAGTTTTAATTTATGGATTTTACCCATTTCCTCACTTCAGTTGCTCCATGTATATTTCTTCTTCAATGTTTTCATTGAGAAAAATAATCTTAGGCATGGTCATGGCATAGCTCATAGCTGTAATAAACACCTGTGGCAAGTATAATCCTAATGGACTTAGGTGTAGCAACAAGTGAAAAAGTTTTCTCAAAGTCAATACATGGTCTTTAAGTATAACCTTTTGCTACTAGTCTAGCATTAAAGGCCATTACCTCTATATTGACTTCTAGCTTTCACTTGTAGATCCACTTGCAACCAACAATTACTATACCCTCCGACGAATCTGCTAGATTCCATACTATATTGGAGTGCATGGAGTCCATTTTGGATTTTATGGCCTTAAGCTAATGTCCCAAATCTATGTCCAACACAACTTCTTCGTAGGTCATTGGATCACTATGTATTTGCCTCATCTCATGAAGGAATCCAAATCTTTCATGTTACTTCTTGATTTAGTCCAACCTTGTAAGAGGTTGTATGTCAGGTTCGGGATGCTCTATTATTTCTACCACTTGTAGGATAATGTGATCATCTTGAACTTGATCATTAAGTTCAATGATAATGCCTTTTCTATCCAATAGAAACCCCTTTTCCAAAATGGTGGCACTCCTTAAAACAAACACCTTTTGTTATGAGGGATCAAAAGAATAATTAACCAAAAACTCTTTTGGATATCCCACAAACTTGCACAAAGTGGACATCGCATCCAACTTGTCTCTCACTAGTCTCTTAACGTATGCAAGAGACTCCCAAATTCTTAGATATGAGTAAAAGGGTGCTTTACCATACCATATCTCATGCAACGTCTTTGGTACCAAGTTTGAAGGTCCTATATTTAGTATCTTCATTGCCATTGTTAAGCCGAACCCCTAAAAGGAGATAGGCACATTGATGAAGCTTATCATAGAACGTACCATGTTTAAAAAGGTATAGTTTCTACTCTCGGCTACTCCTACTACAACAAATTACACTTTTAGTAATGAATAATTTGTTACCATAACGTTAAAGTTCATTACCCAAAATATTGGTAACGAATTTTTCATTACTGAAGTTTCATGCCATAAAACCCATCGCAAAAAGTCTTAGTAACAAAATTTATGGTTCGTTATGAATGATGATCTTATGGCAATAAAATGTATCATCACAAAACGTTTCATATTAGTGACAAAATAATGTTAGTTACAATAGATTTCTATAACGTAACGGAATACCTAATTACCAAAATATTTGTAGTTTTGTTGCCTTTTATTTTTTATTACCAATGCATATTATAATAATAATATTTATTTTATAAAGTATAGTTACTAATGTTTTATGTAACAAAATATTTGGTTACAAAGAGTGTGGCATCCTACTTTGGGATAGCACCTAAGCTGAGGTACTCTCTAATTTAGACTTAAATATCCAATTAAAATTCAACAAAAGGACCCTTAAAATTCAAAGTTTCAAAGTTAAACAGCGATTCATCTCAACAAGACTAAATAAAGCCGTAAAATAAATGTATCATAAGAGATTCAAGGAACTTAGTTATGTTAAAACCTTTGACAGATCATGTCATCAATGCCATCTTACACTACAACCTTCAAATAAGATTCACACATCACGACATCTCTAAGGTAAATGAAATATTCACAAGTTCCATACTTAACTACAGCATTAATTGTATTACAAAATAACCATGCACTTCATTCCAAACCTGGCATCCATCAGAGCCCATCCTTGTCTGAGAGATTATGAAATACAATGAGGTAAGTCCAAAGACTTCATGAAGGATAAGTAAAAGTAATAGTAGGGTTTATCAAGGAGAAACTCAACTCGATAAAACATAATTTAAACATATTAAATATAACAAATCTAGAAAACATGCAGTATAGAAAAGCAAATAGGAAACTCTCCTGCTTTATTGCTCCAAGAATAGATTACAAGCAGTCAGACATCACTTAGGCAATTCTAACCCAAAGCACATGCATTCTAAGAAAAAGCTATAATACATGCATCGCCAATTCATCTTATACCAGACAGATAGATATTTCACCTAAGTGTAATAGCTTTGTATATGGCAGATGCCTATACGAAACTATATAGCCCACCATTAATACCTAGGAGGAAATCCCTAGCGTATCGCTCATACCCAGGGAAAATCCTTAGCATAAAGTTGGCACCTAGGGAAAAATTCGTAACGTACCATTGACACCTTGGGAGAAATCCCTAGCATGCCCTACATAACCAAACAGATCACCCGATATAGCCCTTAGCCAACATAATCGCTATACAGATAATAGAAATAACTGCTTATATAGATGCCTAGGGAGAAATCCCTAGCACATTGTCAGTTTTAGATCAACATTATAGAATAGAACAGAACAGAAATGCTGCCAAGGAAACAGAAAGTAGTAGCAGGACACAGATAAGCCAGCATGGCTAATGAACACAAAACTGATAGCAGATATGCTGATAAAGCACAGATACAGTATCAAAGTACATATACAAGATATACAGATATCAGAATAACAGACAACAAACAGAGGTTCTAAGTTCCAAAACAGATAGAAACAGAATTGACATCAGAGATAACCTTGGTAGGGGTATTCAAATTAGATAATAGACAATAGATAGATTTTAATCACAGTTCAGAGTATGGTTCAAAAATAGTAAAACCACCCACACAGGGGCTTATTACAACCACAAAAGTGCTAGATTGTAGACCCTCACCTCTTATAGTTTCAATAAGCTACAGTCAAAATCAAAATCTATTGCTCATCAGTGCCCAACTCATCGTCACCTAATCAGGAAAATATTCCAAGAATCAAATTCTTGTTCAAGCCTAACTGCCTTCAAGAAATGCCTCGAGCATTCTAGTGTCTTATCTATCATTAGGATGACATAGATTAATATCCTTCTTTATAAAATTCTCCAGAATCAACATTTTCAAATTATCCATAACTGTCTAGATTAATTCCAAAATAATATAATTACCATGATAACAAATTAATGTGTCAGAATCTTAAGCAATACATATGCATTATTTTCTAGTCAAATTTCTAATTTAAACACCATTTAACCCACATTAGTTCTCAATATCAAAATTTAAAGTTCAACTTAGTATCATCTATAATTTGATTCCAAAGTTTGGATCTCCCAACTTTATATTTCTCGCATGGGTAAACAATTCAAACAGGTACACATATTGACTCAAAGGCTTGTTATGGACAAGATACAACACTTGCATGCATATATATGTAACATGCAATAATTGATCATAAATCCAAATTTCACTATTAAAGGTCTGAAATCATGAACTGATAGCATAGGGATGATCACCGAATCAAGATGAACAAACTGTCACTTTGTCACTGCCAGACCATTATCGTAAAAAAATTCAACACAGCCACAAAAATGTTCCTCTTGATGAGAGGATTCCAATGGTGCCTTTAGTTTTGAATTTTGAGCAACATAGATACCAAAACGAGCCAAAATAGTCGAGTTTCTCTTTCCCACCACTGCTCTCCGATCATTGCTCTACCGCCGTCAAAGCTACAATGTAACACTGCCACCATGCTCCCCTCGATGAATGCTTCCTAGTCCACCCTTCAAAACCATTGATGGTCACCAAAAAATGAAGAACCCATTAGCCACCATGAGCTCTTGCCCTCGGTTCTTCTTGTCGCCACTCCTCCACCTTCATAAGTGTGTGTTTGTGTGGCTGGGAGTGAAGGTGTTGGTGTGGAGAACAAATTGAAGGGGTTAGTTGGCTGAGAAGGATTGTTGGTGAGCTTTGTCAGAGATGGTGGTCTTGGCCGAGGAGGAGAAGAAGAAAGAAAAAGGAAAAAAAAGTGAAGGAAAAAGGAAAGAAGAAAATGAGGAAGGAAGGATAGGAAGTTGAAAGTTTTTTTTTTTTGAAATCCCATTTTTATTTTTTTTCAATAAGTCCCTCAAAAATTTAAGTTATGCAATCATGCCCCAAGCGTTTAGGAAAATTGTGATTTACCCCAAACTATTCAAAATTTATACAATTAAGTCTATAAAAATTATAATTTAACCCACAAAATTTTTTAAATAATTGATATTAGAAAATTCATAAAATTTTCAAATAAAGACAAAATCATAAATTATAAAATAAAATTAATAAAATTATAGGGGTGTTACAAATAGTTAAATAATATTTTAATTCAAAAATAAGCATTTTGTTACCAATGGAATAGATAACTAAAAGTTTTATTATGAAAGAATTTAAAAGTTTCATTGCATTTAGCACATGTAATATATGAATTTTTCAAGCCCAATATCTCTAGCACTGGGCTATTGGCGGGTGAGCCTAATATTAATAGTGCCATCTTCCCAATGGGCCGCTCCTACTGGCCGAAGCCTAATCTCGAGGCTTGACTAATGGACTTGACACCAGATTGAAGGTTGGGCTTCACAACTGAGCTGCCTGAATAGGCCAAGGTACAATAGACCTAGGTGTGTTGGGCAATGGCATGATGGGTTGCCGACAGATGGGTTCGAGAACACTAAGCCCAACAATTTTTATGTTGGAAGGATCGATGCACTTGCTTGCAGACCGCCCACACCTACTGGAAATGGAAACTCAAAATCTGTTGCAAGAAAGACTCAAACCCGCGCTTGCAACAGGGCACTTACCAACTTGGCTACTGCTGATATTTTTTAATATAGATATGTCCATATATACTTATACTTATTAAGCTTGACTTGGCTCGTTTAATTGATGGGGTCCAACTATTTTCAAATTGTTTCATCTCATTTATACTCCTATTTCTTAGTGTAAATAAAATAAAATTATAAAAATATTAGTCAAAAGAGTAAAAGGTGTGAATTTTTTTACACTATTAAAAATAATTTTTGAAAATTAATGATATGACATAATTAGTTTATTAAAATATTTTATAATAATAATATTATTTTTAAAAATAAAATAGTAATTATCATTTGAATAAATAAAATAAGAGTATCAAATAGTGAACTAAAAGAAATAAGCAGAAAGAGTGGGAAGGATAATCATATAACATAGCTACATGAAGCAAAGATATTTTATTACATATATGCATACATAAATTGTTAGGCAAAGGAGTAATAGTTTTGCATTGTGAGTTTTGCATAAAGAAAATACTATAACAATTCATTTCATTAATCAAAATATATAATATTAACCGACAAGTAGAAATATAGACTAAGTGGCTGTTTGGCTAAGTTTTTAATGAAAAGATATTATAAGAATTTTTTAAACTTATAAAAATACTATATTTTATGTTTTAAAATAAGCCTTGCAATGTATGAATAAAATAAAAACTTAAAATTCATATGGTGTAAATTATTATAGGAGTATGTTCAAATTTTAAAATAAGTGAATACCTCTTTACATTTTGTAGAAGAGCTTATAATATAAAACACTTTATTTTAGAAATTTGTAAAAAAAATATTTATCAAAAGTAATTGGCATTACATATATATATATTAAAAAATTATGGACAAAACATCCTTTAAAGTAAAAAACAAAGGACAATCTAATAAGCAAAAGTAACAATATTATTAATTGTGGTGGTTTAGAAAAATCAGTGAGAAGTTATTTATTCAGTAACAGTTACACCAAACACTGCAGTTTATTATGAATTTCGCGCCGATTTTCCTAAACTGCCGCTAAATGACTAATTCAGCAATAATTTGGATAAATCGCCGCTTAATCACCATCAAATTTTCTGGATTGCTACGCACGTGCATTTACTATTCTCAACCAAATAATCTGTTGTGTCAAATTCTCTAAGGGACAACCCCCTTTTGGGTCTGCTCAAAAATTCACAACATCAATCAACCTAACCAGAAACAAATTAAGATTTCCAGAAATTAATATGATTACAATTGCAATATTAAGTTAAAATCTCTGCTTACTCAAACTATTCAGACATTGTTTATTAATGTTTTCATGAATTCCTACTAAAGCACAATTTAGGTAGGGCTTAATCTATCTCAAATCAATCTAATCAAATGCACAAAAAAATCGGATCTGGTCATTGGCCTACTGCCGACCATGGCCGATCGACCGCTGGCCAAAGGGGTTGGGGGCGGGGACTGGTTGAAAGAGGCAAGGGTGGTTGGGAGAGAGATGAGAAGGAGCAAAAAGAATATATATATATATATATATGTATGTATATATATATTTTCTTATTTATTTATTATTAATTAATAAATTTTAATCAAATTAGCTTAAATTATTTTTTTTACTTATGTTATTTATTTAAAATCATTACATTATTTTGTTCAAAATAATTAAAAATATTTATTTATATTAAAATCATTAAAATTATATTGTTAGAATAAGATTTTAGATTTTATTTTTATTTAAATTATTTATTTTGATTAAAACTCTAGATCTCACATAGTTTGACTTATTTATTTTTGATTAATTAATATATTTAATGAAATTAATTTAAATTAGGACTTATTTGTTAATGGATTGGAGCATTTTGTCAAAATATTTTAGCAAAATAATTTTTTAGAAGTGGGGCTAGGGAATGTGATGGTTGTGTGTTCGTATTTTTGGTGGTAAGTGGAAAATGAATTGGGAGAAAATTATTTATTTATTTATATTTTAGGAGGGAATAAGATATCATATCAATAACTTTTTTATTGGGTTAGTAGGGTTAAATTGATATTTTAAAATTACTATTGTTAGTATGATATTTTTAGACCTTATTTTTAATTTTTAATTATTTATTTTAGTTAATAAATATTTTTTTATATTTAATAAATTTATTCAACTGAATCTAATTAAATTATTTTAGATATTATTACTTTTTTATATTATTGGGATGTAATTTAAAAATGAAATCATATTTAATTTAGAGATGGATTTGATTTTTATTTTTATTTTATAATTAATAAATATGTTTAATTAAATTTGATTAAATTAGTTTAGATATGTTGATGATTTTAAATTTTTATTTTTTAATTCAACTTCTATTAAAAGATTATTTAATATTTAAAAAAATTATTGATAAAATTATTTAAATTTATTCTGAGTAATTTAAATAATATTAAAGTTAAACCCCATGTTAAAGTTACAAATAAGTCGAGGGGTATTTTTATCTAAAAAATAATCAAAATAGCTTTTGAAGGATATTTTGAATTTTAATATAAATTTTCAATCAGTGCCTACAAATTTGTTAAGGATGCTAACAGTTCTTCAAAAATTTAATTAAATATAGGGGTAAAATTTTTTTTATTAAACTTATAAGTATATTACTAAGTTTATATAACAATAGTACAAGACTACAAAATAAAAATAAGAAATGATATATTCATCTTATATATAATTATAGAGTTTAGTTAGATATTTTAAAACATTTAGAAGTCGCTTGAGTGGGTTTATAAACTTCTCAAATTATTTTATAAGATATTTGATAGTTTATAAGATGTCACAAAGTATTTTGTTAATTATAAAATTGTCAAAAAGTGTTTCATTAGTTGTAATATTTTATAAGATATTTTAATCATACTAATTATAAAATTGTCATTACTAATACCTTACAAGCTCCAAGATTGTATTATCCAAACACTTTGAAACATTATTTTTTTAAACAAAATCTAGTATCTTATAAATTCGAAAAATATATTATAAGATGTAAAAACTCCAAAAAATCTTATAAGATTTAAAAGCTTATAAGACATTTTAATAAGCAACAATAAATTTAAAAAATGGGAATGTTTTTTGCCCTTTTCTTTCATAAAGTGTTTTTTTTCTTTTTTTTTTGCTGTTTCCCATTTTCATGGCAGGGTAGAAATGTAAATTTCACTTTCAAAAAAGAAAAACTTCAATTAAGGCCTAAAGTAGAACATAAAATCTTAAATCTATAATATTGCCTTTAAAAAGTCAAAATTGATTAATTTTACTGTCAAATACCGTCACGAAGTGGTTTTGAGGGCTAAAATGAAATAATATATTAACTTTAACAACTAAAAGATGAACTTTCATTAGTTGGGGACTAAAGTGATTTTAGAGTAAAACTTGAGGGACTAAAGTGATTCTATACTTCTATTTTTTTTATTAATTAATTATGTTAATTCATTTTAAAATCTAATATAAAAGAAGTTAAGTTTGGTATAAATTATTTATACCAAAAAACTGAAAAGAGGACCTAAAATTGGGGAGGATTCAAAAAAATTAATGCAATTCATTTTGGAGGGAATCAAATTTTTGAAAGAAAATAAATTAAATTATTATGTGAAATTAATTTTAAAAAAAAACATATATTAGCTTTTAATTTGTCCCAAATTTTGGTGGGAATACAAAGATGAAGGGAAACTAAATTAGGCAAAACTATAAAATCAGTCCTATACTTATACCCATTGGCAAATTTTGATTTTATCTTTTTTAGCCACAAAATTGGTACAATATATCCTAAAATTTGATAATTTGAGGACAAATTGAGCCCGAAACCCATCCATTAGTAGCTTGATCATACATGGCGCTTGATATGGCACCACATGATGCCATAGCATCAAATTTGTCTTCGTTCTTTCTCACGTGGCAATGACATGGTAGTTCAATGTGCCATGTCGACAAAAACATGAAAAAAATAATAAAACATAAATAGTTAATAGGATAAACTGAAATTTTTATCAATAATTTTAATTTATAATACTTGAATTAATAAATAAAATATTTTTATTTTGAATTGAACTATTTTACATATATTTATGATTTTAATATTATTGTGTAATATTAGAATTAATTTACTAAAAAATTGATCAAGCCCAATTAATAAAAAGGATCTTGTTGAAGTCCAATTAATCAAATCTATAAATCAATATGAAACTTAATTCATTAAGAATGGCCAATTAATATCTCATTGAAAAATTGGTCAAGCACATTAAGAAAAAGAATAAGTTGGTAATACCCAATTGATGAATTTTCTAAATTAATATGAAGCCCAAATCATTTAAAAAACTTTCAAGCCCAATTTTTAAAAAATAGTTGTTAAAGTTAAGTTAACTAATTCATTAATTAAGAAAGATACAAATTTTTAAACAAAGTTCAATCATGAATTCACTATAATATTTGTAACTCAATTCTTAAATGAAGTTTAATTCATCAATTCACTAAAAAATTTGGTGAAATATAATTTTTAATTAACAGAAAAAGCTAAATTAACCAATCTTTAGATTAATGTAAATCTCAATTCACAAATTTACTCACCAAGTTATACTTGCTAGATTAAAATTCTCAAACAAAGCCTAATAAAAGATTTTCTAAAATATTTTGTGAAATTCAATTCTTAAAAAATAAGTTAGAGAATCACAATTAACTAATTTTTTAGAATTAAAGTCAAATTGAACATAATTTTTTACCATTGGTGAATCATTATTCTTAAAAAGAGATTAGTTGAAGCCCACAAAGCCCTATTTATTAATTTATTGAAAAATTGGTCAAGCACATTAAGAAAAAGAAAGAAATTGATAATGTTCAATTGACGAATTTTATAGATTAATATGAAGCAGAGTTCACTTAAAAATTTATTGAGCCCAATTTTAAAAAAGAAGTTGGTGAAGTTAAATTAACTAATTCTTTAATTTAAAAAAAAAAAGGCAAATTCTTAAACAAAGCTCAATCACAAATTCATTAAAATATTTATAACACAATTCTTAAATGAAGTCTAATTCATCAATTTACTAAAAAATTTGGTGAAATACAAATTTTAATTTGCTAGAGAAGTTCAATTAACCAATCTTTAAATTAATGTAAATCTCAATTCACCAATTTACTCACCAAGTTATAATTGGTGAATTCCAAAATGTCAAGTCCAATTCATAAAAAATGACACAAATTCATTATAAAATTAGTAAAACCCAATTAATAAGAAAGGAGTTGTTGAAACCTAATTAATCAACTCTGTAATTTAATGTCAAACTTAATTCTTTACCAAATAACATTAATTCACAAAAAAAATTGGTGACCTCATATTAATAAAAAGAAAAGTTGCAAAGCCCAATTAATGAATTATTTAAGTTAATGTCAAATCCAATTCACATAGAAATCCTAACTCACTAATTTACAAAGACAATTGTTGAAGCCAATTAATAAAAGATAAGTTAGTAAAGCTCAATTAATGAATTTTTCAAACTAGTATGAAATCCAATTTGCCAATTCACTAAAATATTAGTTAGACCAATTGGTTAAAAAGTTAGCATGTCAACCCAAAGTAATCAATTATTTAAACTAATGTGAAGTCCAATTAATAAAAAATAAGCTTAGTTCTTTAAAAAAAGTTCAATTCACCATTTATGTCACTTCAAACTTGTTCAAAACAAATCTTACAATGAAGCTTAGTTTACCACTTTATTTACTATAAATTTGATCAAACCTATTTCATAAATGAGAACTCCCAATTTAGTGAATAATTCACAAAAAATTTATAAAACCCAATGTTTTAAAGAAAATTGACTCAACTAATGGATCATTCACTTTAAATTTCTTCAAGGTCAATCCTTAAAATAAAACCTAGTCTAACAATAATTCACTAAAAAATTGATTAAACCCAATTACCGAATTCTTTACATTATTGTCAAGCCCATTTCTTCAACAAAAGCCCAACCCAAAAGTATTTGTAAAAATTTAATTTAATATCCATTTATAATTAGTAATGAAAATCATTATTACCATTGGTGTATAATTAATATTTGGAGGGAATGAATTTTGGAGGGAAGTTAATTGAAGTTTAATAACTACGAACTTTGTTACAATATATTTTATTTGTAACAAATATTTCATTATTAAAAAAGGTTCCAAATTTTGTTACAAATATATCTTCTTATATGACAGAAAATGTTAAATGTAACAAAATAACATTTTTCATAACAAATTATTACTTAGTTATGAACGTTAAAAATTTATGATAACAAATTTGAGTTAAAGGTAACAAGACTTTTACTTAGTTACTTAGGAAAATTTTATTTGTAACAAAAAATCAAATTTGTTACCATGTATCTAACATTTGTAATGAAATTTACCTTTGTTGCCAATATTTTTGTTATGTGAAATGCAATTTGTTGTAGTGTCCATTGTGTTGAGGTGTGCTGGGTGGAGTTTGTTGTGAGAGAATTCCATTCTCTTTTAAATAATCCAAGAAATCGGCACTTAAGTATTCCCCTCTTGATTTGATAAAAGAGCTTTAGTACCAAGTCCTTGTTGCTTTTTTACTTGATTCCTATTCTCTTTGAACTTTCAGAAGTTTCGGACTCGTACTTCATAAGATACACATGTCTAAACCGAATGTAACTATTGGTGAAGGTAATGAAGTAAGAATAGCCTCCAATTGCACTAACTCTTAATAGCCCACAAACATCCGTATGAATCAAATCCAAAAGAAATGTGGAATGTTCCATTTGTCCTACAAAAGGAGTCTTGGTCATTTTTTCTTTTAAACAAGATTCACAAGTAGAAAGATCTTCTATTCCACTAACATTTAGCACTTTGAGGGTTTCTATCTTGTCCATCCTATTCTTGAAAAAATGTCATAGTCTAACATGCCACCATGTGGCATTTTCTTGGATATCTATTTTTCTTTTCTTACTAGGAATGTACATAAGTGATTGTTGGAAATTTAATATGTATTGTTTAAAGTACCACATACTATTAAAGAACTATTTTTTATTGCTTTCAATTTCCCATCTCCAATAGAAAAATCATATCCTTCATTGTCTATGGTAGAAATTGAAATGATATTCTTAATAAGATTGGGTACATAAAAGCAAGGATCTAATACAATGTAAGAATTTCCCAAGTCTAATTGACTATGCCTTCAATCTTGGTTGCAACCTTTGCGCCATTTCCAAAGCAGAGGATAATATTCCCATCATTGAGCATCCTTCTTCTTTCCATCCTCTGTAACGAGTTACAAAGGTGAGAACCACATATGGTATAAATACCCATGAGGAAGAATTTGTGGTTGAGTGCACTTCAACAAACAACATACCCTTCCTAAGTGTTGCAAGGAATTCCTTGCAGTTGCACTTTTAATGCCTAATTTCACCATACTTGAAACATGTGGTATCCTTTTCCTCCTCTTCCTTCTTCTTCTTAATTAACTCCTCTGGAGGGTTTTAATGGTTTCTTTCCATTTGAAGAAGAACTCTTCTTCTTCCTACCTCTTTTCTTTCTACCCCTGGGGCCTTTATACTTAGAGAAAAACACAAGCATCAAAGGCTTGTCCTTTTTCATAGTCGACTCGACGATTATCAATATTTTAACCAATTCACTAATCGTTGCCTCTTGTTTGGACATGTTGAAATTCACAACGAATTAGCCTAATATGCTTGGTAATGATTGGAGGATCAGATCTACATAAAGGTCATTGTTGTCCAATTGAGCAAGCTTTTCAATGAGACCAACCATCTTAAGGCCATGGTTATGGACACTTGCCCCTTCAATCATTCTAGTCCTAAAGAGCTATCTAGATAATAAGTAATGCTCATTTCTAGATTGCACCCCATACAACTCTTGTAGATATAAGTGAATTTTAGAAGCAATCTTCATGTTTTCATGAGATTTTTGAAACATGTTGGACATAGATGCCATCATGAGGCAATAGGTTTGATGATCATCTTCTACCCATTTAGCAAACATATTGTGTGCCTCATTATCCACATCATCACCAACAATGTCTAGCTGACTTTGAGTAAAGACATATGCCCATTTTTCTAAGTCAAGAATAATTTTGAGGTTTCTTAACCAAATGAGGAAGTTAGGCCTGATGAGTTTATTCTTTCAAAAATAACACCTAGTGGATTCTTAGCCATTGATTCAAATTTCAAAAATCTACAAAAGAGAGAAAGAGAATAGATGTATGCGATAGAATTTGATATTAAAAAACATGTTTATGAACTTTCAAGCATGTTTCTCTCTCACTATTTTATCAAATTCCTCACTCTTTCAAGGAATTCAGGAAATCACATTTTTTAGTGAGAATTAATGTCCAAAAGGTAATATTTGTGGACATACAACTCGTGAGACATCCACAAACAATCCTACGATAAGAAACTTTTGCTAATTACATCTCTATGCAACTCTTGATATATTTTGCCTCACTTTTCATATACACTCACGACTCGTGTGACATCTACACTAGTGGGTGTCAAGTTGTACCTATCAATCAATCTTTAATTATACACTCCATTATGACATTCCACGACTTGTGAGACAATGCCATAGTGAGTTTTAAATTAAAGTGCATTGTATGCCAAAGAAGTGAATATAGCTTTCCTCTAATAAAGTGTCCCATAGCTTGTGTGCCAATACTAAATTAGGGTTGTGCCTCATGTCACCTCCCATTGGTAGAAGGCTTGAATTAATTAAAACTTATTTTAATTTGTATCCAACTTGACTTAATATTTTATAAAACTTAGACTTTTCTAATTTTAGGATTTTTCTTACTTTGAAAGATCTCATCAATTTTATCTTCTCTTATTTAGGTGTTCTATATCCTAACCATGCATATCATATGTCAATAGGATAAAGAAAAGCATAATATGTAAATAAACCTAGCATGCTACTAGGGTGGGATGATCATGAGCCTTAACCAAGTAGTAATGTACTTAGAGCAATAGTTGAACTATTTAGTTTATTTTGAATGGGTTGATTAAATTATAACTATTACATAAATGTATCTTAAATATTCATGGGTCTTCAAGCCTCCATGATACTCTTAGCCTTCTTTGTCTCCTTGCAACTTTTACAAGAAAAAAAAATCCTTACTCATAGAGTTTTACCCTCATAACATTTAGAAGGTAGAAAATCATGGGGCATGTAGGCCCTTATTCAATACAACCCATTTCAGACAACTTTGAAACAAATAAAATAAATTTAAAAACTCATGTTCATCCCCATTCATCAATAATCCATTCAACAATTAAGTGAATTATAAATAAAAATTGACATTCAATCTATCCAATTAAATGCTTATTGCATAAACAATTAATTAATAGGTAAAAATAAGCATAACTCTTTATGGATCTCACTTTTGCACCTAATTAAAGATTAATTTAAACTTGACTTTAAAAGCTAGCAAAAATGTCCAATATTATTTTGAATTACTTGCAAAACTTTTGTGCATCAAAATCATTTGGAGTAATGAAGATTTGAGAGGTCAAAAATCCAAAAATGCACTAAAATGGGGCCTAGGAAGCCTCACAGTACATTTGTGGCTCAGTAGCCTGGTAGCAGCTTTGTCAGCAAGGCTTCTTTGTCACCTTTTAGTGACTTTTCATGCTTTTGCCTTCTCTAATCACTTGGACCTCTATATCATCATTCCACACACATAACCCAATTGGATCCAAAAATAGCCAAGAAAGATTAAAGCTATAATTAATATGCAATATCAACATATAACATCATCCCCATGCTAAATCAACATTTAACATCATAAGACTTACATCAAAATCAAGCAAAGCTATAATTAACATGCTAAATTTATATTTAACATCATAAAAGTTGAAACAAAATCATGCCAATATATTTAACATCAATTGAAGTAAGTATTTGGCTATCTAGAATCAGTCCATCATATGAATCAATTCACTTAAGTCCTAATTTAGGTATGAAGATGGCTCTGACACCATTTGAAAGAGGAGGACGGATTAAGATCCAAACAATTAAACAAGAAATAGGCAATATAAAACTAATCATATCCTTCCCAAGGATCAACTACATGACAAAAATTAGGATTAGAAGGATGAAAATTACCTGTGATGAAAGGATTCAAAAGAATCAACTAGATCTCTCTAAGGACTCCTGTAATGGAAGATCTATAAGCTTCAACACCTTGCTCTAGCTGCTCCCCTTTCAAGGCTCCAAAAATCAAAAAAACTTGCACACTTTTTTAACTTTAGAACAACAAGCTTCTAGCCAAAATTTACTGAAAACATCAACTCCTTGCTCACCCAGTCGAAGCACTAAAATCGCCCCAAAAATTGGTTCACCAATGAACTCTAGGTTCCCCAAGTGTTGAACCTCTAATGTTAATTCCACACACCTAGGATTAGCTCTCAATCAATCTTACTTTGCTAGAGAAGAGAGGAAGATGGTGGTGTTAGTAGTATAAGGTTTTGGAGAAGGAGAGAATTTAGGATGTGTTTATTCAACACACAAATTAGACCACCTTTTAGACAAAAATTGTGAGGGCAACCAACTATCACAAGTGGCCAGTCACGTGCTTATTTATAGGAGGGGATGGAAGCCTTTCAGACCCTCCATGCAAGCATGCCAACTTGCCGACTTGCATTTGCATTTGAATTTAATATGCATTTGCATTTACAATTCATCTCATGAAATGAAACACCAACTTGCATGATTCAAATGGACTCTTCCATTTGATTTTTCTCCAAAAATTTAACTTTCTATTTAATTAAATTAACTCTTTAATTTAATTAATTTAACTTAACTCCTTAAGTTAACTTGGCTAATCAATTATGTATGACACCAATTAAATTAACTCATTAACTTAATTGGCTTAATTTAACTTCTTAAATTATTTTTAATAATTTAACACTTAAATTAATTAATCTAAAATGACCAATTAAACTTAGTCAAGCGCTTTTCTTAAAAGCAAGTAAGGCACTAGTATACAATTATCAAAATTTCAAAAGCATGAAATTAACTTAGTGATTACAAGCATATCAAGGATCAAATCATGCTAGGAATTTAGATTTGGTGAGATCATTACCTTGAAAAGCAAAATCCAAGAAGAAACTTGTGAACTCTTCACCATGACAGAAATTGTCTGCAATTGATATAGCTAAAAAAGTGTGAAAATCGCCCAACCCAAACTCCTAAAAAAATTCCAATAAAATTACTAGAGCTTCTAAACACCTTGAAGAACTCTTTGTAAAAAATTTGTATCAAAAATTGTTTTGTAACTCCCTGGAGAAAATCACCAAATCGGACTTTGAGAAAGTGGATCTCCAAAACAAACAAACTCTCTTATTTGTCTCTATTGTTATAATCCACACACCAATTAAATCTTCCAAAATCTCCAATCTATGAGCTGGAATAATAAAGGATATTTATTGTGGTGGAATCCAAGTTTAGGTAGGGAAGAAGAAGAAGAGAGGAAAGCTTTCAATAGGTAAATGTAATGCTTGCAAAAGATTTTGGAGGGAATTGCAAAGAATCTAATTCTTCACAAATGGTGTGATGATGGTTGATCCTCTCTCTCTCTCTCTATATATATATATATATCTATATCTAGATGCTGAATGGTGTGATGGCAAGGTGGCATCAACCTTCCATGCGGAGGGGAGGCCAAGCGGGGTGCCAAGGTGCAAATTAAATTCAAATCTCATTTGAATTTCATGTGCATTTTAATTATATTTGAAATCTAATTTCAAATTAATTAAGATGCTAATTCAAATAAACTCTTTATCTGAAATTTTCTTCTAGAGTTCATTTTTCCCATTAATTAAATTAAACTCTTTAATTTAATTAATTAACCTCGGACTTAACTCTTAAGTTAAACTAGCTTAACTCTTAAGCTTATCTTAAATCATTTGATGGTCATGTTGGCACCAAATAATTAACTTCTTGATTATTAATATAATTTAACTCCTTCAATTATTTGATTAATTTAACACTTAAATTAATCAAGCCAAAAATGACCTTAAAAAATGGTATCATAAAATTGGTCAACTAGGAGTTAATTTTTCTAACATTTAGAAAATTTTCTTTATCAATTAGGAAGCTAATTGGATTTTGTGTGTGACCTAATATGTTTTACCATTCCCTGGACATGGGCTCATAACTCCTTTTGACTTTTGAATATCTTATATTTATTTTAGTTTAAAATTCCTTTTAAACTAATCGACTTAATTCAATTAATCTCATTAATTGAAAAGTACCTAATCTCCACGGTTGATGTCCAACCTCAAGCCCATAGAGCCTAATAATTAGCTGAAATGAATATTCTAGAGAACCATCATAGCTCTATGCGTGCCATGCAAATACAATCCTTCTGTCTCTTATATCCTAAAAGAGGCCTAGGACAAGATATTTGTCAGCTCCTTAATAGCATCAATGCTATGTCTCTATTCTCAATGTTTGATCTTTTTATGTGACCTCATCTTTGGAAAACTCCTTTTTCAAATTGTTACACCACCTTACGCAAATATTTCTGGGAATGGATCATTATAGAATACACAGGAGATACACTCGCTCTTCACAATAGTGAGGAGTTAGATTTCATCTTGGATCTCACAAATGTCCATGCCAAGTAGCTCATACCTAATCTCAACTTGAAAGACTTGCTAGGTGGTTAAGGAAGAGTCAAAGCAAGAGGACCAGGCATAAGGTTACCATGGATCCTCAGGTCAAAGGACAAATAATATGCACTAGCGTAAGCGGGAGAATTAACTACTGCCGACTTGCCACTATGGCTATCCAATGGATTCTCTTGTGGGTCTTCAACTTCTTGTTCTCTAACAAGTATCCACTAACATACACCCGTATCTCATACAATTGTTCATGGAATGCATCAATATCCTACTCTTAGATTTATGCATCATTAGTCCAAGTTTATTTGAATCTTAGATGTCCCATCTCATAAGATCCTATGACTTGGAAGATTTAACATCACAATTGTGTGAGACTTATTCAATGGTCACCAAATCAAGTCCCATAGTCTTAGGTGATCTAAAGGCATTATCTAAATGCCAGTGAAATGAAATAGAGCATAAGATGAAAATGGTCATATAAAGAATACCATTCATTCAAGATTATTTTTACAAAGATATAACTTTTACAAGGCTAATCTCATTGGTGTGCAGGGTACTATTCCAACAATTTCCCACTTACCCTAAAGTCGATACTCTATGGCCTTAAGACCTATCTTGACAAAATATCTCTCAAAGACCTTTTGCAATAGGGTTTTGTTTGTGGATTTGCTATGTTCTCTTTCAAGGTAACTCTCTCCTCTTTGATGTTGCCTCTATCAATAATCTCTTAGATCAAATGATATCACCTCAATATATACTTGGATTGCTGATGAGATCTTAGCCTTTTAGCTTGCATTACCACCCTATTGTTGTCGCAATAGACAACTACGAGCTCAATAGTACTATGTATTATATTTAACTCTTGAATGATGTTTGTCATCAAAATACCTTTCTTTGTAGCTTCTAAAGCTGCAATATATTCTGCTTCAATAGTTGAGTCGGTCGTGGTGTCTTGTTTGGAACTCTTTCAACTTATCGTACCTCGATTGAAGTAAAATATAAATCTAGAAGTGGATTTGAGGTCATCTACATTGAGTTGGAAAGTTGAATTCTAAAACCCTTTGAGTTTCAATTCTCCATTACTACATACTAAAAATAAGTCCTTAGTCCTTCTCAAGTACTTAAGGATTGTTTTCATGGCAAACCAGTAACTCTTACCAAGATTGAATTGGAACCAATTCATAACACTTTGCGAGTGTGCCACATTCGATCTTGTACGTTGAACGCATACATTATGCTTCCAATGGCAGAGGCATAAAGTATGTGAGACATTTTTCATTTCTCTTTCTTAGTCTTGGAGGCCATAAACTTTGAAAGATGAATGCTATGTCCCATGGGAAGGAATCCTCTCTTGAATTCATCCTTGTAGATCTATCTCTATAAATATGTATTCCCAATACGTAGGATGCTTTTCCTAAATCTTTCATAGAGAATTGTATAGATAACCATACTTTAGTACACTCTAACATTCTTACCTCATTCCTAATGAGAAAGATGTCATCAACATAAAGCATAATAAACTGTACTGAACTTCCACTAGTTTTTTTGTACACACATAGTTCATATACATTTTTAACAAAGCCAAACAATTTGACCGTTATGTTAAAATGTATGTTCCAATTTTGGGATGCTTGTTTGAGTCTGTAAATGGATCTTTAGAGTTTGTAAACCTTTTGCACGCTCTCCTTGGATGTAAAACCTTATGGTTGCTCTATGTAAATTTCTTCTTCAATGTTGCTATTGAGGAAAGCAATTTTTATATTTATTTACCATATCTCATAGTCATAATATGCAGCTAGGCAAGTAAAATCTAAATGGGCTTAGGCATAGCGACTAGTGAAAAAATTTCCTCAAAATCAATACCAGGTTTTTGATTATAACCTTTTGCCACTAGTCGTTGCTTCTCCATCTACCCCAAGTGTTCGCTTATAAATCCACTTGCAACTAACATGAACTATTCCATTTGGTGGATCTACCAAAGTTCATAATTTTTTTGAGTACATAGAGTCCATTTCAGATCTCATGGCTTCAAGCTAATGTCCTGAATTTATGTCTAACATAGCTCTCTCATAGACCTTCAGATCATTATTTGATTATCCTATCTCATGAAGAAATCTGAACTTTTTAGGTTGCTTCTTGAACTAGTTTGACCTTATCAGAGATTGTGTATTAGGCTCATGCAATACATTTGTTTCCACTACTTGTGAAATTTCTTAACCGTCTTGAACTTCATCAAGTTCAATTACAATACCATTTCTATCCAATAGAAATTCCTTTTCCAAAAAGTGGGCGTCCCTTGAAACAATCACCTTTTATTTAGAGGGATCATAAAAGTATAAACCTATAGACTTTTTTGGGTATCCCATAAACTTACACAAGATAGATCTACTATCCAACTTATGTAGGCGGGAGATCCCCAAACCTTTAGATAATAGTAAGAGGCTACTTTGTCACACCACATCTCATATGATGTTTTAAGCACCAACTTTGAAGATACCATATTTAGTAACTTTGTTGCCATGTCTAAGGTGTATTCCCAAAAAGATATGGATATATTGAAAAAACTCATCATGGAATGTACCATGTCCAACAAGGTATGATTTCTTCTCTCAATTACTCCATTGTCTTGGGGTGTGCTAAGTGGATTCCATTAAGAGAGAATCCTATTCTTCTTAAGATAATCCAAAAATTCAGTACTTAGGTATTCTTGCTTTTAATCCAATCGAAGTGTTTTAATACTGTCCCTTTTGCTTTTCTATTTCACTCCAATACTCTTTGAACTTTTCAAAGGCCTTAGACTTGTACTTCATAAGATACACATATCTGTACTAACTATAATCATCAATGAAGGTAATGAAGTAAGAATAGCCACCTCTCCCACTAATTCTTAGTGGTCCATAAATGTTCACATGAATCAAATCCAAAGAACTTGTGGAACATTCCGTTTGTCCTACAAATAGAGCCTTGGTTATTTTTCCCTTCAAACAAAATTCACAAGTAAGAAAGTCCTCAATGCCACTAACTTTTAGTGCTTTGAGAGCGTTTTACTTGCTCATCGTATTTTTAGAGATATGCCTAAGTGTAGCATGCCATAAAATGGCATCTTCTTAGATATCTAGATTCCTTTTATTTGTTTGAACGTGCATTAGAGGAGTTGGTGAATCAAGTATATAAAATCCACTAACTTGAGCAACAATGGAAACAACTTGAGCAACTAAAAAACCATTCTTTAATATTTTCGACTTCCTCTTTGATATAGAAAAATCAAATTCTTCATTATCAAGTATAGGAATTGAAACAATGTTATTAACAAGATTGGGTACATAGTAAATTGGATCAAGAACTACATAAGAATTTCCCAAGTCCAATTTGATTATACCTTGCACCTTAGCTGCAATTCTTGCTCTATTTCCAAGGTAAAGGATCAAATCCCTTTCATGAAGACCTTTTTTTCCATCTCGTGTAACGAATTGCAAATGTGAGAATCAAATGTGGTATCAAATACCCATGAGGAAGAATTAGTAGTTAAATGCACCTCAAAGAAATGCATACCTTTCTCAAGGGTTGCAGGGTAAGCTTTGTAATTTCTCCTCCAATGTCCCTTTTTACCACAATGGAAACAATTTGCATCGATTTTAACCTTTTTCTTGACCTGCCCAGAACCTTTCTCAAGTTGCTTCCCTTTCGAGAAAGAACTCTTCTTCCTCTTACCTCTTTTTCTATGGCCTCTAGGGCTTTTCAACTTGGAGGAGGATGCCACCATAAGAGGTTTTTCCTTTCTCATTATCGTCTTGGAAGTCACATGCATGTTCACAACAAATTGGTTGAACGAAGGTGGTAATGACTAGAGGATCAAATCCATGTAAAGGTTATTGTCCATAATCATATCAAGTTATCTAAGCTTCTCGATGAGTCCTATCATCTTAAGCTCGTGATCATGGACACTACCCTTTTCACTCATCCTTCACCTAAAAACCTACTTAAATAAAGTGAACCTTTCATGCCTAGTTTGAACACCATACAACTTTTATAAATGTGTGTAGATCACTGAAGCATGTTTCATGTACTCATGAGTCTTTTAGAGCTCATTAGTCATGGATGCCATCATGAGGCATCTAACTTGTAGATCATCATCTACAAATTTTATGAACACTTCACGAACCATATCAGTGGTATCATCACCCAATGTGTCCTGTGAACTTTGATCAAGAACATATGTCCTCTTATCGGATCAAGAATTGTCTTACGATTTCTTAATCAATCTTAGACGTTTAGCCCGGTGAGTTTGTTGGTTTTCAAAATGCTTGCGAGTGGATTTTTAGCCATTTGTTTGTTTGAAGATTTCAAAAAATCTACTAGAGGCAAAAAAAAAAAAAAAGAGGCATGTGATTAAATTTGATATTTAAATAATGTTCATGCTCTTTCAAATATATTTTTCTCCCACTATTTTATCAAATCCTTCATTTCCAAAAAAAATTTAGAAAATCATATTTCCTAGTGAGAATCAAGACCCCAATGACTCACAAGTGGACCTCTGTTTATGAGTGCCATCCACGAGCAATCAAAGGATAGGCAACTTTTGCCAATTGCATCTCATGCAACTTTTGATATATTTTGCCTCACTTTTTATATAGACCCACATTTACATGTGCCATCTATACTACTAAGTGTTAAATCCAACCTACCAATCCTTTTTTGTCCCAAGACAACCTCACAACATCCCCCATTTAAGAATGCCAATTCGTGAGGGTTCTTAAGTTAAAAATGCATCTCATGCTAAGTGTAAGCTCATAGCTTTCCTCCTATGTGTAACCCTTATTTACGAGTGCCATCACACAAAATTAGTAGCATTATCATGGTATACACTATTGGTAAAAGGTTTGGATTAATTAAAATGCTTTTAATTTGTATTTATTGAGACTTAATATTTGAAAAACACTTAGATATTTTAAGTGGAGGGTTTTTGCTTGCAAAGATCTCATTAATTTTATCTTCTATTTAGGTTCTCTATATCTTAATTATGCATCTCATACATCAATAGGATATAGAAAGTGCAAATAAGTAAATATGTCTAGCATGCTCCTAGGGTGGGATGACCATGAGTCTAACTAAGTGATGCACTTAGAGCCATAGATGTATCACTCAATTGATTTTAAGTAGGTTGATTGAAGTAAACTATTACATGAGTGTATCACATACATTCATGGGTCTTCAAGCCTTCTTGAATCCTCTTTACTCCTTGCAACTTTTACAAGAGAAAGAAAACATCACTCATAGTGATTCTACCCTCATAACTTTTACAAGATAAAATAAGAGGTGTACAAGCCCCATTTAATACAACCCATTTCAACAACTTGAAAAAAATAAAATTAATATTAAAAGCTCTGGATCATCCCTATTCATCCATCACTCATTCAACAATTAAATAAATAATAAATATATCTAGAATTAACATTCAATTTCAATAATTAAATGCTTATCTCATAAACAAATAATTGAACAAGCATAACTTTTATGCCAAAACAAGGAGATTAACTTCAATCAATTTTTAAAAGCATTAAGAAATGTCAAGCATAATTTTGAGAATTTGCACAACATTTGTGCATCTAATGTGTGTAGTGCAAAACTAAATTGAGCACTAAAGGAGTTGAAAAAAGGGCTCATAATTCCTTGTAACTTTTGAATATCTTATATTCATTCTAGTTTAAAACTCTTTTTAAACTAATCAACTTAATTCAATTAATCTTATTAATTGAAGAGTACCTAATCTCCATGATTGATGTCCAACCTCAAGCTTATAGAGCCCAACTAATTGGCCGAAATGAATATTCTGGAGAACCATCATAGCTCTATGCATGCCATGCAAATACGGTCCTTCTATCTCCTATCTCCCAAAAGAGCCTAAGGGAAGATACTTGTCGACTTCCTAATAACCTCAATACTATGTCTCTATTCTCAATGTTTGATCCCTTTATGTGACCTTATCTTTGGTAAACTATTTTTTCCAAATTATCACACCACCTTGCGCAAGAAATTTTGACAATCGATCATTATAGAATACATAGAAGATACACTTATCTTTCACAATAGTGAGGAGTCAGATTCTATGTTGGATCTCATAAACCTTCGTGCCAAGTAGCTGATACCTAATATCAACCCAAAAGACCTGTTAGGTAGTTAAGAAAGAGTCAATGCATGAGGATCGAACATAAGGTTATCATGGATCCTTAGGTCAAAAGACTAATAATATGCACTAGCGTAAGCGGGAGAATTAGTCACTGCTAACTTGCTATTAGCTATCTATTAAATTCTCCTATAGGTCCTTGTTGCCTTGTTCTCTAACAAGCACCAACTAACATACACCCATATCTCAAACAATTGCTCATGGAATGGAGCAATATCTAACTCTTGGATTTATGCATCGTTAGTGCAAGTTTATTTATATTTTAGATACCTGATCTCATAAAATCTTATAACTTGGAAGATTTGAGATCATGTATATATGAGACTTAGTCCACAGTCACCAAATCAAGTTCCACAGTCTTACATAATCTAAAAGCTTTATCCAAATGCTAGTGAAGTGAAATAGAGTATAAGATAAAGATGGCCATATGTAGAATATCATTCAATCAAGACTATTTTTACAAGAAAATAGCTTTTACAATGCCAATCTCATTGGCTTGCAGGATACTATTCCAACATTTTGCATCTTAGGGTAAAACTATCTATATGATTTTCTGACTCCCTAAAAAATCCCTACTATCAAATAGGAGTTTCTTTAAGCTTTTGTGTGCAACCTATTAAGTTTTTCCATTTATTGGACATGGGCTCACAACTCATTGTGATTTTTTGTATATTAAAATATTCATATGAATTTAGACTCATTTAAACTAATAATTTTTTCAACAAATAATGAGCACCCAATCTTTATGGTCAATTTTTAGTACCAAGCCCATGAAGCCCAACTAATTGGATGAATGAATTATATCTTGATGAACCATTGTAGCTTATGCCTACAATGTAAATATGGTGATTCTGTCTCTTATCTCCTAAGAGATATTTAGGGTAAGATATATGTCGACTCTTTAATAGCCTTAATAACTATGTCTTCACATCCAATGTTCGATTCCCCTTTATGACCTCAACTTTGGAAATCATCTTTTCCAAATTGACATACTATTTTGCAGAAGGATTTTTTAGAATCGATCATTATAGAATACATAGAAAATTCACTCATTCTTCACAATAATGAGAAAATAGATCCCATCTTGAATTATACAAATCTCTATGCTTAAGTTGCTCATGCCCAACTCAACCCCAGATGACCCGCTATGTGAGCAGGGAAAAGTAAAAGCATAAGGACCTAAACACAAGGTTACTATGGATCCGTCTAAGAACTAATTTATGTACTATTGTAAGCTTGAGAAATTGCCACTACCGATGTGCCACAACAACTATCTAGTAGATTCTCCTAATGAGCCTTCAGTGAACTTGTTCCTTAAGAAGCACCCATTAATATACTTCTATGTCTAACATAGGTTACCTATGGAATAGGGTGACATCCAACCTTTGGGAGTATACATCATTAGTGCAATTCTATCCGAATCTTAGATGCTTTTTTCTTATAGGATTCTATAACTTGGAATATTTAAAATTATGATCTTAGAGACTTATTTCATGATCACCATCATATGCATGGCCAAGTCCTATAGTATGATTTAGAGGCTTCAACCAAATACAAATGAAGAATAAAAAGCATAAGATGAAGATGGCCTTCTTATAAGAATATCATTCAATCAAGATTATCTCATAATTAGATTAGTATTTACATGCCAATCTAATTAGTTGCGGGGCACTATTCCAATATTCTTAAGATTTATGTCTTGGAATATTCAAAATCATAAGCATAAAAGTTTGTTTCATGATTACCATCGTATGCATCACCAAGTTTCATAATCTTGTATGATTTAAGGACTTCAACTAAATACATGTGAAGAATATCATGAATTGCATAAGATAAAGATAGTCTTTCCAAAGAATAACATTCAATCAAAATTGTCATACAAGGAGCAATTTTACATGCCAATTTAATTAGCTACAGGGCACTATTCCAACAATCTCTCACTTGCCCTTAGGACAATTCCCCATAGCCATGTTCTCAAAATATCTTTCAAAGACCTTTTGTGTTAACAGTTTAATCAATAGATTTACTATATTCTTTTCTAAGGAAATTCTCTCCACTCGAATGTTGCTTTTATCAATGATCTCTCGGATCAAATGATAATACCTTAATATCTACTTAGATTGCTAATGAGATCAAAGTACTACTGACTTCACAATTTTAGGTATTACATCTTACTCTTTAATGAAATTTTTTATCTAAATACCTTTCTTTGTGGTGTTTGATGTTGTAATATTTTCTATCTTAGTTTTTAAGTCAAATATGGTGTCTTGCTTGGAACTCTTCTAACTTTTCGTGCTACCATTGAGGTAAAGTATGAACCTAAATATGGATTTAAGGTCATCTTTATTAGACTGGGAACTAAAATCCAAAGGCCCCTCAAGTTTTAATTCTCCATTGCCTTATACCAAAAACAAATCCTTACTTCTTCAGTTCTTCTAAGTACTTTATGATTGCTATTAAGGCTTTCCAGTGACTATCATTGAGATTAAATTGATAGTAACTCATAACACTTAGAGTGTGTGTTATATTCGGTCTCATACATAGCAATGCATAAATTATGCTTCTAGTGGTGGATGCATAAAATATGCGAGACATCTTCTTTCTCTCTTCTTCTGTCTTAAGGGTCATAGACTTGGAGAGATGAATGTCATGTCCTATAGGTAGGTATCCTATCTTAGATTTCTCCATATTAAACCTTTTTAGTATGTTATTTATGTATGTAGATTGGGAAAGCCCCAATGTCTTCCTTGATCTATTTCTATATATTCGTATTCCAATACATTGGATACATCTCCCAAATCTTTTAATGAGAATTATGAAGATAACCATTCTTTAGTACACTCTAGTATCTCTCTCTCATTCTCAATGAAAAGGATGTCATCAATATAAAGTACAATAAATTGATATAAACTTATAGTAGCCTTTTTGTATACATAAGATTCATATAAATTTTCGATAAAGCTAAATAATTTAACTGTCGCATAAAAATGTATGTTCTAACTTTAGGATGTTTGTTAAGTCCATAAATGGACCTTTGGAGTTTGCAAACCTTGTGCTCACTCCTTTGAATATAAAGCTTTTCAATCATACCGTATAAATTTCATTATCAACATTTCTATTTAGAAAGGCTGTCTATACATCCATTTACCAAATTTCATAATTGTGCTAAGTGGTTGTGGCAAGCATAATCCTAATAGACATAGGCATAATGACTGATTAAAAAGTTTTCTTGAACTCTTTGCCATAAGTCAAGGTTTAAAAGGAGTAACCTCTCTATTAATTCCAAACTCATGCTTATAGACTTGCAATCAATAGGTACTATAGCCTCTAGTTATTGGAATAGTGCCCCATAAGCCAATTAGATTGGCATGTAAACCTACTCTAATTAACACTCTTGATTGATTGATATTCAAAAAAATGGCCATCTTTATCTTATGCATTTATGATTTCTTTATATACATTTAGTTAAATCCCTTAAATCATGCAAGACTACAAGACTTGGTCATGCATATGATAGTGGTCATGAAACAAGTCTCTATGGTCATGATTTTAAATATTTCAAGTCATAGAATCTTATGAGATGGAGACATCTAAGATTCTGATAGACTTGTACTAACGCTGTACACTCCAAGAAGTTAGATATTATCCCATTTTATAGTCAAACTATGTTAGATATAGATGCATGTTAGTGGGTATTTATTAGAGAATAAGTTCACTGAAGGCTCGCTTAGAGAAACTACAAGGTAGCCAAAGTGGCACATCGATAATGGAAAATTCTCTAGTTTACAATAGTGTATATAATTAGTTTTTTGACTTGAGGTTTCACAGTAATCTTGTATTTAGGTCCTTGTACTTTGATTTTTCTCTGGCTCCGTAGTAAGTTGCCTAGTGCTTAGGTTGACACAGGCTACCTAAGTATGGAGATTGGTAAATTTCAAGATGGGATCCATCTCACCCATCTATGAAAAATGTGCTGATCTTCTATGTATTCTAAGATGATCAATTTCAAGAAATCCTTGCACAAGATGATTTGACAATTTGAAAAAAGATTTTTTCAAATTTGAGTTCACAATGAGGAATTGAACATAAAGAGTAGATATGTAGTTATCGAGGCTACTAAGAAACCAACAAATATCTTGTCCTAGATCTCTTTTGGGATATAGAAAATAGAAGGACCTTATTTGCACAGTAATCATAGGTAGTAATGGTTCACCCTCAAATTAATTCACCAAATTGGTTGAGCTCCCTATATAAGCTTGTGCTAGATATAAACTGTGGAGACTAGGTATTCTTTAATCAATGGAGATTAATCGAAAGAGTGAATAGTTTAAAAGAGTTTAAACTAGCCAAATATTTGATATTTAATAAATCAAAAAAATTTGTGAGCTCATGCCTAATTAATAAGTGAATCTAAAAGGTCACACACAAAAGTCTAGAACACTCTAATTATATTGGAAAAATTATCTAAGAAGCTAGATAACTAGAGTGGCCAAGTTTGATAGAGAGAGACCAAGTTGACTAATTAAGAGTTGGTCACAGTAACTTGATTAATTTAAGTATTAAATTAATCAAAGTTATTAAAGAGTTAAATTCAACCTATTAAATTAAGGAGTTAATTCAAGTAGTGCCTTGTAGCAATTTAATTAGTCAAGTCTACTTAAAAAATTAAGTTAATTTAATTAACTTAAAGAGTTAAGTTAATCTAATTAAATTAAGAGTTAATTTAATTAGTAAGAGAATCTAATTCTGGAGGAAATATTAAATGGAAGAGTCCATTTTAAAATTAATGAGTTGGCATTTTAATTTTAGAAACTAAAATCTAACAATGCTAGCTAATAAGCATGGAAGTTGACAATGTGAAAAAAGTGTGATGGAAACTTCCAAGAGCTTCCTAATCACACTATAAATACTCGCAATGGCCACCACTTGATGCTTAATTTTTCTTCCCTTTTTCCCTCCCATGGTGGTGAGCTCATGTGTTGAAAAACGCCACCTTACTAGATTCTCTCTAACAATCTTTTCTTGCTCCCAACTTCTTCACACCTTTTCTATATTCTTTCTCCTTCTTCTTTCTTTATATTTTAGCATTTTGAGTGAGGATTACGAGTACATCTAGGTGTGTGGATTACATTTAGATCTACAACAAGTGGTGTGCTTTAAGTTGGTGACTTAAATCTTTCAAGTTGAAGACCGATTGTTGGAGTTTTCAATTTTATGACCGATTGTTGGAGTTTTCAATTTTATGCCTATTTTTGGATTTTTTAGATTGATTTATGTGATAAAATAGCACAAAAGAGCCATAGATCACACTTGGATGCATACTATGGGCTAGGTTGCCACATAAGCTAGCAAATGTATGAGATGAACTTGAGCCTTTAATTTGGTAATTAAAATTCAATATTGATTAAATATGTTGTATTAAATGGGCTTGCATGCTTATTAATTTCTACCGTATAAATGTTATGAGAGTAAAACTCCTAAGAGGTGAGGTTTTCTTTATTCTTGTAAATTGTTGCAAAGAGGCTAAGAGGATCAATGAGACTTGAAGACCTATGAATATATGCAATGCAATCATGTAATTTATAGGATCTATTAATTTAATCAATCTATCTAAATCAACTAAGTAGTGCACTTACAACTTTAAATGCACTACATGGTTAAGGCTTATGCTCATCCCATTTTGAGATGCATGCTAGGTTTATTTATTTATTTATGCTTTCCTTAACTTGTTGATGTATGGTGATGCTTGTTTAGGATAAAGAACCTACATAAGCAAAAATAAAATTGATAAGATCTTCCAAGCAATCAAATCCCTCAACTAATGAGAGTCTAAGTTCAAACAATATTAAGTCTAATTGGATAAAACTAAACTAGGTTTAATAATCCAAGCCTTTTATAAATAGGTAAGTAACATGAGATACTACCATAATCATGTGTCGGTTGATGAGTTGTGGGACACATTAATGGTGGAAAGCTATGATCACTACATGAGATGCACTTTAATATAAAACTATAAATTTTGCTATTACATTATTTCACTAGTCATGGAATGATTATAGTTGAATTTACAGTTAAAGAATGATTAGTAGGTTTGACTTAACACTTAGTAGTGTAGATGTTGCATGAGTTGTGGGTATATATGAAAAGTGAGGTAAAATAGATCAAGAATTGCGTAGAGCTACAATTGGTAATAGTTACCTATCTTAGAATCATTAGTGGATGTCACATGACTTGTAAGTCCACGATTGATTACTTTGGACCTCGATTCTCACTAGAAAATATGATTCCCTAAATTTTGTTAAAGTGTAAGGAATTTGATAAAATAGTTGGGAGCAAAACATGCCTAAAAGATGATAATCATGTTTTTCATATCAAATTCAATCAAATGCTTATATTCTTTTCTTCACTTGTGTAGATTTGTCAAATCTCAAGGATGGCAAAAAATTCACTAAGCATCATTTTGGAAACTAACAAACTCCTGTTTTTGGAATAGTACCCAACAAGCTAATTGTGGCATCTAAAACTACTCCATATTACTGTCTTAATTAATTGATATTTAATAAAATAGTCATCTTCATTTTATGCAATTATGATTTTTTTCACATGCATTTAGTTGAAGTCCTTAAATCATATAAGAATACAAGATTTGGTCACACATATGATTGTGGTCATAAACAAGTCTCAATGGTCATGATTTTAAATATTCCATATCATAGAATCTTACAAGATGGGGCATTTAAGATTCGGGTAGACTTACAATAATAATACATACTCTAAGGAGTTAGATATTACCCTATTTCATGGGCAATCTATATTAGACAAGGATGCATGTTAATGGGTGCTTGTTAGAGAACAAGTTCACTGAAGAATTGCTTAGAGCAACCACAAGGTAGCCAAAGTAGCACGTTGGTACTGGAAAATTCTCTAACTTATGATAGTACATATAATTAATCCTTTGACTTGAGGTTCCACAATAACCTTATATTTAGTTCTTTGTACTTTGATTTTGCTCCACCTATGTAACAAGTTGCCCAGGGCTTATGTTGGGCATAAGCTACCTAAGTATAGGGATTGGTTGATCCAAGATGGGATCAATTTCACCTATCTGTGAGCAATTGGTTAATCATTTATGTATTCTAGGATGATCGATTCCAAGAAATCTTTATGCAAGGTGATATGATAATTTGGAAAAGGACTTTTCCAAAGTTGAGATCATAATGAGGAATCAAACATCAAGAATAAACACAATTAGTGAGGCTATTATGAATCTGACAAATATCTTTCCCTAAGCTAACTTTGGGAGATACAAATTAGAAAGACAATATTTGCACATAAATTTTAAAGGATAATGGCTCACCCTAAAATTAATTCATCCAATCTAATAGGATTTAACTAATTAGAATGTTCGATATTCTATAAATCATAAAGAATTGTGAGCTCATGCCTAAATAATTAGTGAACCAAAGGGTCAAACACAAATGCCTAGAACAGTCTATTTAGATTGTAGAAATTATCTAAGGAATTAGATAATTAAAGTGATCAAGTTTGGAGAAGAGAGACCAAGTTGGCTAATTGCGAATTGGCCACTGTGGCTTGATTAATTTAAGTGTTAAATTAATTAATTAACTTAAAGATTTAAATTATGCCAATTAAATTGAGGAGTTAATTTAATTGATGCCATGAGGCAATTTAATTACTCAATTCAACTTTAAGAGTTTAGTTGATTTAATTAACTTAAAAGATTGAGTTATTCTAATTAAATTTTGCAGTTAATTTAATTAATAGGATAATATAATTTTGGAGGGAAAATTAATGAAAGAGCCCATTTTAATTTTGGTGAGTTGGCTTTTTAATTTTAGAAATTAAAATTCAACTATGCTTGCTAATTAGCATTCAAGTTAGCAAAGTGAGGAGAGTGTGATGGAAGCTTCCAAGAGCTTCCATATCACACTATAAATACCTCCTATGGCTAGCTAGTTAAGGTGCTTTTGCTGCCTATTCTTCCCTCCAATTGTGGTGATCTGATGTGTTGGTAGAAACTACCTCACTTGATTCTCTTTAACAATCTTCTCTCTCTCCCATATTCCTCACACCTTGTCTTCCATCTTCCTCCTCTATTTTCTAGCAAATTGTGTGAGGATTAAGAGTGCATCTTGGTGTGTGGATTTCCTTTAGAGGCATAACATATGGTGTGCTTTGTGTTGGTGATTGTGATCCTTCAAGTTGAAGACATTTTTTTTAAAGTTTTTAACAATCGATGGTTTTGGAGGCTTTGCAATTATTTTTACCACCCATTCCTCTTCATATAGCATGTGTTTTGCTCAGCAAAAGTTACTGGAGTAGCTGGTCTTAGGCATGGAGAAGGAAATTAAAGGAGAAAAATAAGTATATCTTACTTAAAAGGAGTTCTAGAATAAGATTTTCTAAGTTGCCATCAAATCTCTCATTTAAGGTCTATTGCTTTTAAAATTATGGCATGAAATAAGATCCTTGGGTTGAGGATTTGCCAGTTAATTTTTGCAATTATTTTGGATCATTTCATCTCTTCTTCCTTTAAGTGATATTAGAGCTAATTTTATGCCTAATTTTGGATTCATTGGATTGATTCATGTGATGAGTTGATTCTATGACTCCAATTTCTTGATTCAATTGATGGATTTAAGATTTTGGAGTTGATGCATATGGCTCTAGAAGTGTTGAATTGAAATATGTTAATATGTGCTTTATTATGAATTTCATATGTTGGCATGAGTTTTAATTCAAATCCTATTACTTTAATTATTGATTTAGCATTGGATGATGTCAAGTGTTGTTTGAGCTTTTTGATTATTGCTAAAAGAAGTTTTGGCAATTTTTGGATCCAATAGGATTGGAGTTACTTGATGTTGTTTAAAGAATAGTGATTCTTCCTTAAATTTGATTTTTGAAGCACTTTGAGCACTTTTATTTCTAGTTTTAAATGTGTTTATAATCTAAAAAATTGTGAAATTTTTTGTGAAATTGAGTTATGGATGTGTCCATGGAGTTTGGAGCATAAACAATTACTTAAAGATAGGACTAGGCAAGTTCAAAGTGGCTCAACACAAGTTGCCATCTAGGCTACCTAGCTTGGTTGGTATTGGATGTACCTTGTGCACACCTACCACGTGCCTGGACAGGCGGCCACAGGCAACAATGTGCCAAGGCTGCCTTGAGGCTATCTTATCTCCGTTTTGTGCAATTTTGTGTTTCTAACTTTGTTCTTTCATGCAAATTTTGATGCACAATTGTTGTGTAAGTATTTAATATAATGTTGGACATTTTTGCTAGCTTCTAAGATCAAACTTAAGTACACATTTCAAGTTTGAACAAAATTAGAATGCATAAGTGTTATGCTTAATTTTGCGTCTAAAATTAATTATTTATGTGACAAACGTTTAATTAATGGATTGAATGAAAATTTTAGCTATTGTTCATTTAATTGTTGAATGCATGGATGTATGTATGAGGATGCACATGAGGTTTTAGTTTGGTTTAATTAAAATTCAATGTTGATTGAATGAGGCTTGCATGCCTTTTGATTTTCTGCCTTGTAATTGTTATGAAAGTAGAACTCTAAAAGGTGAGGTTTTCTTTACTGTTGTAAATTGTTGCAAGGAGGTGAAGGAGGCCAAGAGGATCAAGGAGGCTTGAAGACCTATGAATATATGAAATATATTCATGTGATAGATAGGATCTATTAATTAAATCGACTCACCTAAATAAACTCAGTAGTGCACTTGTAGCTCTAAGTGCATTATTTGGTTAAGGCTTATACTCATCCTAATATTATATGCATGCCAAGTTCATTTACTTATTTATGCTTTCTTTATCCTATTGGTGTATAGAGATGCATATTTAGGATAGAGAACCTAAATAAGCAAAGATAAAGTTGATGAGATCTTCCAAACAATCAAATCCCTCAACTTGGAGGAGTTTAAGTTCAAAAAAAATATTATGTCAAACTGGGTAAAATTAAACTGGGTTTAATAATCTAAGCCTTCTACCAATAGGTAAGTAACATGAGATGCTACTTTAATGATGTGTTGGCTCACAAGTCGTGGGACATATTATTAGTGAAAAGTTGTGATCATTACCTTGGCATGAAATGTACTTTAATTTAAATTTGCTATGACATTATTTCATGAGTTATAAAATGACAATAGTTGAATTTATAATTAAAGATTGATTAGTAGGTTTGACTTAATACTTAGTAGTAGATGCCGTAAAGTCATGGGTTTGTATGCAAAGTGAGGCAAAATACATCAAAGATTGCGTAGAGATGCAATTCGTCAAAGTTACGTACATTAGGATCATTAGTAGATGTCTCATGAGTTGTGGGTCTACAAGTGATGCTTTTGGACCTTGACTCTCACTAGAAAAACGTGATTTCTCAAATTCTTAAAAGCGTAAGGAATTTGATAAAATAATGGGAGCAAAATATGCTTGAAAGATCATAATCATGTTTTTAACATCAAGTTCAATCAAATATTTATATTCCCTTAATTTATGAAATCTCAAAAATGGCTAAAAATTCACTAAGCATCATTTTGAAAACTAATCAGCCAAACTATTGTGATTGGCTAAGAAACCTCAAGATTGTTCTTCACTCTGAGAAAAGGACAAATGTTTTAACTCAAAGTCTAACACATGGCCTCGGTGAGGATGCTGATCAAGAGGCCCATTAAACATTCATAAAATAGGTAGAGGATGACCTCCAAACCTATTGCCTCATGATGGCATCTATGTCCAATGAACTCCAAAAATCTCACGAGAACAAGAAAAGGGTCGTTGAGATTCATTTGCACCTACAAAAGTTGTATATTGTGCAAATGAGGCACAAACGATACATGCTATTGAAGGAGCTCTTTAGGACTAGAATGATTAAGGGATCTAGTGTCTATAATCATGGTCTTAAGATGATTAAGCTTATAGAGAGGCTTGCTGCTTTTAAAAGTTGTCATGAACAATTACCTCTATGTAGATTTGATCCTCCAATCCTTTTGAAGCACATTTGGCTAATTTGTGATGAACTTTAACATGTCAAAATAAAAAGTCACAATTAACGAATTAGTCAATATGTTGGTAATCGTAGAGGTGATAATGAAGAAAGACAATCCCTTAATAGTTGCTTTCTCCTCTCAATTTAAAGGCCTTAGGCGCAAGAAGGAAAGGGGTAAGAAGAAGAAAAGTTCCTCTTCAAAGGGGAAACAATTATTGAAGGTATCCAAACAGGTCAAGAAGAAAAAAAAGGATAAAAAGAATACTACTTATTTTTATTGTGGTGAAATGGGCCATTTGAAACATAATTGTAAGTAGTATCTTACAACATTTGGAAGGGCATGTGTTGTGTTAAGTTATATTTAATGACCAATTATTTTTCATGGGTATTTGATATTGCATGTGGTTCTCACCTTTGTAATTCATTATAGGGGATAGAAAGAAGAAGAAGTCTAAGTAATGGGGATATAATTGTTTGCCTCAGTAATGGTACAAAGGTTATGGCTAAAGTGGAAGGTGTTATAAAGTTAAACTTAGGGGATTCTACTATTCTACTTGATACTTGCTTCTATGTACCAAATCTTGTGAAAAACATCATTTCAATTCTTGTTTTAGACAATGAAGGATATAATTTTTCAATCTAAAATGAGAAGTTGAAAGCAATAAATAATGGTTCTTTGGTTGCTATTAGTACATTGAGTAATGAATTGTACATTTTAGATTCTCAACCATTATTTATGCACATTCAACAAAGTAACAAAAGAAAATTAGATAACTAAGAAAATGCATACCTTCAACATGCAAGACTTGGACATATTTCTAAGGTTAGGATAAACAAGTTAGTAGCTTTCTAATCACTAAGTGTTAGTAGATTAGAGGATCTACCTAATTGTGAGTCTTATTTAAAAGGAAAAATGACCAAAGCTCCTTTTGTGAGATAAATGGAGCAATTCACAAGTCTTTTGGATTTGATCTATATAGATGTATGTGGTCTACTAAGCGTTAGTGCTAAAATGACCAAAGCTCATTCATTGATGATTTCACTTGATTTGGACATGTGTATCTTATGAAGTATATGTCCAAGGCTTTTGAAAAGTTTAAAGTAGATAAGAGATTAGGACTAGTATCAAAACTCTACGATCCAATCAAGGAGGTGAATAATTAAGTACCGAATTCTTGGGTTATCTAAGAGAGAATGGGATTCTCTCACAATGGACTCCATTAAGCACATCCCAACATAATGGAGTAACCAAGAGAAAAAACCGTACATTGTTAGACATGGTGTGGTCCATGATGAGTTTCATCAAGGACTTTAACTCCTTTTAGTGATGCAACCTAGAGATGATGTTGAGGCTACTCAATGTACTAACCCAAAAGTAGGTGCCAAAGATACTATAGAGATATAGTTTGGCAAAGCATCCTTTTACACTTATCTAAGAGTATAGGGGTCTCCTACCTATGTTAAGAGACTAGTGGGAGACAAATTAGATACAAGATCCACCTTGTGCAAGTTTGTGAAATACCTAAAATAGTCTTTGGGTTATTACTTCTATGATCCCTCAAAATAAAAAGTGTTTGTCTTGAGAAACACCACATTTTTAGAAAAGGAGTTTCTATTAGATAGAAAAGGTATTATCATTGAACTTGATAAAGTTTAGGACAATCATACTATCCCACAAGTGATAGAAACAAAAGAGCATCCTAAGCTTAGCAAATAATTTTCTAGAAGGTCGGATTAAATCAAGAAACAGCTTGAAAGGTTTGGACTTCTTCATGAGACTTTGGTCCAAAGACCTATGAAGAAGCTATGTTAGACATAAATTTGGGTCATTGGCTTGAGGCCATGAAATCTAAAATGGAATTTGTGTACTCCAATAAAGTATAAACTTTGGTAGATCCACCAGAGGGTATGGTATTCATTGGTTGTAAGTGGATCTATAAGCATAAGCTATGAGTTGATGGAGAGGTTACTACTTTTAATGCTAGACTAGTGGCAAATGCTTAGACTCAAAGACCTAGTATTGACTTTGATGAGACCTTTTCACCAGTTGTTATACCTAAATCCATAAGAATTATGCTTGCTATAGCCATTTATCACAACTATGAAATTTGGTAAATAGATGTTAAGACAGTCTTTCTCAATGAAAATATTGATAAGAAAATCTATATAGAGCAACCACAAAGTTTTACATCCAAATAGAGTGAGTGAAAAGTTTGCGAACTCTAGAGGTCCATTTATGGACTAAAGCAAGCATTTCGAAGCTAAAACATACATTTTGATTAGACAGTCAAATTGTTTGGCATTATAAAAAATGTGTATGAAACGTGTGTGTAGAAAAAGGCTAGTAGGAGTTCAATATAGTTTATTATACTTTATGTTGATGAATTCTTTCTCATTGGGAATGAGAAAGAGACATTAATGTGTTCAAAAATATGGTTATTTTTACAATTCTTCATGAAGGATATGGGAGAAGCATCATTCGTATTAGGAATATGGATCTATAAAGATAGGCCAAAGAGAATGTTGGGGCTCTCCTAATCAACGTACATTGACAAGATACTAAAGAGATTTAATATGGAGGAATCCAAGAGAAGATACCTCTTGATGGGACATGGCATTTGTCTCTCCAAGCTTATGGCCCCTAAGATAAAGGAGAAGAGAAAAAGAATACCCTACATACCTTATGCATCTACTATTGGAAGCATAATGTATGTCGTTCAATTAAGAGATCGAATGTAGCTCATGCTCTAAGTGTTATGAGTCGCAACTAATCCAATCCCAATGAGAATCATTGGAAAGCCATGAAAACAATCCTTAAGTACTTAAGAAAAACTACGAATTTGTTTCTAATATATGATAATGGAAAAGTAAAACTCAAAGGGTTTTCAAATTCTAGTTTCCAATCCAATGAAGATGTCAAATTCATTTTTGGATTTATATTTTACTTCAATAGCAACATGGTAAGTTGGAAGAGTTCTAAATAAGATATCACAGTCGACTCTACTATTGAAATAGAATACATTGCAACATCAGACACTATGAAGAAAAGTGTTTAAATGAAAAACTTCATCTAAAAGTTGGTTGTAGTGCCCAGTATGCAAGAACTAGTAGTTGTCTATTGTGACAACAATGGATCCATTGTGCAAGCTAAGGAACCAAGATCTCATCAGTGATCCAAGAACATTTTAAGGCATTATCACTTGATTTGAGATATCATTGATAGAGGGGATATTCGAGTGAAAAGAGTTGCCTCAAAAGAGAATATGGTAGATTTACTGACAAAACCTGTAAAGCAAAAGGTCTTTGAAAGACATCTTGGGAAGAAGGTCCTACAGGCTATGAGAAATTGGATTTAGAATAAGTGGAAGATTATTGGAATAGTACTTCATAAACCAATTAGATTGGCGTGTAGAACTACTCCATGTAACAGTCTTAATTGAATGATATTCAATAAAATGGCTATTTTCATTTTATATGTTATGATTTCTTCACATGCATTTGGTTGAAGCCCTTAAAATCATACAAGACTTGGTCACACATATAAAAGTAATCATAAAACAAGTCTCCATGATCATAATTTTAAAATATTCCAAATCATAGAATCTTAAGAGATTGTACATCTAATATTCAGATAGACTTGTACTAGTAATACATACTCCAAGGAGTTGGATATTATCTTATTACATTGACAATCTATGTTAGACATGGATGCATGTTACTGGGTGCTTGTTAGAGAACAATTTCACTAAAGACTCACCTAGAGAAACCATAAGGTAGCCATAATGGCATGTCAGTAGCAACAAATTCTCTAGCTTATGATAGTGCTTGTAATTGTTTCTTCGACTTGAGGTTCCACAGTAACCTTGTATTAAGGTTTTTGTGCTTTGATTTTTCTCTGACCAGATAACAGGTAGCTCAGGGCTTAGGTTGGGCACAAGCTATGTAAGTATGTAGGTTGGTAAGTTCCAATAACGGGTTAATCTCTTATGTATTCTAAGATGATTGATTTCAACAAATCCTTGTGCAAGGTGATATGACAATTTGAGAGAGGAATTTTCCAAAGTTGAGGTCATAATAAAGAATCAAACATCAAGAATAGACATATAGTTATCAAAACTATTATGGAGTTGACAAATATCTTGCCTTAGGTCACTTTCAGGAGATAAGGATAAGAAGGACTATATTTGCATAGAAATCATAAGTGGTAATGGTTCACCCTCAATTAATTCATCCAATTGGTTGGGCTCCATAAGCTTGTGCTAGATATCAACTATTGAGATAGGGTGCTCTTCAATTAATAGAGATTAATTGACGGAGTGAATGATTTAAAAGAGTTTAGACTAATCAAAATATTTGATATTCTATGAATCACAAAGATTTATAAGCCCATGTCTAATTAATTGGTGAATCTAAAGAACTATACACAAACACTTAGAACACTCTATTTGGATTGGAGAAATTATCTATAAAATTAGATAATTAAAGTTGTCAAGTTTGGATGAGAGAGACTAAGTTGACTAATTGAGAATTGGTCACTATGGCTTGATTAATTTAAGTGTTAATTTAATTAAATTAACTTAAAGAGTTAAATTAGACTAATTAAATTGAGGGGTTAATTTAATTGGTGCCATGAGATAATTTAATTAGTCAACTTAAAGAGTTAAGTTGATTTAATTAACTTAAAGAATTAAGTTAATCTAATTAAATATGTAGTAAATTTAATTAGTAGGAGAATCTAATTTTGGAGGAAAAATAAATATAAGAGTCCATTTTAATTTTGGTAAGTTGGCATTTTAATTTAGAAATTAAAATTCAACTATGCTTGCTAATTAGCATTTAAGTTGACAAAGTGAGGAAAGTGTGATGGAAGCTTCAAAGAGCTTCCATATCACACTCTAAATATCTCCTATGGCTGGCCACTTGAGGTGCTTTTGCTGCCCATTTTTCCCTCCAATTGTGGTGATCTCATGTGTTGAGAGAAACCACCTCATTAGATTATCTCTAACTATCTTCTCACTCATCCAACTTCCGCACACCTTTCCTTCAAACGTCTTCCTCTATTTTCTAGCAAATTGAGTGTGGATTAAGAGCACATCTAGGTTTTTGGATTTTCTTTAGAGGTGCAACATGTGGTGTGCTTTGAGTTGGTGATTGAGATCCTTCAAGTTGAGGATGTTTTTTTTTTTTTTTGGAGTTTTTCACAATTGGCAGTTTTGGAGGCTTTGCCACTATTTTGCTGCCCATTCCGCTTTATCTTAGAGGTGTTTTCTCAGAAAAAGTTGCTGAAGTAGCTGGTCTTAGGTATGGAAAAGGAAATTCAAGGAGAAGAATGAGTAGATCTTGTATAGAAAGAGTTCAAGAAAAAGGTCTTCTAAGTTGTCTTCAAATCTTTCATTTACAGTAGCTTCTCTTACTTTTAAATCTTCAATTATGGCATGAAATAAGATCCTTTGGCTGAGGATTTGCAGGTTAATTTTCCCAATTATTTTGGATCCTTACATCTTTTGTTCCTTCACCCACTGGGTAGTTGGGACGAAATGAAAGCACAAGTACTTAAATATAAAGTTCCCATTGAACCTCAAGTTAAAGAACTAATTATATGCACTATCACAAGCTAGAGAACATGCCACTCCAGCTACCTTGCGGATTCTGTAGGCATGTCTTTGGTGAATTCTCTAGCAAGCACCCATTAAAATGCATCCATATCTTACATAGATTACCCATGAAATGGGATAATGTCCAACTTCTTAAAGTATGTATTGTTTGTGCAAGTATATTCATGTCTTAGGTGCTTTAACTCTTCAGATTCTATAACTTAGAATATTTAAAATTATGACTATAGAGACTTGTTTCATGATTACCATCATATGCACGACCAAATCCCGTAGTCTTATATAATTTAAAGGCTTCAACCATATGCATGTGAAGAATCTTATAAATGTATAAGATGAAAATGGCTATTTTATTAAACATTATTCAATCAAAACTGTTACATGGACTAGCTACACATCAATCTAATTAGCTTGTGGGGTATTATTCCAACAAGTTGTAGGTGCTCTTTAGGTTGATTCTTAGTTATTTTCTTTTCTTCACTATGAAGTTGTTTTTTGAGGGAGCTTTTTCACTTGTCCACAAACTCATCGAGATATCTTTGTTGGATCAATGCTTTAATTTTATCTCTCAAGTTCCAATGCTGCTTTTGTGGTATGCCCATTGAAATTATAGTACCTAGTTGATTCATATTTCCAAGGAATTCTAGCACCCATTGAGGTATATCCAATAAAACCTTAGAGCATGGTAGCGTGGTTGTAGAAGGCATGTACTAGAGCACCACCCGTCTAGGTCATTGAGCACTTGCAGCTTGCTTTCATTCTAAGTTGCTTACCAAATTTAGCACTCTGTACTTGCTAGTGTCCTAAAAAGTCACCATTTCTTGTTTCCTCCTTTTCTTATACTTCCACACTTGTGGTTTCTTTAGGACTACAAAGAGATTGCTATTTTTGGGTCCTTGTGGCTTCATATATCCTGGGTGTGCCTTCACTACAACATCGCTTGTCACTAGGTGCTTTCCTTTGAATACACCTAGAGTAGAGCAAATGATCAGGGCTCATGTGCCTGCTAGACCCTATGTCATTCCTTTCTTAATAATGGTATCACCTATCTTGGTGGGTCTTCCCAAGAGCGTCAAGGATGCCTTGGTAGTGAGTAGGTCACCTCCGTTGCCGATATATTACTAGTTGGTAAGCTTTGGGTGCTTACTGAATTGTAGGCGGCATGATTTGTTCTTTTCCACTTCTAGGACACTTATGGGGGTGCTTGGTCCCTATATCACATATTCTCTAAGATATCCAAACTAAATTAACCTCATGATCTCATCCTTCACGTGCCTACACCACTTAGTGATGTGTCCTAACATTAATGGAAATTACATCCTCTATTTATTTTTTAATTTTTCATAGCCCTCACATCTTCTAAGTAGAGTGCATGATAAAGCCATACCACAGTGCTTTGCACAAGACAACTTCTCGTGAAATGATAAGTAGGGTGTAGGTAGTGATGCTTATGCCCAGCTGCACCTGTGTACTTTGGGCACTCTATCATGGTTACCCTCTTTGTTGATTGATCCTTGTTTCTTTATTTTTGCAACTACCATGGGTAATGACAAGTTCTTGATATTGTCCAAACATTGAAGCACTAGTGCATAAGCCTATCACGCTGCATTAGTAGGTACAGATTTGAAATGGATTTCTGCAAAGGAGGATTGGAAATTCTAGTGCCAAGATGAAGAAAGTGGAATGATGCTTTGCTCAGGATCAATCCGTTGGATAACCTACTTTAGAAAAGATGAAACCTCCCAATCCCTATGATAAGGTTGCAACAACTCCTCCACAAGCTGAGTAGTGAAGCTGGCCAAAAGTCGAATGGTGACCCTTTCCAATAGACTCATCAATATTTCTAGAGTCAGCAGTAATGTAAAGTCCTCGAGAGCAGGACATGGCTCACCAACATTTTCTTTGGGGAATGAACATGCTAGGCTGTAGCTTCAACATTGATTGCAACGATGCTCTTAGCGAGTGGTTTTCCACACCTCGAATGTTGGTGACACCTAGGTGTTGAAATGGTGAATTCCTCTCACCTACATACTTAGGGTTCCTTCGTCTTTCTTTGAGTTTTTCATAGAAAGTGCCAAAATAATGATGCTTGAAAATAGAGCTGATGTCCTTTTTAGAAAATAGCAATGTGTTTATTTGTCTTCCTTTGGAGCACATATAGAGAGATCAACATTTCTAGAAAGTTCTTTGACTTTGAGATTTTTTAATACGATTTCTAGTGTCCTATTTTTCTTTGAAACTTGATAATTGAAAATTTTGTCTTGATAAGTTTAGGCCCATTAGGGTTTTTCTACCCCCTTTTATGGGCTTAGTTTGTCCTTTAGGCGCTCTGGCCCTTTAACTTAGTTAATTAATTATAGGTTTACTGTTAATTCTAATCAATTTACTAAATTGCCCTTATATTCAATTTTAGAAGTATCAATTATAAATATGAGAGATTGCTTCCCACAACTTCTATAATCTCTTAATTTTATTTTTAGATTGTCAAAAATTTTAACTAAAAAGTATTATTTTTTTCAATAGTTAACATAATAAACTCATTATTCTAGTGTCCATAAATGTATTGTTGGTGAGTTGAAATTTTTCGTTATCTGGATATATAAATTGAACACTTGAAATAGCCAACGACGTCAATTTTTATATTTTGAATACATTTATTTGCACAATTGTTTATATTTGTGTCAGGTACATTTTTTTTTTTATATCTTTGTTTACAAGAATTTACAAATGAATATTTAATAATGCTAAGATTTGATACGAATTGTGTTATATCAATAAATTTTTGTGAGACTGAGAATTGTATCAAATTTTTTTTACAGATTTTGTTTAATCATATTGATATGTGTTATATATTAAATCAAACATTGAAAATTAGCTTTCATTTTATAATAATTTACATAATGTGTAGAAGAAGTTATTTGATAATCTTAAATATGATAAAAACAAATTCAGGAACAAAAGCAAATAAATATTACTATGTTGGCAAATAATTAACTTTTTAATTCTCAAATGATATAAAATTTGTTACTATAACCTCTACATTATTAACAAGATATACTAAAGACTTTTTATATCTAAAAAGTTTGCTTGTAGATCATATTAAAATATATAGTTTTATATATAATAAAAAAGTATATTATATAAGACTATTTTGCTCCAACCATTGTTATCTTTTCTCATTAACTTTTTTTAGTTTTTAATAATTTTAAGAATCTAAATGTAATTTATAAATTTAAAGTTAGCGAGTTTAGACACTCTACAATTTAGTCAAATTATGTAAATTATCTTCAAAATTTAACATTTTCAAATGAAATTTACATTTTACGTTATTAATTAAATAATAAAATTTTTGTTTAATACTAAAAAGATAACTTTTCTTATTGAATAACATTAAGTAAAATGAATATTACTAAAATATAAAAAAGTTGAATAGTTAAATTTATTTTCAGTGCGTCAAGCACGTACGCGGAGATTTTTTAAAGAGATACCTCAATGGTAAGACTGCCAAGTAACTTATAAATTGTGTTTTGCTATTCATCCATTAAGACTTCCAAATCTCAATCATTTCTTGAATCAGAAAAATATGCCTTTCAAACACCTGAGAGAAATAACGAGAAAGGAATTAAGAATAACTTTTAATATAAATTTCCAAAACAATTATTGTTATATTCCTAATTTTATTGAATATAACTTATTTCAGCATATTTATTTTTTTGATTTTAATATTAATTTTATTTGTACAAAATTCTCATGAACATTCATGATGTGAGCACACAAAAATAAATAAATAAATAAATAAAAGATCTGTCAGTTTTTAAATAAAAAATGCAATTGGTGGTAAATTAGATGATAAAAGCAATGTAGGAAAAATAGTTGATAATGAACCCTGGATAAAGGCAATAATAATTCACAAAAAAATGCATTCAAAATATCCCATACGCTTATATTTTCTTATTCTTTTTAACATTTATAAGTTAAAAAGATAGTAATATTTTTTTAAATTTTTATCCAATATTTTGGCAAATCAAAGTTAGATAACCCATAAATCGACATTTTGGCCTTTTTTTTTCATATTTTTTTAAATTAGATAATTTAAATTAAAATGATTTGTGAATAAAGATCAAATAATGATATCTGATCACTTTTTTCCTATGTATGTAAATAAATTTTTATTTTGCACAATGTTTAGTTCTTAAAATAATTTAATATAATTTTTCCCTTTTGTTTGGGTTTATTTTCTATTTTGCAGTAAATTTTTAATTTCTCAATATTGTTCATCATTTTTTAATGCTCTCAAGCATTATATTTTTATTATTTTGTTTGAGTTGGAATAAATTTTCATTGAGTTTTTCTTATAAAAAAATATAAGTATTTTTATAGTTTTACAATGTACCTTTATAAATGTTATGATGTTATGACAAGTGTGACTTTTCATTATTTTTGATTTTCATATTTTGTGATTTCATGAAAAATTACTCAAATTTGTACCATGTATCTTACTTAAAAAATAAAACATGAATTAAATTTATTTTTACATGAAATTAGAATAATATACATGAATTATATTTTAAATTCTATATAATTAGTTTAATCTGTGCATAGCACATAACCCATTTCAGTATTTATAGTTCATTAATTTCTCAATTAATCCTTTTATATTCTTATTCATTCATGAAATCTTCAATAAATACGTACGATAGAAGTTATATTACAATAATAAATACATAACTTTTATAATTTTTAAATAATTACTCGCGCAAATCAAATGTATCAAACACTGCTAATATAATTAGATTAAATAAATTATAAAATAAAAAAGTCAAATGAACTAATAAATAAAACTAAAACCTGTAATTGCAGAAGAAAGAACTCATTGACTTATTAAACTTTTGGTTTTAAGAACCAAAAGTTAGTAACGAGTTTGAAAACGTGGGTATATGAAATCAGGAAAAAAAATGATTACGAAAATCCGAACATATGAAATCAGGAAACGCGTCGTTCTGTCTGCCAGAATTTACTAATTCCAGACGCCAATATGGTCAACCAAGCCGTGGTTCACTTTCACTAGTTCTGCCCATGATATATATTAACCATAACACAGAAAAGTCACAGAACTATTCTATCCAGTCCCACACAAAATTGCACTCTCTACGCCAGAGCATATCAATGGCGTGCTATGTGGAAGAAGAAGAAGTCTGGAAATGCTCAAAACACCCCTCGAAGAGGTGGCGCAACGGCATCTGCCCCACCTGCCTCCGCGACCGCCTTGTCAGCCTCTGCCCAGACTGCGCTAACGTGCGCCCCTGTGCGTGCGTTGTTTCGACGACGTCTTCTTCCTCCTCTTCCTCCTCCTCCTTCGGCCGCGTCGCCAACCTCATCGACGGCGAGCCATCCTTCCGCCGCTCGAGATCCGTCGCGGTCCCCTTCCTCCGCACCAAAGACACCGAACAGACGCCGAATAATGGCCGCGTCAAGACGCCGTCGTTACTGTCGTTGCTGAAGAGAAGCAAGACGAAGAAAGGCGAGCCGATGAAGGAGAAGAACGAGGAGATTGTCGTGAATTGCACTAGCAATGACGAGAATTTCGATAGCAATAACAGAATTGAGGACTTCGCAAGGATGGTGACGAGATCGAGGTCCGTTAGCGCGGCTACGACGGCGATGGCGGCAGGTTTCCGGCGTACCGACGTCAATTCTTCGCCGGCGAAGGGGAAGTTCTGGCACTTTCCGAGCCCGATGAAGGCGTTCCGAAGCTCCAAGACTCCCAAGGTTGTCATTCAAGATAGATCGCCTTTGCACAGAGGTTGAATTTTCCCGCAACCTTTCTTTCTTTTTTCTTTTCCCCTATAATTATTAACAGTAAAAAGGTTTTTCTAAAACCTGGTAACATGTATTTGATCACACAGATATTTGGTTAATTAGAATAAAAATGAACTAATCATTGTCTTTTTTCCGTGAATGTGTATTTATTGTTTTGTATATATAAAGTATTATTGTTTCATGGGAATATGTAGTGGCTTTTGGATTGTCAAATGAGAAAGGATATTTTATCTAGTAGAGTATTAATTTTATTTATTTTGGTTTTGAGGACCAGCTGATGCTTCAATTGGTCAATCTAACTAAATAAAGATGTTGAGTTTTGACTGATCAAATAATTTAATATGGTGAATGTGAATTGGAAAAGTCTCAAATTTTTGATTGCTTTGTATGGTAAAATGTACTTTTGAGTTGGCTAGAGAATCTGAATCTTGAGACAACATGGGTTGGTTAAACTTTTTCAATTTAATATGAAGTATTGACAGAGATTTAGAGGCCAGAGCTTGGTTATGATGACTAACAAATGCCTTCCACACCAAATAAATGTAGTTCTTTGGAGTTAATAGACTAAAATCACAATATTGTAACATATCCAGATTGGTTCGTGTTCCATTATAAATGACTGCTTAAATGGCAGTTAAGTTAGCATTTGGTTTGGATTAGATTTTTTCACCATATTACTTTCCAATTTAATTTAAGTTAGGAGGTTTTGATTTTGGGGCTTTATTTATTTGCATTTTGGGTGAATTGGGAAAAATATTTTAGGAAAATGTATTTTGGGAAATGGGTTGGGGTAATGTGATAGATATATGTTTTTGTTTTGAGGAGTTGATGGAAAATATGTTAAGAAAAAATCGATTATTTTAAAGTGCTTTGGGAGGGAACAAATTTTATTGAAAATGTTGCACAAATCACCTTTTTTTTTTTAGATTGATGAGGTGAAGCGAATATTTTAATATTAATTATAAATGAGTATATATAGCTTGAATGATTGGCATATAAATATATATGCGTAATGATAGAAATAGGATTGAAAGAATAGTAAGGGGGGATTTTTGATGATAAATGAATTGAATACGTCGCACTAGATTTATTCATTTTAAATTATGTATGTGTTAATTACAATAAAATGGCCCCGTGCATTCAGGTGATATATTTGAAGCCGCTTTTCGACACTAATTAAATAATAGAAGTGATCAGTAGCTACACTGAAATTGGATAATAGTTAAGGTGGTCACTGGTCAGTGGTTACTAATGCAGACATAAAATTGACGATATTTTGTAATGTTGATGGGGTCGCCAACTGGATGTGGTTGTGTCTTGCTAATATTTATGGAGCCTACAGAAAAAGGGCTTATAAGCTTTTGCACATGCATGTGCTTGTCTCTTAATAGTACATATTCCAACACAATGACACCACAATTAGGTAATAAATCTTGTCCAGAATAGTATCTCTCTCTTATTCCTATCTGCAAATTATCACATATCTCGTTAAGGCAAGTCATCGCTTTTATTTACCCATTTGGGCAATGTAAGAGAAGAAGTTGGATTGTGGGGAGACAGAGACCAACAAACAAATAAGTATATCAATAGATCGAAAAGGTGAAAGCATAGAAGAATAATAAAGTATCAAATCAAAGAGATATATAATTTTGGGAGAATAATCTATAACTTGGAGGTAGGAAGAAATCATATTCCGTAACAATTTTCACACGTAACGTTATAAATTTTGAATGCTTCACAAGTTTATGTGTTTAAATTGTAGCTTTAATTTGAATAATTTATCACATAAGAATTGACTTTTACAACCATTGATTTCATGAATTGTAATTATTGCATTTAAAAAACAGCGAAGAGGTTATAGTTTTGATTCTCAAGTACTCGTGACAATTATGATTGACCAAAAGTAATTTTGATATATTTTTGTCTTTTTTCCTTTAAGTAAAATACTCAAATATATCATAATATCTCAATATCAATCAACATGAACTTCACAACAATCAATAAAAAAAAATATTGCCCACACTTCTCACATATTCCAAACCGAAGCCTTAAATTTGCTATTGAATCAAATTTTTTGACCAACGCTGATATAGGTTGTCAAATTTTGTGGTGGTGATAACAATAAAAATACAAAAATAATTTTGGAAGTTCTGATCCATTTGCCAAACTCACCCTAAATCCATAACTTTTCCCTAATTGATTTGTAACTTTTTCAAACACTCATCGTGGTCCTCCCAGTTTTCTTTTTCACGCGTTTGAAAAATACATCTCACTCACTGCCTCACCACGCTTGCGACATGTGGTTGTGGAAATGTCCAAACTAGACTCATTCAAACCTAGAGTAAGAAAAGTAAGGAAGAGTTGATTTCGGGGGATAAAAATGCCATTCTACCAACACACACACCGAGAGAGAGAGAGAGAGAGACTCCCAAACACGTTTTTTCGCCCCGTTAGGACTAAAAATGAGAAAACCGGACGCAGCCATGGCGGTTGACTAGAGAGCTTTCCAGAAAAAGGATGCTGAGGAAACTAGGGCAGAGCCATCAATCTTTGACTTGGGAGAAGGCAGTTCAAACCAAATGTTCTTCACTCAAGATTCCACCTTTCATTAAATTCGGTTGAAATCGACTTCTCACTAATTTTTGACTCCTTTAAAAGAGAAATACTCTTTTAATTTGAGCACTATAACACTCTTTTTTATTAGATAGCAAATTTTATATGAAGAGTTTAAAAAATGAACATCTTGTATATCTTTATATTATTATCCTCAAAAGTAATGACGTTTGTTAATAAAACCACAGTAATACTAGTTTAAATGAGAAAGCAATTTGAGAAATATATTTCATTTTAGAAGGTAAAATCTTATTTTTTTGAGATGATTTAAAAACATAAAAGCCACAAACTTTGAAGAAGATCTACTACGAGAAAACACCCCTTCACTAACTAAAAACTTATGATGAAGAAAGTTCTATCACTATCTAAAGACAATTGTGATAGATTTTTAATGAATTAATAATGAATTTCAAATTGAGCAAAGATATATATTAGCTATAATAGTTGTGACAGATATAAAGAGTTTGTAACAAATTTCTTAATTCTAAGTATGATTCTTCAATATGTGGTGGAAATTATATCATAAAATTAGTTGTGTGACGTACTTTATTTTTGTCATAAAACTAGTTAGTGACAAAGCAAATACTAACAAACTTAAAAATATATTCATCACAGAATGATGGAGGGTTTATTTCACAAATCTGTTAGTATATGCATTGTAATTTATTAGTTTTGTAACAAAAATAAAATGTGTCACATAACTAATTTTATAATAAAATTTTCATTACGGATCTAAAAAGCATATTTAGTTTATAAAATTTATGAAAGGCTCTTCATATTAATATATACTCTTTATGTCTGTCATAAGTATCATAACTAATACATAGTTTTGCTTATTTTATTAAATTCATTAGTAGTCCATTAAAAATCCATCACAATTGCCTTCAGATTGTAACGAAACCCTCTTCGTCATATTCTTTTCATTGATGAAGGGTATTTTCTTGTAGTAAGAAAGTATTATTGATTGACAAAACAAAATTGAAAGAATGGCATACAAGTTTCAAATATACCATGTTAATAATATTTTTGAACTGATATCCAAAATATCATATTTCAATTTGAATAGAAGAAAAAATATTTTCAAAAGAAAATGAATTTCCTTTATCATGTAACAATGTATTGGATTCAAAACTTAAAAATAAAGCAAAATAGCATTGTAAATGGAGACATTGAGGATGACCGATGTATTTTTTCACTTCGAATTAGACATTTGTATACTCAGAGAATAATTTCTTTTTCTATTCTCATGCCCATCTCGTGGATTGTTAAAACTAAAAAACAAAAAGATGAAACTTGAAAACAAAAATATAAAGATGACGACTAATGCTAAAAATATAAAGATGACAACTAATGCTAACTTATTCCGTGATTTTCTTAAGATAGAGATAAATAACTAACCTAACTTATTCTATGGCTTTGTTTGTTTGTATTTTGAGTGAATTATGGAAAATATTTTGGGAAAAGTGTTTCAGGAACTGATTTGGAGAAATATGATAGTTGTTTGCTTTTGTTTTGGAGGATGGGTGAAGAATATTTTGAAAAAAAAACTATTTATTTCGTAGCATTTTGGAAGGGATAAATTTTATTGTAAATGTCACATCAATCACTTTTTTTTTTTTTAACACCTTATCATATTTGAACAAATTCTGGTGAAATATTATGGAAAAGCTTCGTCACATTAGTGCCAGGGCCTTCTTTTTTCAAGGATTATAGTTAAATCTTCTAATTTTGTGGACATAATAGTCATCTCCTTGGTATAGGGTTGTTAAATTTCTAAATGCAACGAATTTTTTTAGTGTACTTTTAGGTACATATTCTATGATAATTTAAGTTAAAAAAGGGTAGTTATTTAATGAAGTGATAAAAATACATTTAAAAAAGATTCCAGCCACTCCTATAATGGAATAAAATGAAATGTTTTTCAAAAACTTATTCGTGTGTGGTAAGGTGAAAGAAAAAGTACGGTGCAGATGATAAAATGTCATAAAAAAAGTTTAGTTGGCAAAGTATAAAAATGCGCATAGTTCAAATGGTATTGGAGGAGAGAGCGCACAAGAAAATGAGTTGAACATTTGGAACTTCTGTGAATGTAAAATCTGCATTGAATGAATTTGCTTTACAAGGTGATAAATACATACACAGACACACACAATTGATCTCAATAAATGAGCTGAAAACTAACGCATCTAATATCCCTAACTAATCCGGAACCCTTACTGCGTTTTAATAACTAATTTGCTTATTAACTAACTAATTGAATGACTTAGGGAAGCTCCAATAGATGGCAATGTATCTTTACCCCTGATTACAAATGTATATATGTAGATGAAATGATTAGTTTGTGTGTGTATATGCAATGGGGAATGATTTTTTAGAGTGAAAAGTAGGGGATAATTTGGAGATAATTTTGTATATTTTGGGAAGTAGGGTTGGGAAATGTGGCATTTTGTTTATTTAAATTTTGAGAGTTGAAAAATATCCTAATGAAATGCTAACAAACAAAGCTTTGTTTTTCTGCTCAAAATCTTTACTGTTTGAACTAAATGCTGCTCTTTAACACTTCCCCTTGGGCATTTTTGTGACAAACACCAATCTTTTATCTAAGAATTTCAAACATTTTCTGAGGCAAAGTCTTTATAAGTAATTGTTCAAGCTGATCTCGGATGAGCAATGAACCAGAATTATTTCATTGCTTTATTGAACTCCTCAAATGAAATGAAGCTTCACTTTAATGTGTTTTCTCTTGTCATGGAACACCGAATTTTTCAAGGTCTCTAATGTAGAAAGTTTATCTTATTTGATTTAAGATGGACCTTTTGTTGAAAACGAAGATTTATTAAAAGCTTCTGTAACTAAATGGCCTAATTCGCAATAGAGTTAGCAGCAATATATTCAGTGTCTACTATAGATTGTGCTGTGTTTCTTGCTTCTTTGAGCCCCATGTAAAAATACTAGAAACTAAAGTGAGAGATGTCATGAAGTGCTTTTGAAATCATCTTGACAGCCTCCTGGATCACTGTCAAAATATCCTAACAACTTCACATTTTCACTATTTCCTGCCTATTTAAACATAACATCAAGGTCTATGGTACCTTTCAAGTACCTGAGGATCCTTTTTCCTACTAAAAAGTATCTTTTAGGTAGAAAATACATATATCTTGATAATAAACTTACAACAATGCTTCGTATAGTCATAGCGAGATATTGCAAGCTGCCTATAAGACTTCTCAACAAACCTTCATGAGCTTTCTTCACATCAAGATCTTTACTCGATTTTTCGCATCTTGGCAATGGAATGCCTACAAGTTTGCAATCTTTTCATGTGAAATTTTCTTAAGATATCAACTACATATTTTTTTGGCATATGAAAATACCATTTCTTGGATGGCTCACCTCCATGCCTAGGAAGCACTATATTATTCCTAAATCGCTCATTTATTTAATTTTCATGGGTCTACTCACATTAGTGTGCACAAGTTGCAGCTTTTGAAAGGCCCTCCAAGCTAGGGGTGTTCATGGTTTGATTTGGTTCGGTTTTGAGAAAAATCTCAATCGAATCAAACCAATCAATTTTGACATGAGACCAACCATTCAATTTGGCTCAATATGGAGAATTGAACCAAATCAAACCAAACCAATCAATTCGGTTTGATTTGGTTCGGTTTTTTGGTTTTTCTTTTTCTCATTTCTGCTGGGTTGGGCCATCGGTTGGGCTTGGAAGAAAGAGAACTATATAAAAAGTTTCGGATATTTTTTGTCAAAAAATATAAAAATAAAAGTATGATAGTATTTTAGTATTATATCATCAGTTCGGTTTGGTTATATTTTGACTTTGCCAACCGAAAATCAAACCAAACTGTTTGATTTTTCAAATTTTAAACAAAAAATAAATTTAATTGATTTTTGATTTTTTTGGTTGGTTTAATCGATTTTGTTTGAGTTGGTTTGATTTCGAACACCCTTCCTAAAGTCAAATGTAGCACTAGGATCCAATAATAAAACACAAAAATAGCTAAATTAACTAGGCTACATGCGAAACCAAGCATCTAATCATGCTTCAAATTCCGATTTGGATGAATGATTACCTTGAATGCTCAAAAATCCAAGGAAATGAGGAAGATTACTTCAACATTAGAAAACTGTCTCCCAGTGGTGCAGCAACAAGTTGGCAACAATTGTCCAACCAAATTACCTCAGAATTGGCTGACATTTGGACATAGATTCACCAACTACTGGACGAAGCTCTAGTAAAATTTTCAGCCAAAACATAAAATTGAAAGTCACTCTAGAAATGCCTCCAAACTGACTGGACTGCAATGGATCTCCAAATGCCAAATAATCCAAGTGTATTGCCTCTAATGTGATGATCCACACACCAATGGATAGTCCAAATCTCCCCTACATCAACTGAAAAATCAAGAAGGGAAGAGAGAGGGATGAAGGCCGAATTTTGGAGAGGGAGGTGAAGAAAATTTGAAGCATCAACACAACACATAAGAGAATCACTCAAACCTGGAGGAAAAAATGGAATCTAACTTTTAGATTGTAATCTTGCAAGCTAGCTCTCAAGTGGCAAGCCACTATATCTGTATATAGAGGGAGGGAACGTGTGTTGCTAGTTGGCATCACACCTCCCATGAGGTACCACCTAAGCTAGCAACTTGCATGTGAAATTCATATTTTACTTTATTTGAATTTCATTTAAACTCTTCATTTCATCTCATGAATTATCATCCAAATAAATTCAAATGCACACCAAATGAACTCTTTCATTTTGAATTTCCCTCCAAATTAATTCTTCACATTAATTAAATTAAGCCCTTAATTTAATTAATTAACCTTGACTTAACTCTTTAAGTCAACTAGCTTAACTCCTTAAGTTAGAAGGTGTTAACTTAATTCCTTAAGTTAACTTGACCAATTGATAGTTATTTGACACCAATTAAATTAACTCCTTAATTTAAATAGTCTAATTTAACTCCTTAAATTATTTAGATCAATTTAATAATTAAATTGATCAAGCCAAAATGACTAAAAATTGTGTTAATTGTTTCCCTCCAAAACTCTGTCAAGGTGGAATTTTATAAAGTAGTTTTAGAAAATTCCTTTCATCAAGTAGGATTTTCAATTGGCTTTTGTTTGTGACCCATTAGGTTCTACCATTCATTGAACATGGGCTCACAACTCTTGTGACTTTGGAATATCAAAATATTAATATTAGTTTAAACTCCTTTAAACTAATACCTTAATTCAATTAATCTCCATTAATTAAAGAGTACTCAATCTCTATGGTCGATATCCAACCTCAAGCCCATTGAGCCAACTTATTGGCTAAATGAATATGCTCTTGGAGAACCATTCTACCTCTATATTTTCCATGCAAATACAGTCCTTCTGTCTTTTATCTCTTGAAAGAAGCCTAGGGCAAGATATTTGCCGGCTTTCTAATAACCTCAATACTATATTTCTATTCCCAATGTTTGATTTCCCTTTATCATTTCATCTTTGAAAAACTCTTTTTCCAAATTGTCATACTACCTTATGCAAGAATTTTTTGGAATCAATCATCATTGAATACATAGGAGATGCACTCACCCTACACAATGACGAAGAGTCAGATCCCATTTTGGATCTCACAAACCTCCATGTATAGGTAGCTCATACCCAAGCTCAACCCAAAAGACTCTCAAAGTGGTCAAGGAATAGTCAAAGCATAGGGACCTAAACATAAGGTTACCATGAATCCTCAGGTCAAAGGACTAATTATATGCGCTAGCATAAGTTGGAGAACTTGCCACTATGGCTATCTAGTGGATTATTCGGACAAGTCTTTAGTGAACTTGTTCTCTAACAAACATCCGTGCTTGACATGGTTTGGTCATGAAATGGAGTAATATCTATTCCTTGGATGTATGCATTGTTAGGGCAAGTGTATTCGAATCTTAGATGTCTTGTTTCATAAGATTCTATGACTTGAAAGATTTAAGATCACGATCTTGTGAGGTTTGTTTCATGATCACCACCTAGTGTATGACTAAGTCATGTAATCTTGTATGATCTAAGGGCTTTAACTAAATACCAGTAAAGTAAAGTAAGCATAAGATAAAAATGGCCATATATAATAAATATCATTCAATCAAGGCTATATCACAAGTAAAATTGTTTACATGCCAATCTAATTGGCTATGAGGAACTATTCCAACACCTACTACAAGCTTGACCTTTATATGGCCATTTTCATCTTATGCTTTATGTCACTTCACTAGTATTTAGATGAAACCCTTAGATCATCTATGACTATGAGACTTAGTTTGGTAAACATAGAATAAGTCTCACATGGTCGTGATCTTAAATCTTTTAAGTCATAGTATCTTATGAGACGGCACATCTAAGATCCGAATAGACTTGTAATAATGATGCATAAATTCAAAGGTTGGAGATTGCTCTGTTCCATGAGCTACTGAATGAGATATGTGTGCATGTTAGTGGGTGCTTGTTAGAGAACAAGGCATTGAAGACCCATCGGAGAAACTACTAGATAGTCATAGTAGCAAGTCAGTAGTGGCTAGTTCTCCTGCTTACGCTGGTGTATATTATTAGTCCTTTGACTTGAGGATCCATGGTAATGTTGTGTCCAATCCTCATGCTTTGACTCTTTCTTAACCACCTAGTGGGTCTTTCGTGTTTAGATTGGGTATGAGCTACTTAGCATGGAGGTTTGTAAAATCCAAGATAGAATCCGACTCTTCACTATTGTAAAGGGCAAGTACATCTCCTATGTGTTCTATAATAATCAATTCCCGAAAATCCTTACGTAAGGTGGTATGATAATTTAGAAAAAGGAGTTTTACAAAGGTGAGGTCACACAATAGGGATCGAACATTGAGAATAGAGATGTAATATCGAGGCTATTAGAGAGTCAACAAATATCTTACCCTAATCCTCTTTTGGGAGATAGGAGACAAAATGATCGTACTTGTATGGTACGTGTAGAGCAATAATGGTTCTCTAGAGTATTCATTTCGGCTAATTAGTTGAGCTCCATGGGCTTGAGGTTGGACATCAATGATGGAGATTGGGTATTCTTCAATTCATGAAATTAATTAAATTGAGCTGACTAGTTTAAAAGAAGTTTTAAACTAGAATGAATATAAGATATTCAAAAGTCATAAGGCGTTGTGAGCCAATGTCTAATGAATGGTAAAACTTATTAGGTCACACACAAAATTCAATTTTCTTTCTAATTAATGGAGAGAATTTTCTAAGGGGTTAGAAAATGATGTCTCCTAGTGGATCTATTTTTTAGGCCAACTTTAAGGGGCAATTTTAGCTTGATTGATTTAAGTGTTAAATTAATCAACTAATTTAAGAGTTAAATTAGACCAATTATGAAGAAGTTAATTATTTGGTGCCAACATGACCATCAATTGGTCAAGCTAATTTAAAGAGTGAAGTTAGCAAATTTAGCTTAAGGAGTTAAGCTAGTTTGACTTAACGAGTTAAGTCAAAGAATAATTAATTAAATTAAAGCATTTAATTTGATTAATTAGGAAGAATTCATTTTGAAGGAAAGACTCAAATGAGATTTGAGATGGCATCTTAATTAATTTTAAATGAAATTCCAAATGCAATTAAGTTGCAAATGAAATTCAAATGAAATTTGAATTCAAATTTGCCAGCTTAACAACCCCATTTGGCTGGGGCCCCCTCATGCATTGTGTGATACCAACTTGGCATCACACATTTTCAGCATCTATATATAGATATAGAAAGAGGAGGTCGTGCATATCATATTTGGTATGAAGAATTAGATTCTTCCCTATTTTCCTCTAAAACTATTTGCAAGCTAGCATTCATATGTTGAAAGCTGAGCTTCCTTCATCTTCTTCCTACCCAAAATTCAACCTCCACCATTAGCAAATCTATGGTCTTACTCCAACTCATGGATTAGAGATTTAGGAAGATCTCATTGGTGTGTGGATCATTACAATAGAGGCAAGGTGTTTATTTTGCTTGTTTTTAGAGATCCACTTGCACAAGGTCCGACTTGGTGATTTTCTCCAGGGAGTTACAAATGGCCAATCAATCTAAACTTTTAATTAAAAGTTTAACAAGGTTTTTTAAATCTCAATATTTATTTTTTAGAATTTTGGAGGAGATTCGATAGAAAGATCGTCGCAATCTTCTCTGTGCACCACTAGCAGGTAGATTCTGAAACTAGTGAAGTGTTCACTTGCTACTTCTTAGATTTGCTTTTCAAGGTAATAATCTATCTAAACCTAAATACTAAGCATGATTAGATCCTTGTTTAGCTTGTAGGAACTAGACTTTCATGTTTAGAAATTTTGATATTAGATCCCAATGCTTTACTAGCCTTCAAGAAACAGTCAATGCTTGCTTTGTTACTCTAAAATATATGGTCTATTCCTTTGCCCATCAAGCCATAATCTTATCTATTCTATGCTTCTAACTTGTACATTTAAGAAAGAGAGAATTTTCTTGTTGGATGCTTGGATTGAAGGGAAGCTAAAACGTACAGTCTTAGCCCTAGCCATCCTTAGGAAGAAGAAAATCCAAGATAATAAGGATGACGATTGGTTTAGGAGTAATGGAGGAGTTCCTAGCAATGTCACTCCTTATTTTCCACAAAGATAAAAAATTGATTGTTGTTAGTTCTATTTCCAAATCTTCCATTCCTACTCATACCACCATAGCTGGATTGTGTAAGAGAATTTAGGGCCAAATCTAATAACAAATTTGATGCAAAGCTTGATAAGGTTAGAAATGCTATTGAGGTTCTTGTTGATCATGTGGAAGCTGTCTTTAAATCTCTTGATTCTAAGCTAGAAAAGCTCATACATAAAATCAATAGGAATTGAGAATTCACAAGCTCAAAGAAATGATTAAAGCTTTGTTTGCAAAAGTTCCTCCTCTCTTTTTGATGATGAAGGGGGAGAATTATATTTGAATATTTGATGCATGCTTTAGATAATTTTTAATTTTCTACCTATTGTTGCTAAACACTTTTATGATGAATAGTTTTTACAAGTAAAAACTAAACTATTGGATTATGTTGTTTTGAATTATGAGCCTATGATATGGATAGATGGTTCACTGGAACTATAATCTTTTATATATGTTATTTGTTGGTATTAATTTTTTCTCTTGTTTCTTGAGTATATGAACATAGAGAACAAGAACTACTCTAATTTCTTGAGTACACACAAATAGGTGTAGTGCAAGTAAACCATTCGAGCACATAGACAAGAAGAGCACAATCATATGCTTTCTTTTCATGCATTCAAATTTTATTTTCAAAAACGGAGAGAATGTTAACCCTTTTGGTGATTTGGACTTTATTTTGATTATGACAAAATTATGTGTTGAAAGAATGCCTCATTTCAAGATTCTCTTTCCTCTATTATGTCAAAATTTGTCATAATGTGCTAGAATTAACTTTCTTTATTTGATAAGATCATTTAAATATTCTTGCTTGATACTAATATCTCCATAAATAGGAAAGTAGAATCATTATGCTATATTATTTGTTAAGTCAGAAATCTATATAATGATTTTGGTATCGATGGGCAGTTATCATAAAATATTATTTTCTTATTTGTATCAACAAACACTCATCATTTTGGAATTATAGCCATTTGAATTACATCTATAAATTTGAAAAGCAGCAACATTCTTACTAATCTTGTAAGATGGGAAAATATCTTTATTGAGTGTTTTTAGGAACTTGTGATACTCTCATACACATTTGAGTTTAAATTATTCTAATTCCTTGTTCTTTACTATATTTTCAAGTGACATTATGGTTAAGAAAGTCAAAGATGAGCTTGCTTTCAACAGACCTTAGGAAGACGAAGACCCCATGAAGAGAACATATATGGTACCTAGCTACTCCATGGACCTCTAGGTGAAGAAACCAAGAGAGTGGCTATGGTGTTTGGAGTTCCAGCCTCGAAGGAGAGCGTAGAGCTTGTCACGCCGAGTAGCAATAATGCACACATTAGTCCATATAAGTTGTGCAAGTGAGACTAACAAAAATTCCCTAGGCCTCATTCACAAAGTAGCTGGTTTTGCAACATTTTGGAATTTGATTTACTCTATCTAGTATTTGTTTTTGCTTTCTACTAAGCGCTGTTTTTTACCTTGCTATGGTGCTTTGATTATTATCTTTATTTATATAAAATTGTTATGCTTTAACTTGGACAAACTCTCGCATATCTTATTAATTTGACATGTTTCAAATCTTAAGTAAATGCTTAGTTAGTAGAGTAGGCATTTGCTAAACTACCATAAGTACTATTTTCTTTTATTGCACCTTACTATTTTACTTTATTATTGGTCTGAATTATTGCCTAACTGGTCTTATAGATTCCAGTCTGTATCTCAAATACTTTTCTACAAAAGACTTAAAGTTTTTTGAGAGGCCAAAAAGATTTTAGTAGTGAATCTTGCGTTGCATTAACTTTAAAAATGCATAATTCACCGCCCCCACTCTTAGGCACATAATCACTCCCAAAAAGTGACTAGATAATTGAAGATCTAGGCCTTACAATTTTTGGAGAATAACAAATCCATCATGTTCATGGTCTCGATGGATGAAGACGCCCAAATTGTAGGTGGGATGTGAACAAGTACTATGGTGTTGAGAGTGGAAATGAGGTTTTTGTGTGAAATATTTAGAGGGGAATGTAAGGACTTAATTTCATAAACCCAAAGTTTAGGCGCACGCAAGAGACATGGGCTGCTTATATCTTTGTGTATTTCTGCCTATTTCATCATTTTAATTTTTTTCCATTTTGCCACTTTTAACTTAAAAGCATCTTGAAATTTTTTCATTTTTTGTTTGTCTTACTTTAGACTTCAAAAGTTACATACGACGCACAATTTGTGAAACAACAAGGACTTTTTGATAACTGCGTCAAATTTCAGAGAATGTACACGTAATTCATTCGAATAAAAATAAGGTTCGAATTTTTATATTTGTAGGTAATTTTACCTTTAGAGAATGTACACATAATTCATCCGATTAAAAATAAGGTTTGAATTTTTATACTTGTAGGTAATTTTACCTTTCTACTGATTAATTTTGGATGGTTCTACTCTTTGAATTTCCATTACATTTCAAAAGGAGAGACATTTGATACATAATACATAATTAATTAGAGTAAAAGATGAGGATCTTTATGAATTATATGCTTCAGATATATTAATAAAAAATTTCTGAATCTATCACATGCAACATTTGCAAACAAATGGAACATAATGATATACTACCATGACAACAATGTTAACATTCCATGATGTAGTCCCAAAATAATTGCTCACCTATATATCCAATATAACCGAACCTTTAATCTTCAATTCATTTGTCACATGAATATTCTGTTAATTATAATATTTTTGAATATTTAGATTTTCTTAATATTTGTGATATTATCTAGTGTTAATGGTTAGGTACGGCATTTTCAGGCTTGCGAGAAAAATTGGCCACAGGGTCGGTCTTCAAACTTAATTTCAACCAGTACTATTTTTTAAATAAACTTTTAGAGAATATTTGGTAACAAAAGTGGAAGTTCATTTTCAAATTCATTCCAAATTCGATTTCGGTGTGATCAACCAAATAGAATTTGGCTTGGCAATGGGACGGAAAGGGGCAAATTTTTCCTAAATCTGAACTCACCTTGTATTTAAAAAAATATTTTAAAACTTGCCTCGCTCTGCGTCGCCTTGTCTTGCCCTACACATTTTAGCTTTGAAAATCTCAACTCACCTCATATTAAATATATATAATCTACACCTGCCCTGCTCCACCTCGCTTTGATTTGCCCAATTCACAACAACTGAATATAATTTCAAACAAAACAATATCTTTGTCTTTATAAATATCGTAATTACAAAAATATAACACAAATTCTATTAAGTCTTTCAATTGTTTGTGCAATATGTCAATTCACTAACAATATCATAAAAGTTAAGATAACTTAACATGACAGTATCAAATATGCCAACAAAAAACTCGAATATAAAAATGTCAATCATAAAATTGATAAACCCTACACTTGATGCTCCAGCATAACTCTCCATCATCATCAAGCAGGTGATATAGAACAATCTTTGTCATCTTTGATATCATCATTAATTGTAACATAATCACCCAACTCAAGAAGTTTATCATCTAAAATTAACAAAAAAAAAATTATTAATAGTATAACAAACTAATATGTAAATAATTTGATACAATTTAAGAAAAAAAATTGAATCATAAAAATTAAATAAAACATAAAATATTATCTGTTTTTTGCAATCCACAATTAATTTTGAACATGCATTAAAATTTCAATTGTCTTTGCTTTTAATTTACTACGGTAAGAACTAATCAACTGACTTTCAATAATAATATATATTTATATAATTAAGTAAATAATTGGGACGGGTTGGGATCGAATTCATCTGACCCCGCCCTGCCCGCATAAAATTTACATTAAAATCCACCTCATCCCATGCGGAGCGGGTAGCTATGGGGTGGATTCTAATTGCCAAGCCTATAGAATCCTCGTTACTTAAGAAATATTTTCCATTCTCAAAAGTAAGGAATAGCGCTATATATGCCACCGGCATCCGATCATGGATTTGATTAATTTCAATATGTTCTGAATGAATTAATTTATATATTAGTAAAATAATATTTATTGAAACTCTTACACAATAAGGTCTGTGTTTACACGTATCATATATATTATAATTAAATACATTACATACAAAGATTAAGTAATATATAAAAATTATATTTATATATAACTATGTATCTAAAATCTTACTTTATTTACTGTGCTATTAGAATTTATATTAAATACATATAATACATATTCACCTGCACACCATACATATATTGATATTGCTAAAAATTAACTATAAATGCAATTCGGTAAGTTTGTTAAAAATTAAGTCAAACTTAAAATTAATTAATTAAGTTAAGGATCGGATCTCAAAGGACAAGCTAATCCGATAAAAAGGGATAAAAAAAAATCCTAATGGGCCTAAATTTATGAAAACTAAAAACTATAAATACTAAGTTTTAAAAAAGAAAACCTTAGACATAAAAAATCATTTGTAAATAATACAAATTCAGAGAACTTTCGAGAGAGAAATCTCTCTGCACGTGTTCCAAAGGAAAAAGAACCGACACACTAATGTCTTTCGAAAAAATTCCTATTCCTTTTTCAAGTAGCATCACATATATAAACACATATATAATATTAAAAAATATATAAAATAATTTATTCCTATACTGCATATACATAATACTAAACTATTAATGATAATATATATTCGTACATATAAATATATAGATAAAAAAAATAGATATTCGTATGCACTGTATAACTGTAGAACATATAACATATAAACACAAACACAAATATGTATGTGTATATTTCTAAAAATGTATTTACGATTTGTGTAAAATAAATATCCAAATAAATTACGAAAATCTGTATTACTGTATAAAAAATTTATAGTATTTTAAATATTATGTCAAAGCAATATATATGTATATATATTTACTTATATTGAGAAATTTAAGATTGATCCATTGCATATCATGAATAATTAATACCTAATATATATTGCAAAAATATAAATATTTCTATAAAATATATAAATTTTATATGATATTAATTTTTAATTATAATTGTATTTATTATGTTTCTCTCCCTGTTGTAACATCTAAATAAAACATATACTATTGATATTTTAATAACATTCCTATGGCAGGACTATTTTTTAGTCATTTAATCTGCCACTTTTTCGTTATTAGTTGCAAAATACATGAACTGATGGAATAGATTAGAGAATCTTGATTAAATCTTTCCTTTCTTTAACGTATGAATTCCTTGTTCCATCTTCATTCCATTGATCTCGTTATTTATCACCCCAAAGAAAAATCCGCTATTCCTACATATTAGTTGCCGTCTTATATTTTTAACTCTCATAAAAATTCCACGTCCAACCAAAATAAATCGTTAATATTTTTTGAAATAGAGGAATTAGAAAGGAGGTAGGCGAAGAAAACAGATCTACTGGACACAAATCTCAAAGCAAAGGATTAAGGTAGAACAAAAGAACAATGCACGTGACAATGCGGTCCAAACTTGTCTTCTTCTCGTTTGGTGATGCGTACATTGTATGATCCCTGCTGCGTTCCCAATTCCCAAATCTGGTTGCATGCATCGAGTCCACTGCCCTCTCCCCCACAACTTTACCACAATCCATTTCACAAATAGAAAGAAAAGAAAAAACGCAACAAGCTCCACAGTGGGAACGAGAATAATCATGGGAGTCAACAACCACCAATCCGATGTTTGCATTGTCTTCTTCCCTTTTCATTTTCATCATTTTCGGGTTTCTTCTTCATCACTTTTGGATTTTTTCTTCTTCTCAGTTATTTCTAAGTTTCTTGTATTTTTCTGACAATGTCAACAAGCAATGAAACTGGAGTGTTCAGTCAAGTGTTGAGGAGTTACCATTGTAAAGACCAACTCCACATAATATTAATTAAGGATAGTATAACTTTAATGCCCATGTACATTAATCTCACAAGAAAATAGAGTGAAATCAACGTCGAGCTATTTAGTTTGCAATACATAGCTCTACATCAAAAATTGCATGTGAATTTGACTGATGATGACGATGTCCTGAATATAGTCTTACTGCATTTGACATTGAAAATGAACATTGTTGACATCTTGGTAAACCAAAAGGATGAATCGAGCAGCAGTGCCAAGAACAGCAGTGATGTTTTAAGGTAATACTTCCACATAATTTAAACTATACTGCAGTTTGTAAAATTTTGTACTTGAAGTGCTCTAAAATTACACTTTGTTTATTTGAAAATCTTTCTGTACTTCGAGCATTCAATATTATATTTCATTACAAATAAAATTGTACCATATTATTTAGGTTTTATACTTTAAGTATTCTACTAATGGATTATCAAAAATTATACTACAGTTGCTAAGGTTTTATACTTCAAATGTTCTGAAATTATACTTCACCTTATTTAAAATTGTACTTTTTTTTTTTTGAAATTATACTTCATTTCATCTAAACTTGTACTCTATTCATTGAAGTTATGTACTTTAAGTATTCTACTTATTGATTATCCAAAATTGTACTGCAGTTGTTAGTGTTATATACTTTAATTATTCCAAAATTGTACTTCAATTTATGCAAATTTGTACTCTAGTTATCTAAAATTACATTTCATTTTACATAAAATTATACTATATTATTTAAATTTTATACTTCAAGTCTTCTACTAATTAATTATCCAAAATTATACTACTATTGCTAGCAGTTTATACTTGAAGTATTCCCAAACTGTACTTCTTTTATCTAAAATTGTAATTTGATTTTCTAAAATTCTACTTTATTTTATAAAATATGTACTCTATTTATAGAAGTTCTATACTCTAAATATTCTATTTATTACTTATCCAAAATTATACTGCCTTTGTTGGGATTTATACTTCAAGTGTTCTGAAATTGTATTTCACTTTATCTAAAATTATACTTACTTCATTTTATGTAGACATGTACTCCATTCATTGAAGTTCTATACTTTAAGTGTTTCGAAATTGTACTTCATTTTATCTAAACCAGTATTTTAATTAGCTGAATCTATTATTTAGATCTTAGACTTCAAGTGTTCTACTAATGGATTATCAAAAATTATATTGTAGTTGCTAAGATTTTATATTTCATATGTTCTTAAATTATACTTCACTTATCTAAAATTGTACTTATTTTTTTGAAATTATACTTCATTTTATATTCATTTTACCTAAACATATACTCTATTCATTGAAGTTCTATACTTCAAATGTTCTATTTATTGATTATCCAAAACTGTACTACAATTGCTAGTATTTTGTACTTCAATTATTCCAAAATTGTACTTCATTTTATGCAAATTTGTACTCTAGTTATTTGAAATTGTACTTTATTTTACATAACAATGTACTCAATTATTTAAGTTTTATATTTCAAGTGTTCTACTAACTGATTACCCAAAATTATACTACTATTGCTAGCGGTTTATAATTGAAGTATTTCCAAATTGTACTTCTTTTTATCTAAAATTGTAATTTGATTTTCTAAAATTATACTTTATTTTACAAAATTTGTACTCTATTTATAGAAGTTTTATACTTTAAGTATTTTATTTATTGATTATCCAAAATTATACCGCCTCTGTAGTGCTTTTATACTTCAAGTGTTCTAAAACTGTACTTCACTTTATCTAAAATTATTTTTCTGCTTTTTAAAATTATGCTTTCTTCATTTTACATAAACATATACTTTTTTCATTGAAGTTTTATACATCAAGTGTTTCAAAATTATATTTTATTTTATTTAAACATGTACTTTAATTAGCTGAATCTATTATTTAGGTCTTATACTTCAAGTGTTCTACTAATGGATTATCAAAAATTGTATTGCAGTTGCTAAGGTTTTATACTTTAGATGTTCTAAAATTATACTTCACTTTATCTAAAATTGTACTTATTTTTATGAAATTATACTTCATTTTATATTTCATTTTACCTAAATTTGTATTTTATTAATTGAAGTTCTATACTTTAGGAGTTTTATTTATTGATTATCCAAAACTATATCGTAGTTGATAGTGTTTTATACTTCAACTATTTCGAAATTGTACTTCACTTTATACAAATTTGTATTCCAATTATCTGAAATTGTATTTCATTTTACATAACACTGTACTATATTATTTAAGTTTTATACTTCAAGTTTCTAATAATTGATTATCAAAAATTATATTGCTATGCTAGCAAATTATACTTGAAGTGGTCCCAAACTGTACTTCTTTTATCTAAAATTGTAATTCAATTTTCTAAAATTATACTTCATTTTACAAAATCTAAACTCTATTTATATAAGTTTTATACTTTAAGTGTTCTATTTATTGATTATCCAAAATTATATTGCCCTTACTAGGCTTTTATACTTAAAGTATTTTGAAATTGCACTTCACTTTATCTAAAATTATACTTATATTTTCTGAAAATATACTTACTTCATTTTACATAATCTTGTACTCTTCTCGTTGAAGTTTTGTATTTCAAGTATTTCAAAATTATACTTCATTTTACCTAAACATGTACTTCAATTAGTTGAATCTATTATTTAAGTTTTATAATTCAAGTGTTCTATTAATGGATTATCAAAAATTGTACCGCCTTTGCTGGGGTTTTATACTTCACGTGTTGTAAAATTTTACTTCACTTTATCTAAAATTGTATTTCTATTTTCTGAAATTGTACTTACTTTATTTTACATAAACCTATAATCTATTCATTGAAGTACTATATTTCAAGTATTTCGAAATTGTTCTTCAATTTATCTAAACCTATTATTTAATTAACTAAATCTATTATTTAAGTTTTATACTTGAGTGTTCTACTAATGGATTATCAAAAATTGTATTGTCTTTGTTGGGGTTTTATACTTCAAATGTTCTGAAATTATACTTCATGTTATCTAAAATTGTATTTTTTTCCCTAAAATTATACTTTATTTTTCTAAAACTGTACTCTATTCATTGAAACTTTATACTTCAAGCGTTCTATTTATTAACTGTCCAAAAATGTACTGTAGTTGCTAGTGTTTTATACTTCAACTATTTCAAAATTGTACTTCATTTTATACAAATTTGTACTCCAGTTATCTAAAATTGTTCTTCGTTTTGACATAAAATTGTGCTCTATTTTTTAAATTTCATACTTCAAGTGTTCTACTAATTGATTATTCAAAATTATACTACTATTGCTAGCGATTTATACTTCAAGTGTTCCCAAACTATACTTCTTTTATCTAAAATTATAATTCAATTTTCTTACATTATACTTCATTTTATTAAATTTCTTCTCTATTTATAGAAGTTCTATATTTTAAGTGTTCTATTTATTAATTATTCAAAATTATTTATTAATCATCCAAAATTATACTACATTTTTTGGGGTTTTATACTTAAAGTATTTTGAAATTACACTTCACTTTATCTAAAATTGTACTTCTATTTTTTGAAATTATACTTACTGCATTTTACCTAAATTTGTAATGCATTTGCTAAGGTTTTATACTTCATATTTTTTTGAAATTATGCTCCACTTTATTTAAAATTGTACTTTATTTTTTAAATTATACTTTATTTTACCTAAACTTATATTGTATTCAATGAAGCTCTATACTTCAAGTGTTCTAAAATTGTACTTTATTTTATCTAAACTTGTACTTTAGTTATTTGAATCTATTATTTAAGTTTCAAGTGTTTTGCTAATAGATTATCTAAAAAATTGTACTTCTTTTGTCAATCTCAGGGGATGCGGTCAAGGAGGAAATTGGTTTGACCAATACACACACAATGAGTTGGCTTTAACTAATAACTCAATTGATGCATGGAGAAATTGTATGTGTGGGAAGGGTCAGACATCCAAGGATACTCAAAAATTCAGAATTATGCCTAAAAATTATGTAGTGTCTACTTTGTGGTCATTTAAATACAAGAAAAATGACAACAAAAAATCATAGCCATTTGTAGTAATGAAAATTGCAAATGGAGAATCTATGCTTCAAGACATAAGGCTAATAAATTATTTGGCATTTGAAAATGCAATCTAGAGCAGACATGTGGTGAGGCTAATCTGTGGACAAGGGGACATCCTAAAGTTGATTTCACTCGGGTTGCTAACAAAGTGAAGGATAAATTGAGATCAGAGCCGTGTTATTGGCCCTTTACCATATTGAAAGATGTCCATAGAGAATACGATATGGAACTTAGGTATTGTAAAGCTTGGATGGGTAAAGAATCAGCTATGCATGCCATCCATGGTATTGAGAAAAGATCTTATGATAAGTTGAGGTGGTACTGTGATGCTGTGAAGAGAATAAACCCTAGAAGTATTGCAGACTGTGAGATTGACCCAATTAGTTAAAAATTTTGTTGACTATTTATATATTTTAGTACCTACCTTATTAGTTTTCTCAAGGGATACAGGCTATTGATATTCTTAGAGGACACCCATAATAAAAATAAATACAAAGGAGACTTACTCAGTGCTGTCAGTAAAAATGCTAATGATAACTTATTCACGCTAGTATATGTAGTTATTGACTCTAAAAATGATATTAATTGGGAGCGGTTCTACTTTAAGCTAAGAAGTGTCTTAGATTCTCAATATTTGCTTATCTTATCAAAGTTTACTTTCTTCTTTGATCAACATCCAAATCTTCTTAAGGCCCTCTCCATGATATTTCCCAATAGCCACCATGCATATTGCTTGAGATACTTAGTGGATAACTTTAAGAAATAAGTGAGTGTACTTTATCTTTGTTTATGAAATAAATATGTGAAATAAACTCTAATTCATAACATTTAGCACATTGCTGTTCTATTTTTTTAAATTCAGGTATTAAGGAATACCCTCTACATAACAAGAAACATTGGTATTCTATTTTTATGAAAGCTGCATATCCACCTACAAAGCAGAAGTATACACAACACATAAACAGCATCTTGGAGTTATTGCCGTTTGCTAGAGACTTTATTATATAGTCTGACCTATCATATTGGGCAAATATCTTATTTAGTGGAGATCCATGGGGGGTAATAAACAGTAATCAAGCAGAATATTAGAATAATTAGTTTAAACTAGCTTAATTTATGCCAATTGTAACCATAGTTGATCACATACACATGCAAATAATGGTTATGATGTATGATTGATGAGAAGAATCTCATAAGATGATTGGTCAATTATGTCCCAAGTAAGAGAAGAAGTTGGCAATCAATTATATACATTTTCATAACTTAAAATTTTTCATTTCTGGTGGTTGGAGCTTTAAGGTGATTAAGCAAGATAAATCGTATGCTGTAGATTTATATAGCAGGATTTGTTCATGCAGAGCATGATAGATTGATAAAATACTATGCCAATATGCTTGTGCTTGTATTAAGTTAGGGTCATTTTCGCCGTATGACTTCCTTGATCAATACTATCAAGTTGAGATGTATCAACAAGCATCCCAAGCACTGATAAACCCTATTCCTACATTTTATATGCATTTGTTCCCTCTAGATGATGATGGCATCTTTAATGCACCTAATTGCCGATCTTAGCCTGGGCATAGAAAGACACAGAGGATTCCATCACAAATTGAGAAACATATAATTAAGTGTAAAAGGTATGGTAAAATAGGGCATAATTATCGAACCTGCAAAGAATCTATAAACTAGTTAAATTTTATCTGGAATAATTGTACTTGATTTCTTGACATTTATATTTCATTTTGGCACTTATGTAGGTGATTTAGCAAAAAAATTAGCATTTTTGTATGTTGTCCGAGATATCATTGATTTTGTACCTTCATTTGAGATAATTTTACTTGATTTCTTGACATTTGTACTTTATTTCCACAATGATGTAGGTAATTTAGCATGAAATTAGCATTTTTGCATGTTATCCGAGATATCATTAATTTTGTACCTCAATCTAGGATAATTATACTTAATTTCTTGACATTTGTACCTCATTTTTGCAATTATGTAGGTGATTTAGTGTAAAATTAGCATTTTTTGCATGTTGTCCGAGATATCATTGATTTTACACCTTAGTTTAGGATAATTGTACTTGATTTCTCGACATTTGTACGTTATTTCAACAATTTTATACTTAATATCTTGATATCTTTACTAATATTGTTGAATTGAAATTTGTTCATTGATTTGCTTTTTAAGTCTTGGTAATTAATAACCAAACCATAAAAATGTGTGTAGTATTTATTATATGAATAAAATAATATTAAAATTTTAAAGTGTTAACCACTATTGTTTAACAAATGAATGTTATCAGTCACAGTAATGAAAGAATACTTATGCCATCAAAGATGTAAACAAATGTGAATTTGATGATAATATCCATCCTATCACCGGTACAAATATGTACTACACTTGATCCAATAATCTCAAAATATTATACTTGACCATTAATACAATTGTTGGAGAATAATTATTCAATTATAATATGTATACTTCAACAAAATACATTTTATACTTTATTTGTTCCAGGTTTGTACTTCATTTTCCTCGAATTATACTCAAATTTATTGCCCAATTTCAATTGAAATGAAGTGTACTTCAATGAAACACATTTTATACTTTGTTTGATCTAGGTTTATACTTCATTACCCTCAAATTGTACTCAAATTCACTGCCCAGTTTCAACTAAATTGAAGTGTATTTCAACAAAATACATTTTATACTTTGTTTGTTCTAGGTTTGTGTGGCATCCCTACTCGAGGTATCACCCAAAATGGAGGAGCCACCAATTCAAACTTGAAATCTAATTAAATGATAACTAGAAAACTTGAAATTTAATCATCTTAAGGTAAAATAAGTCACACTAACCCAAAAGATAACTCCATAAAGCATAATATATACAATCTTAGTATCTCAGATTCATACAATATTTACATAACATTTTTTTGACAACAATTTTGAATAGGTGGAAACCACATGTACAACCATACCCCTAATCTATTACAAAATGACTTTCAACCAAAAGCGTGATCTTCTGCCTTTCACTTCGACCTATCTGGGAGAAATAAAGGGGTAACTAGGAGGGTGAGTCTTAAGTACTCAGTAAGGGAAACACATATTAGAAGTTTGAGAGAAATAATGAACTGCAACAACAAATAACAAAACCTTTGATAACAATTCAGATGATCAAATCATGACTAATAGGAATCAATTTTTAAACTCAAAAGAATATGAAACATATGAACATTTGCAGACCTATTGGCATCTTTCCTTATTGCTCCTCGATTAATACAAGATAACAATTAATAACATTTAATTTGAACACAAGAACTTTCCTTTGTCTCTCTATTTGCTTGAGCACACAGCTAGGTGTGTAACAATTCACTTTTATGGCATGGTTGATTGCATGCTGGATCCTGCCACTCACGGTTCTCTATCTCTAACTATTTGTAAGTTAGGATCTAAGATGGGTACTAGCGGAACACCTGTTCCTATTGGCCCATTTTGCCCGACCATCTTTTCGGACCTAACCCCAGGCCCAACTTCTTATGGCGTCTCTTCAGGTGGAAACTTTCCAAAGGAGTCCCGATGGTTGGCACGATGTGTTGCCAACAAATAACAATTCACTTTCAAGCAATAATAAAAAGATATTCAATAATGGCCGATAAGACCTATCCTAATGACAAGATACGTGAACAATTTGGATAATTATTAACATAATTAGGACTACCAAACTATTTCAATATCACTTTCACAATCATCAAGATTAAGGGAATGAGCTGACAAAGCTAGGGCATAAGGGACAGAATTTGACAACATGAAGAGAGTTCTTAGCACCAGAACAACAAAAGCAGATTCGATGTAAAAAAATAACCCTCATAGGTGTGTTCAAATCAAATATTAGATAATAAAATAAAATTGATATTGAATAATAACCCTAACTGGAGTGCTTAACTTAGATAGCAAATAACATTTTGAATTTTCAAGCACATTACAGATTTCAACCAAACAAAGTATGGTAAAAAATAAAAAACCCACATAAAGACGTATCACAATTATAAATAGATAGAAAGGTTGCCAGATTGGTAGATCTTCACCTCCAAAAGCCTTAGAAGGTGTGGCTATAGTTAATGGCCTACTGATCCGCAGTTTCCTACTCCTCATTATCTAAATACAAGAGTGATTCATTCATCAAAACTCATATTCAACCAGGATAACCTTCAATAATCATAATTTGCTACATACTATCTGTCTAAGACTAACAACTACCAAATTAATTCAATATTAGAATTCACCTAGAATTATCATCTAGGAAATATACTAATAATGCTACCAACTTAATATAAATTATGGAGTTCTTAACAATATGAGCTGTAGATATAAACAATTTAATTGCATATTGATATTATAAGAATTAATAATAATTTGATTAATTCAATAACCCAATTATTATCATTAAGGTCCAATTTTCTAAATTTAGGATTTTTTACTAGCTCAATTAAATCAATAATTCTCCAATTATGACATTTGATACAATTCTAAGGTCCAAAAATCCAACATCAACCATGCATGAAATGCTTATACTACCTAATAAAATTTAGAATCGATTATTTATAGGTACAAGCATTATAAGTGAATGAAATGTATAAAAACTCTAATCTCAAAATTGATCTTTTACCCAGAAACACACAATTAAGACCTCAAAATCATGAACTAATCACACCACCACGACCACCATGATGAGGAAAAAGTTTTTATTCGGGCACCATCGTTGTCGTTTGCTGCCACTACTGCAAAATGTTAAAATTACCACCTTTACCTCTTTTCTTTCTCTTGAGTCTAATGGTGCTTTTAGTTTTCCATTTCGAGGCCTGAGAGACCTTCAACCACCGATCACAAGCCTAAAACCATCTCCTTCGCTAGTATACACGTAAGCTCAATTTCCACCATTGTCGCACCACTCCTCCATGCAAGGTTACCAAAGTGATGCCCAAGTTAAGTTCTCTCAGTTAGGCCACCTAAAAAGCTCCTCCAACGCCACCTCACCGCTGATTGTGTTCTTCCATCAGTGGCCAAGTTTCAGGTTTTAAAACTAGGTCTCACTGCCAATTTTGGTTGTGTACATGTGGTGGCTAGAGGTTGTTGGGAGTAAGGGGAGATGGTTGGTGAGGTTATGTGGTAGTGAGCTCGCCAAAAATGGTTGCCGGTGATGGTGAGTGAAGAGCGAAAAGAGGGATGGCGTAGTAATGATGAAGAAGGAATAGTGAAGAAGAAATAGTGCAGAATGAAGAAATATTTATTTTATAAAATTCAACTTTTTAAAATTATAATTTAGTCCTTAGCCTTTGTTAAGTTATTCAATTAAGTCTTCTATTTAATTAAAATAGCATCTTGATCTTAGTTGACTAAAGAGATTCCTTAAAAGTCCCAAAGTTTTAAATTTTTGTTCAATTAAATTTTCAAAAATTACTAATTGGCCCAAATATTTAAATAAAATAATAATAATATAAGAAATAATTAAATTCCACAAAATTGGAAATAATAAAATTTAAATTCTATAAATTATAAAATTTCAGGGTATTATAGACCTCTCTTTCTTAAGAGAATTTGGTCCCCAGATTCTTACCTAAATACTGAAAAAATTTAGGGTATTGCTAGCACATGAGATCTTCTTGCTTCCATGTTGCTTCTTCCACATTATGGTTGTGCCATAATACTTTCACTTAGGGAATCTTTTGATTCCTAAGTTTTCAGAATTGTCGATCCATGATGCATGCAGGCTATTTTTCATATGTTAGATCACCCTTAAGTTGAATACACTCAGGTGAAATAACATGAGAAGGATCAGGGTAATACTTTTGAAGTTGTGAGATATAGAAGACATCATGTATTCTTGTCAATTCCTAGGGTAACACAAGATGGTAAACTACAGACCCAATTCTTTCACATATTTCATATGGCCCAGTATATCTCAGATTGAGCTTTCTACCCTTATCGATTCTTCTAATTCCTTTCCTTAGGGATATCTTAAGAAATACTCTATCACCAACTTTGAACTCTAAATCCTTCTTTTGAGTATCTGTATAACCTTTTTACCTATCCTAAACAGCCTTCATCCTTTGCTTAATCACCTATACTTTTTCAAAAGTTTCTTGAATTAGCTCAGGTTTTATAATATTCGATGACTTATTAATACTGCCTCAATATTTCTCCAATTCCTAGTATATTGGTGATCAGCATTTTTTACTATATAAGGCTTCGTACAATGTCATTTGAATGCTAGACTGGTAGCTACTGTTAAGCAAACTCGATCAGAGGGAGATATCAAATCCAACCTCCTTCGAAGTCTAAAACATATGCCTAAAACATATCTTTTAATATTCTGATAACTTTTTCTGATTGCCCATCTAATTGTGGATGAGCTATAGAATTAACTTTTTCTGATTGCCCATCTAATTGTGGATGAGCTATAGAATTAAACCACAGTTGAGTTCCCAAATACGTATGCAGACTCTTCCATAGTCTTGAAGTAAACTTTAGGTCTCAATCTAATACAATGTTGGTAAGGATGCTATGCAGTTGGATTATCTCTTTTATATTAGCTGTGCTACATTATACTGTGTTCCAACTGGCAGAAAATGTACAAATTTGGTTAGGCTATCTACTATAACCCAAATATTATCATTTCCTCCCCAAGCCATTGGCAGACCAATTACAAAATGCATCATGACCTATTCCCATTTCTAGTTAGGAATAGGGAGCAATTGTAAAACCCTAATGGTTGTTGATGTTCTGCTTTTACTAGTTGACAAGTCAAACACTTCAACACTTAGTCCGCAATATCTCTCTTCATACCATGCCATCAGAATTGTTTCTTAAGATCTTGGTACATCTATGTGCCTCCTGAATATATCATGCATCTCATTTTATGTGCTTTCTTTAGCAATCTCTCTTTCATCCCTTCCGGCACACATATCCTTTTATGGTACAGAAAGGCACCTTAGTTATCGAGGCTCAATTTAGACTTTTCAAAATTTCCAAACATCCCCTTCTACTCCAACATCTATTGTCTCAGCCTTGAGCTTGCTGAATTTCCTCATACAATTCAGTTGTATGTTCATTCCTACGATGTAAACCTATTATTTTAGTCTTAGCGCGGTACTTGTGTTTTAGCTTTTAGATGTTTCTACTATATGTAAATAAGATAACCCAGCTTTATGGCTCAACACATCTACTACTATATTTACTTTTCCAGGGTGGTAGCTAATGGAGAAATCATAGTCTCCTAAAAACTCCATCCATCTACATTGCCTCATGTTTAAATCATTCTATGAATATAAGTACTTAAGGCTTTTGTGGTATGTGTATACTTTGAATGTTGCTTCGTATAAATAATGCCTCCACTTCGACAATGCAAAAATGACTGCAGCTAGCTCCAAGTCATGAGTAGGGTAGTTTTCCTCATGGGGTTTCAATTTTCTAAATGTATAAGCAATCACACATCTATTCTACATCAACACTATCCCAACCCCTTATTAGAAGTATCTATGTATACTGCAAAGCCCTCTAGGCCTTCTAGAAGAGCTAAAATTGGAGTCATAGTTAGATGGTGTTTTAACTCTTGAAAGCTTCCCTTGTAATCATCATTCTAGTAAAACGGCTAATCCTTCTGTGTCAATTTGGTCAAAGGACCAACTATCTTAGAAAAATCTTAAACAGATCTTCGAAAATAGCCATCTAACCCCAAGAAGCTTCAGACTCTAATGACATTCTTAGGCTGCTTCCAATTAACTATTACCTCTACCTTAAAGGGGTCAACTTTGATCTTATTTTGGGTGTAATATGCCCCAAAAGGCTAATTTCTCCATCTAGAATTCGGCCTTGTTGAATTTTTCATATAGCCAATGTTCCTTCAAAGTCTTGATAATTATATGCAAGTATTTTGCATGCTCTTCTCTAGATTTGAAAAGTACAAGAATGACATTGATAAAGATGACTACAAATTAGTCTAAATATGGCCTGAAAATTCAATGTATTAAGTCCATGAATGTGGCTAGTGCATTGGTCAATCTAAAGGGCATCACCATAAATTCAAAGTGACCACATTAAGAATTGAAAGCAATCTTAGGAATACCTACTTCCTTAATCTTTAATTAGTAGCACCCTTGTCTCAAATCTAACTTTGAGAAGATTCTAGACCTTTATAATAGATCCAACAACTCTTCTACATGGGGTAAGGGCTATTTATTCTTAATTATGACTTGTTCAATTCTCTATAATCGACGCACATTCTTAGAGACCCATTTTTCTTTTTGACAAATAATACTGGGGCTCCCCGAGGGGATGTGCTTGGTCTAATGAACCCCCTTTCAAGTAACTCTTGGAGTTTATTCTTTAGTTCTTTAAGCTATGCAAGTGCCATTCGGTAAGGGGTCTTAAAAAAAGATGTGGCCCTAGGAAGAGTGTGAATTGCAAATTCTATCTCTTTGTTTGGGGCTAACAAATTCAATTCTCCCAAAAATACTTCCAGGTACTCAACTATCACTTCTACCTCCTCAATCTTAATTGTATCTCGGGGTTTATTAATAAGGTATACCAAAAAACCTTGCACACCTTCCCTTAAAATCTTTTTGGCCTCTATCACAAATATTATAGCTATTGAGGAGGTATCACTTGTATGATGGCATGTAGGTGCTGATGTCTTACACTCGAGAGTAAGGTAATTGGTATAACAATTTACCTATGCATGGTGTTTATATAGCCAATCTATTCTAAGGATTAAATCATATCCTTGTATTGGAATTTTTATAAGATCAATTAAATATACCCTATCCCCAATTAAAATTGGGCAATCTTGGCAGATTACATCTATTTTTAACCTTATTCCTAAGAGTGTTTGAACTTCAATATGATGTGCCATAACTTCAGGTTGTATATTTAATTTTTTAGATATATTAGTATATATGAAAGAATGCAAAGCTTTGGGATCATACAAGGCATTTCCAATAATTTTAGAAATAGAAATCATACCTTTAACCACATTAGAGAGATTGAGCACTTATTTTCCAATTATGGCATATGCTCGCGCTTGGACCTTTAGCTTTCCATTATATCCGACAACCTACTTCCCCTTTTTTGTAGGAGCTAAACTCTTTAGATTAAAGTAGTCCTTGATGAGGTGCCAATCGTTGCCGTAGTTTATGTATTTTCCAAGCTTTCTCCAACATTTTAACTTATCATGACTTGACTTTCCACAAAATCCATGAAGGCTAGGAAGGCACTAGGATCTAATATCAAAACTTCAAAACATGAAAGTAACTAGTACCTATAAGCTAAACAAGGATTTGATCATGGCAAAGATACAAATTTAGATAGAGGATTACCTTGATGAGCAAATCCAAGGAGTAGCAAGTGAACACTTCACTGGTTCTAGAATCAGCCTATTAGTGGCACAGTGAGAAAATAGTAATGATCACCCTATCAAATCACCTCCAAATATTCTAAAAATATAGATGACACTTTCCAACATCTTGATGAACTTCCATTAAAAATTTTAGATCAAGTGACCATCTAGAACTCTATGTAGAAAATCACCAAGTCAGACCCTGTGTAGGTAGATCTCCATAAATAAGCAAGTCACATACCTTACTCTATTGTAAAGATCCACACACCAATGAGATCTTCCTAAATCTATAGTCAATGACCTAGAGTAAGACTAGAGATTTTCTAATGGTGGAGGCTAAATTTTTGGTAGGAAGAAGAAGAAGGAAGCTTAGCTTTCAACACATGAATGCTAGCTTGCAAGTAGTTTTGGAGGGAAAAGAAGAATCTAATTCTTCACACCAATAAGCATGATCTGGCTGAGCCCTCTCTCTATATCTATGTATAGATGTTGAATAGTATGATGCCAAAGTGGCATCACACATTCCATGAGGGGGCAGCCAAGTGGGGGTGGTTAGGTGGCAAAATTTGAATTTAAATTTCATTTGCATCTTAATTACATTTGGGATCTCATTTCAAATTAATTAAGATGTCATTTCAAACCTCATTTAAGTTTTCCCTCCAAAATTCATTCTTTCTAATTAATCAAATTAAACTCTTTAATTTAATTAATTATCATTTAACTTAACTCTTTAAGTTAAACTAGCTTAACTCCTAAAGCTAAATTTGTTAACTCTTTAAGTCAACTTGACCAATTGATGGTTATGTTGGTACCAAATAATTAACTCCTTAATTATTGATCTAATTTAACTATTAAATTAGTCGATTAATTTAAAACTTAAATCAATCAAGCTAAAATTAACCCTCAAACTTGGCACTAATAATCAGTCCATTAGGAGATATCATTTTCTAACATCTTAAAAAGTTCTCTCCATTAATTGGAAGCTAATTGAATTTTGGGTATCACCTAATAGGTTCTACTATTCATTAAACATAGGCTTACAGATCCTTGTAACTTTTGAATATCTTATATTCATTCTAGTTTAAAACTCCTTTTAAACTAGTCGACTCAATTCAATTAATCCATTAATTGAAGAATATCCAATCTCCATGATCGATGTCCAACCTCAAACCCATAGAGCCTAACTATTTAGCCAAAATGAATATTTGGAGAGCCATCATTGCCCTATGTGTGCCATATAAATATGGTCCTTCCATCTTGTATCTCTCAAAAGAGGCTTACAACATGATATTTATTAGCTCCCTAATAGCCTCAACATTATGTCTCTATTCTTAATGTTCAATCCTTGTTGTATAACCTCACCTTTGTAAAACTCTTTTTCCAAATTATCATATCACATTTGCAAGAATTTCTAGGAATCAATCATCATAGAACATATAGGAGATGTACTCGCCCTTCACAAAAGTGAAAAGTCGAATTTCATCTTGGATCTTACAAACCTGCATGCCAAGTAGCTCATGCCTAATCTCTACTCGAAAGACCCATTAAGTGGTTAAGGAAGAGTCAAAGAATAAGGATAGGACATAAGGTTACCATGGATCCTCTGGTCAAAGGACTAATAACATGCACTTGCGTAAGTAAAAGAACTAGTCACTATGAACTTGCCACCACGGCTATCTAGTGGATTCTCCAGTATGTCTTCAATGCCTTATTTTCTAACAAGCACCTACTAACATGCACCTATATCTCATACAGTTGCTCATGGAATAGAGCAATCTCTAACCCTTGAATTTATGTATCGTTAGTATAAATCTATCAGGATCTTAGATGCCCCATCTCATAAGATCTTATAATTTAGAAAATTTAAGATCACAACCATGAATGCTTATTCCATGATCACCAAACTAAGTCCCATAGTTTCAAGTGGTCTAAGGGCCTCATCCAAGTGCAAGTGAAGTGAAATAAAGCATAAGATAAAGATATCCTTATAAAAAATATCATTCAATCAAAGATTGTTTTACTAAGAAATAGTTTATACAAAGCCAATCTCATTGGTTGGTAGGGCATTATTCCAATAATCTCCTATTTTCCCTAAAGCCAATGCCCCATGGCCTTAAGACCTATCTTCTCAAGATGTCCTTCAAAGACCTTTTGCGATAGGGGTTTTGTCAATGGATCTGCTATGTTCTCTTCTGAGGCAACTCTTTCCATTTGGATGTCACCTCAATCAATGATCTCTTAGATCAAATGATATTGCCTCAATATGTGCTTGGATCGCTAATGAGATCTTGGCTCTTTAGTTTGTGCTACCACCCCATTGATGTCAGAGAAGACAACTACTAGCCCAGCAATGCTGGACACTACATTCAACTTCTAAATGAAATTTTTTATTCAAACACTTTTTGTTGCAGCTTCTGAAGTTGCAATGTATTCTGCCTCTATGGTTGAGTCGATTGTGGTGTTTTGCTTGTAACTTTTCCAGCTCATCGTGCCACTATTGAGGCAAAATATAATTCTAGAAGTAAATTTGAGGTCATCTACATTGGATTAGAAACTAGAATTTAAAAACCTTTTAAGTTTCAATTCTCTATTACCATATACTAAAAATAAGTCCTTAGTTCTTCTCAAGTATGTCAGGATTATTTTTACAGCCATCCAATGACTTTCATCGGGGTTGGATTGGAACCTACTCATAACACTTAGTGAGTGTGCCATATCCAGTCTTATACATTGAACTGCATATATTATGCCCCCTATTGCCGAGACATAGGGTATTTGGGACATCCTTAATTTCTCCTCCTTAGTCTTGGGGCCCATAGACTTGGAGAGACGAATGCCATGTCCTATGGGAAGGAAAACTCTCTTGGATTCTTCCATACTAAACCTCCTTAGTATTTTGTCAATATACGTGGTTTGGGAGAGCCCTAGCATCCTGCTTGATCTATCTCTACAGATATGTATTCCCAATACGTAGGATAACTCTTCCAAATCCTTCATGGAGAATTGTGTAAATAACCATGCTTTAGTACACTTTAACATTCCTACCTCATTCCCAATGAGAAGGATGTCATCGACATAAAGCACAATAAACTATACTAAACTCTCACTAGCCTTATTGTACGCACATGGCTTATACACATTTTTGATAGAGCCAAACGATTTGACCGTTTTGTCAAAATGTACGTTCCAACTTCAAGATACTTGTTTGAGTTCATAAATAGACCTATGAAGTTTGCAAACCTTTTGCTATCTCTCTTTAGATGTAAAATCTTATGGTTGCTCCATATAAATTTCTTTTTGAATGTCACCATTATGGAAAGTGATTTTTATATCCATTTGCCATATTTCATAGTCATAATATGCAGCTATGGCAAGTAAGATCTAAATGGACTCAAGAATAACAACTAGTGAAAAGGTTTCCTCCAAATCAATAAAGGGTCTTTGAGTGTAACCTTAGGCCACTAGTTGCACCTTAAAAGTCGCTACTTCTTTATCTACTCCAAATTTTCACTTATAGACCCACTTGTAACCAACAAAAACTATTCCCTTTAGTGGATCTACTAAAGTTCATACTTTGTTTGAGTACGTAGAGTCCATTTTAGTTCTCATGGCACCAAGCCAATGTCCCAAATCTATGTCTGACATAGATTCCTCATAGGTCTTCGAATCATTATCTGATTATCCCATCTCATGAAGAAATCCAAAACTTTTGGGTTGCTTCTTAATTCAGTCCGACCTTCTCAAAGGTTAAGTACTAGGCTCTTGCAATTTTGTTTTTTCCACCACTTGTAGGGTTTCTTGATTGTCATGAACTTTATCAAGTTTGATGACAACACCTTTTCTATCTAATAGAAATTCTTTTTCCAAAAGTGAGCATTCCTTGAGATATTGTTCCGAGGGATCATAAAAGTAATAACCTATAGACTCTCTTAGGTATCCTACAAACTTGCATAAGATAAATCAACTATCTAACTTATCTCTTACTGTCTGTCTCATATAAGCAGGAGAACCCCAAACATTTAGATAATGGTAAGAGGGTGCGTTGCCATGCCAAATCTCATGTGGTATTTTTGGCACTGACTTTGAGGATACTACATTTAGTAGCCTCACAGCCATTTTTAAGGAGTATCCCTATACATAAAAAAAACATTTCATGGATCATACCATGTCTAATAAGCTACAATTTCTCCTCTCAGCTACTCCATTGTGTTGGGGTATGCTGGGTAAGTCCATTAAGAGAGAATTCTATTCTCTTTAAGATAATTCAAGAATTTGATACTTAAGTATTCCCTTCTTTGATCCAATTGAAGGATTTTAATATTAAGTCCCTTTTACTTTTCTACTTCATTCTTATACTCTTTGAACTTTTCAAAGGGCTCAAAGTTGTATTTCATAAGATACACATGTTCGTACTAGCTATAATCATTAATTAAGATAATGAAGTAAGAATAGCTATCTCTCCTACTAACCGTTAGTGGTCCACAAACATCCATATGGATTAAATCCAAAAGACTTATAGATCGCTCCATTTGTCCTATAAAGGGAGCCTTGGTCATTTTTCCCTTCAAATAGGATCCACAAGTGGGAAAGTCCTCAATGCCACTAACTTTAATTACTTTGAGAGCTTTCAACTTGCTCATCCTATTTTTAGAGATATGCCCAAGTTTAACATGCCACAAAATGGCATCTTCTTGGATATCTAGCTTTCTTTTATTTGTTTGAGCATGTATTAGAGGAATGGAAAAATCAAGCATGTATAATCTATTAACTAATGTACCTTGAGTAACTAAGGAACCATTCCTTAATGCTTTCAACTTCCTATTTGATATTGAAAAATTAAATTCTTCATTATCCAAAATGGGAATTGAAATAATGTTCTTAACAAGGTTGGGTACATAGTTAATTAGATCAAGAACAATACAAGAATTTCCTAAGTCTAGTGTTATCACACCTTGGACTTCAGTTGCAACTCTTACTCCATTTTCAAGATGGAGGATCAAATCCCCTCCATGTAGACTCCTTTCTCTTTCCATCCCTTGTAACGAGTTACAAAAGTGAGAACCATATACGGTATCAAATACCCATGAGTAAGAATTAGTCATCAATTGCACCTCAAAGAAATACATACCCTTCTCAAGAGTAGCAGTTTCATGTCCAATGATCATTTTCACCACAATGGAAATAGTTTGCATTGGTTTTAGCCTTCTTTTTAACTCTCTTGGAACTCTTCTCAAGTTGCTTCCCTTTCAAGGAATAACGCTTCTTCTTCTTACCTTAATTTCTAGGGCCCCAAAGACCTTTCAACTTGGAAGAAGATGCCATCATAAGCGGGTTTTGTTTTCTCATTCTTACCTCTATGATCACTAGTATGTTCACCAATTCATTGAACATTACCATTTTCTTGGACATATTAAATTTCATAGCGAATTAGTTGAATGAGGAGGCAACGATTGCAGGATAAAATCCATATAAAGGTCATTATCCATGATTATGTCAAGTTGTCCAAGCTTTTTGATGAGTCTAATCATCTTTAGTCTATGATTATAGACACTAGCCCCTTCACTCATCCTTGTCGTAAAGAGCTCCTTAGACAAAGTGAATCTTTCATGTCTTATTTGAACACTATACAACTCTTGTAGGTGTGTGTAGATCTCACAAGCATGTTTCATGTGCTCATAAGTTTTTTGAAGCTCATTAGTCATGGA
>JACGDI010001665.1:209484-280057 GCA_014898725.1 Jacaranda copaia
GTTCATGATCTTTCAAGCATATTTTTCTCCCACTATTTTATCAAATTCTTCACCTCCAAGAAGAATTCCGAAAATCAAATTTCCTAGTGAGAGTCAAGACCCCAATAATGACTTGTCAATGGACCCCATGACTAAGTGCTATCCACAAGCAATCAAAGGGTAAGCAACTTTTGCTAAATGCAGAGGATACAACTCTTGATATATTTTGCCTCACTTTTCATATAAAATCATGTGAGCATGTGACATCTATACTACAAAGTGTTAAGTCAAATCACCCAATCAAACTTTGTCTCAAGACGGCCTCACAACATCCCCCGTGACCGAGTGCCAATATGTAAGGGTTCCCAAGTCAAACGTACATCTCATGCTAAGTGTATGCTCATAACTTTTCTTTTAAGTGTGGCCCTCGTGACCGAGTGCCATCACATAAAATCAGTAGTATCATCATGGCATACACTATTGGTGGAAGGCTTGAATTAATTAAAACTCTTTTAACTTGTATCTATTTTAATTTAATATTTGAAAATACTTAGACATTCTAAGTGGAGGATTTTTGCTTGCAAAGATCTCATCATTTTTATCTTTTTATTTAGGTTCTCTATATCATAATCATGCATCTCATACGTTAATAGGATATGAAAAGTGTAAATAAGTAAATGCACTTGGCATGCTCCTTGGGTAGGATGATTATTAGCCTAACCAAGTGATGTACTTAGAGCCATAAGTGCAGCACTTCGGTTGATTTTAAGTAGGTTGATTAAACTAAACTATTACATGAGTGTGTCCCATAAATTCATAGGTCTTCAAAAGGCCTCCATGCCTCTATTGGACTCCTTGCTCCATGCAACATTTACATGAAATGAAAATCCTCGCTTCTAGTAATTCTACTCTCATAACTTTTATAAGATAGAACAATAGGCATGAAAGTCCCATTTAATACAACCCATTTCAACAACTTTGAAACAAATAAAATCAATTTTAAAGGCCCATGATCATCCCCATTTATTCATCATTCATTCAACAATTAAATGAACAATAAATAAATCTAGAATTAATAATTAATTCCAACAATTAAATACTTATCTCATAAACAAATAATTGAACCAAGCATAAAATTTATGCCACAAATTGGAGATCGACATTAACCAATTTTCAAAAGCATTCAAAAATGTCAAACATAATTTAAAGACCTTACACAACACTTGTGCACCTAATGTGTGCATTGCAAAAACCTATTGAGCATTAAAGGAGTTCTGAAAACAACTCAAAGCTCACCAAACTACCCTAAAACTATACTACCTGGCAGCCCTAGCACATGGCTAGGTAGCTTATGCACACAGCGTGTGCACATTGCCCAGCTGACACTTAGGTTGCGTCGGCAGCCTTATTTTTTGGGGTTCAAAGCTTGCTAAGAATGTTCTCTACTCAACTTTTATGCACCAATAATTTTAGCACATGTTCTCAATAGATACACATTTCAGATTCATTTCTAGATTCAAAATACCTTTTAAAACTAGAAATACAAGTGCTCAAATATGCTTTCAAAAATTAGGATAAGTAAGAATTAAATTCTTCAAAATCTCCAATAAAATTCCAATCACATTCAATTTTAAAATAAGCAAAACTTTTTCAGCCATGAATTAACATGCTATATCAACTTATAATATCAATTAATGCCAAATCAACATTCAATATTAATCACTTTGAATTAAAACATACTACGTGAATTAACACATAAAACACATAATACCATACTTTTAGTTTATCAATCAAGGAGCCACACACAAATCAACCAAATTCTCCCATGCATAAATCGAATCGAGACTATGGTGATCTAGATTAATACATCACATGAATTAATCAAATAAAAAAAATACAAATCTAAACATGATTTTGGCTTCGATACCACTTGAAGGTTGGTAAAGCACTAAGATCTAATATCAAAACTTCAAAACATAAAAATAACTAGTTCCTACAAGATAAAAAAGTATCTAATCATGCCTAGGATTCAGATTTAGATAGAAGATTACCTTGATGAGCAAATCTAAGGAATAGCAAGTGAACACTTTACTGGTTCCAAAATCTGCCTGTTAGCGGCACAACAAGAAGATAGCGATGATCGCCCTATCAAATCACCTCCAACAATTCTAAAACAATAGTTGGAGCTTTCCAACACCTTACTAAACTTCCATTAAAAATTTTAGATCAAGTGGCCATTTGGAACTCCCTAGAGGAAATAGCCAAGTCAAACCTTGTGCAGGTGGATCTCCAGAAATAAGCAAGTCACATGCCTTTCCTCTATTGTAAAGATCCACACACCAATGAGATCTTCCTAAATCTCTAGTCTATGAGCTAGAGTAAGACTAGAGATTTGCTAATGGTGAAGGCTGACTTTTGGGAAACAAGAAGAAGAAGAAGAAAGCTTAGCTTTCAACACATAAATGCTAGCTTGCAAGTAGTTTTGGAGGGAAAAGAATATTCTAATTCTTCACACCAATAAGCATGATCTGGCAAAGCCCTCTTTCTATATCTATATATATATGTTAAATAGTGTGATGCCATGGTGGTATCACACATTCCATGAGGGAGGCAGCCAAGTGGTGGTGCTTATGTGGCAAATTTTGAATCTGAATTTCATTTGCATGTTATTACATTTGGAATCTCATTTCAAACTAATTGAGATGCCATTTCAAATCTCATTTGAGTCTTCTCTCAAAAATTCATTCTTCCAAATTAAGCTAATTAAAATTTTTAATTTAATTAATTATCCTTTGAATTAACTCTTTAAGTCAAACTAGCTTAACTCCTTAAGCTAAATTGGTTAACTTAACTCTTTAAGTCAACTTGACCAATTGATGGTCATGTTGGCACTAAATAATTAACTCCTTAATTATTGGTCTAATTTAAGAGTTGATTAATTTAACACTTATATCAATGAAGCCAAAATTGACCCTCAAACTTGGCACAAAAAAAGGTTCACTAGGAGACATCATTTTCTAACACCTTAGAAAATTCTCTCCATTAATTAGAAAGCTAATTGGATTTTATATGTGATCCAATCAGTTCTAGTATTCACTGAACATGGGCTCACAACTTTTTGTGACTTTTGAATATCTTATATTCATTCTAGTTTAAAACTCCTTTTAAACAAGTCAACTTAATTAAATTAATCTTATTAATTGAAGAGTACCCAATCTCCATGGTCGATATCCAACCTCAAGCCCATGGAGCCCAACTAATTGGCCAAAATGAATATTCTAGAGAACCACCATCACTCTCACGTGCCATGCAAATACAGTCCTTCTAGCTCCTACCTCTCGAAAGAGGCTTAGGGCAAGATATTTGTCAACTCATTAATAGCCTTGATACTATATTTCTATTCTTAATTTTTAATCCCTGTTGTGTGACCTCACCTTTGGAAAACTCCTTTTCCAAATTATAACACCACCCTATGTAAGGATTTTTGGCAATCGATCATCATATAACACATAGGAGATGTACTCGCCCTTCACAACAGCAAGAAGTCAAATTTCATCTTAGATCTCACAAACCTCATACCTAATTTCAACCCAAAAGATCCATTAGGTGGTCAAGAAAGAGTCAAAACATGAGGATCGAACATAAGGTTACCATGGATCCTCAAGTCAATGGACTAATAATATGTCCTAGCATAAGTAAGAGAACTAGCTACTGCTAACTTGGCAATACAACTATCTAGTGGATTCTCCAGTATATTTTTAGTGCCTTGTTCTTTAACAAGCACCCATTAACATGCATCTATATCTTATATAGTTGCTCATGGAATGGAGCAATCTTCAACCCTTGGATTTATGCATCATTAGTTCAAGTCTATCTGGATGTTAGATGCCCCATTTCGTAAGATCCTATAACTTAGAAAATTTAAGATCATGATCGTGTGAGACTTATTCCATAATCACCAAATGAAGTCCTATAGTTTTAGATGATCTAAGGGCTTCATCCAAATGCAAGTGAAGTGAAATAAAGCATAAGATAAAGATGGCCATATAAAAAATATAATTTAATTTGGATCGTTTTACTAGGAAATAGTTTATACAAGGCCAATCTCATTGGCTTGTTGGGCACTATTTCAATAATCCACACATCTTCAATGTTGGATTCATGACTCCATTGGCCTGATAAACATACTAACTAGCACCACCAGTCTGTAACTTCGATTGTATTTTCCCAAAATTATTCTGCTCACAACTTGGTAACCTCTTTTTTTGCCCTTTCTTTTCAATCTTTTTAATCTCCCTCAGATATAATTTTGCCGCTAGTACCTTACTTACTACATGATTGTAGTTTAAGAGATCACGTGAGAAAAGGCCCTATCTAAGTTCTAGTTGTAACCCTTCCACAAACTTACAAACTTGCTGCCTCTTATCTACTAATATGTGAGGTTCATTTCGAATCAGTTGGCTAAATTTAGCTTTATACTGACTAATTGTGGATGTCCCTTAGATCAATTCCATGAATTCTCTTTCTGTGGCATACTTGGTCACCTTCGATATGTATTTTTCCATAAACTCCTGAGTGAAGTTTTCACAAGTTTGCTGAGTTTCCTCTGCAGTCCACCTATGATTGATCAATCACCACCAATTGTGTGATGAACCATCTAGTAGAAATATGGCATATCATATCGTTTACTCATCTGGATATCCAAAGGTTCCAAATATCTTTTTTAAGCTCTTAACCCATATCTTGCCTTTTCTGTCATCGGGTTCCCTTGGGAATTTTAGGGGTTGCAATCAAAGGAATTGATCTAAAGCTCAATCTTCTATAGGCTCTTTAGCATTCCCTACTCGATTATTGTATCCCTACTATTAACAAAACTAGATGAATTATTGCCACATATAGAACAAGGGATCAATTTGCTAGTCGGCACCTAGTTGATTGACTTGAGGGGTCTGTGAAACCTTTTTCTCTGGCAGGGTTGGCTACTCAACTAGTGCTCTCTGCTTAGGAACATATTGTACATTTTTCTATAGATCCGACGGCCTGCCTCTTCCCTATCGAGCTACTCAAGGCAATTCAGGTATGAGAACCTTCATGGGATGCCATTATTTTCCTTACACTATCCTTAAATCCTTTTGAATTATTGCTGCCAATGTCATACAATGACATCTAAAGTTAGTGTTAAAATTTTAATCTTAGAGACATAGTTATAAAGTAACTGACAAATTAAACCATGTTCAAACATTGTTCATCAAATCATTAAAGGTTAGCTAACAATTTCTATCATCGCCCTAACCTATTTCACCATTATTGCTTAACTCATCTCATATAAACAACTAAGGTTTTCTTCCCAAAACAAGTTCAAGGCTCATTTACAAAAGTGAAGTCTACTACTAGTCGGCTATCTTAGATATAGGCCTCTATTTCCTATAGACTTATCATGTATCCTTCTAATACCCATTTACTTGGGTTATTGACAAACCTAGGCTCTTATACCACTTTTGTGGCACCCCCACTTGGGATATCACCCTAAGCAGAGATGCCACCAACTCAAGCTTGAAATCTAATAAAATGACAACTAAGAAACCTAAAATTTAATCATCTAAATGTAAAACAAATCACACTAACCCAAAATATCACTCCATAAAGAATAATATATCAGATTCATACAACATTTACATAACAACTTTCTAACAACAGTCTTGATTAGGTGGAAACCACATGTACAACTATACCCCTAATCTATCAAAATGACTTTCGACTAAAAACATGATCTTTTGTCTTTCACTTTAACCTACCTAGGAAAATAAAAGGGTAACGAGGAGAGTGAGTCTTAAAGGCTCAGTGAGGGAAATAAATATTAGAAGTTGAAGAGAAATAATGAACTGCAATAACAAATAACAAAACCTTTGATAACAATTCAGATGATCAAATCATGACTAATAGGAATCAATTTTTAAACTCGAAAGAATATGAAACATATGAACTATTAGGAGGCCTGTTGGCATCCTTTTTTATTTCTCCCTGATCAATACAAGACAACAATCAATGATATTTAATTTAAACATAAAAACTTTCCTTTATCGCTCTATTTGCTTGAGAACAAAGCTCGGTATAGAACAATTCACTTTTATAGCATGCTTGATCGCATGCCGAATTCCACCACTCATAGTTTGCTCCCTGCAGCTATTTGTAAGTCAAGTCTTAGAAGGGTACTAGTTGGAAGACCTATCACCATCGATCTATTCTACCCAACTGTCTTTTCAAACTTAGCCCCAGGTATAACTTCCCGTGGCATCCCTTCATGTGGAAATTCCTAAGGACATCCCTATAGGTAGCATGATAAAATGCTAATGGATAACAATTCACTTTGAAGCAATAACAAGAATGATATTCAATAATGGCTAGCAAAGCCTATTCCAATGACAAGATATGTGAACAATTAGGAGAACTATTAACATAATTAGGTTTACTGGACCATTTCAATATCACTTTCACAATCACCAAGATCAAAGGGGTGAGCTGACAAAGCTAGGGTACAAGGGACAGAATATGACAACATGAAGAGTGTTCCAGGCACCAAAATAACAAAAATAGATTAGATGTCAAAGAATAACCATCACAAAGGTGTTCTAATTATATCTCAAATAATAAAACAAAATTGATATTGAACAATAACGTTCATAGGAGTGCTCAACTTAGATAGCAAATAATATTTTAGATTTTCAAGCACATTATAGATTCCAACCAAATGCAGTATGATATAGAAATAGAAAACCCACACAGGGGCATATCATAATTACAAATGGATAGAAAAGATGCTAGATTGGCAGACCCATACCTCCAAAAACCTCAAAAGGTAGCTACAATCAATGGCCTACTAATTTGCAGTTTTCTACTTCTTATCACCTAACCACGAGAGTGATTCATTTATCAAAACCCATATTCAACCCGAATAATCTTTAATAATCATAATTTGCTACATACTATTTGTCTAAGACTAATAACTACCTAATTAATTTAGTATTAGAATTCGCCTAGAATTATCATCTAGGAAATACACCAATAATGCCACCAACTTAATATAAATTATAGGGTTCTTAACGGTACAAGTTATTGATATAATCAATTTAATTCCATATCGATATTCTAAGCAGTAATAATAATTACATTAATTTAATAACCTAATTATTATCATTAAGGTCCAATTTTCTAAATTTAGGGTTTTTTTCTAGCTCAATTAACTTAATAATTCCCCAGTTATCACATTTGACACAATTCTAGAGTCCAAAAATCCAACATCAACCATGCATGAAACACTTGTATTACCTAATAAAATTCAAAATATAAGTGAATGAAAATGTATAAAACCCTTAATCTCAAAATTGATCTTTCACCCAGAAACACAAAATTGAGACCTTAAAAACACGAACCGATCGTACCACCACGACCACAGCGATGAGGAAAAGTTTTTATCTGGGTGCTGCCACCGCACCGCCATTAGAAAATGTCAAAATTACCACCATTCGCCTCATTTCTTCCTCCTAAGTCCAATTGTGTTTTTATTTTTCTATTTCGAGACCTAGATGACCTTCAATTGTCAATCATAACCCCAAAACCATCTTCACACAGTTGTGCTGATAAGCTTAGTTTTTGCCGCTACTACCACACTATTCCTCCAAGAAAGATTACCAAAGTGATGCCTAGGTTGAGTTTTCCCAGTCAAGCTACCTAGAAAGCTCCTCCGATGCTGCCTCACTTCTGATCATGTTCCTCCATCAAAGGCCAAGTTTAAGATTTTAAAATTAGGTCTCTCTGTTGATTTTGGTTGTTTTCATGTAGTGGTTAGAGGTTGCTGGGAGTAAGGGAAGATGATTGGTGAGGTTGGGTGGTGGTGTGCTTGTCAGTAATGGTCATCAGTGATGGTGAGCAAAGAGAGAAAAGAGAGATGGCATGGTAATGGTGAAGAAAGAATAGTCAAAAAGAAATGGTGAAATGAAGAAACATTTGTTTTATAAAATTCAACTTTTTAAAATTATAATTTAGTCCTTGGTCTTTGTTAAGTTATTCAATTAAGTTTTCTATTTAATTAAAATAGCATCTTGACCTTAGTTAACTAAGGAGATTCCATGCAAGCCCTAAGGTTTTAAATTTTTGTTTAATTAAGTTTTCAAAAATTACTAATTGGCCCCCAAAATTTAAATAAATTAATAATAATACAAGGAATAATTAAATTTCATTAAATTGAAAATAATAAAATTCAAATTCTATAAATCATAACGTTTCAGGGTTGTTACAGATTATACTTCATTTCCCTTGAATTATACTCAAATTCACTGCCTAATTTCAATTGAATTGAAGTGCACTTCAATAAAACACATTTTATACTCTATTTGTTTTGGGTTTGTACTTCATTTTTCTCGAATATACTCAAATTTACTGCCTAGTTTCAATTGAATTAAAGTGTACTTCAACACAAAACCTTTTATACTTTATTTGTTCCACATTTGTACTTCATTTTCCTCAAATTGTACTTAAATTCGCTGCTCAATTTTGATTGAATTAAAGTGTACTTCAACGCAAAACATTTTATACTTTGTTTATTCCACATTTGTACTTTATTTCTCTTAAATTGTACTCAAATTCGCTGTCCAATTTCAATTGAATTAAAGTGTATTTCAATGCAACACATTTTATACTTTATTTGTTCCACATTTATACTTTATTTCCCTCAAACTGTAGTCAATTCACTGCTTAATTTCAATTGAAAATATTATAAATACTTGATAGAAAATTGCACTTACATACAAAATAATATTATAAACAAAGTATGCTTCCATTTACATATGTATTTACATACAAAGTATGATTCAAATCCTGGCATTTTCATGACTTAATATTGTATATGCCATTGTCTCATGATATTTATCCATGTTAATTGTTCTAGCAGTCCTCTAGAACTCATTGGTGACTCTAGCAAAATATTTTGCCCAAAGGCACGCATAGACATCACAATCTATTGCACCCTTTTGCTGTCTACTTTTTTGTTACCTCATGTATTCATCCACATGACACCCCAATGAAATCTTCATGTACTGAGAATAGAATGAAGGTTACAAAAATATTGGTCAATTGCTGACTCCCTACTTTATGAAGAAATCACAGGGAAAGAAAGTAAACTTACAATAGTACTAACTATTGATTTGTATTGGCGGCCATTATTGAATTCATGTCCGAGAAAGAAAAAGCCTAACATGTCAAGGACAACCAAGAACCAATGATGGTGCCGATAAATTAGTAGGATTATGTAACAACACTAGTTTACAACATCCAACCTAAGCTCTTCCAAATCTTTACGAATGAAAGAGTTAAGTACAAATATCAACTCCATAAATTCTTCATCCAAATATCCTTGATGTTGCATCCCTCGAGTTGGTCTAATGTACTAGCTTATGAAGTATAAAATAAATAGTTAGACTCATTAGAAATGTGAACTAAATTAAGTTAGGAAAGCACCACATACCTATGCTATTGAGAATGTAAACCACACCTTGTGGTGACACTTGTTGCTGAAAGATAGGCTACATAATATCGACATGTAGCAATCCACTATGTTACCGATAAGTTCTCCTCCAAATAAGAGCTCACAAAAGTTTCTTCTATCTAGAAATTGTCTTGCTCTCTTCTAGACAGTGACTCCTTACATAATTGATAATTGTTAGTTTAGACACCAATTTATCTAAAAGAAAAATAATAAGAAAATTTTATTACCTCAAATTATCTCTTTTGACAAAGTTGTTGACGACTTCTCACTCTTTTACTGGAATAACAGCATGACCTTTCTATTTAGTCCTTTCTTTATAAGGATTAGGCGCTTTAATCTTTAGTTTGGTTAGTTCATCTACCACTTGGATTAGGCTAATGTCTTCCATTTCCTAGAGTACAAAACACAGTATATTAGGTACAAAGTATCAACTATTGAAGTATCCCTTATTGAAGTACAAAATATAACCACCATGGAGTACAAAACATAAGCACATTAAGTACAAAGTATCAACTATTGAAGTACAAAATATAACCAACATGGAGTACAAAACATGACCATATTAAGTACAAAGTATAATTGTTGAAGTACAAAAGATTAGCACATTAAATACAAATATCACCAACATAGAGTTCAAAACACAAGCACATTAGGCACAAAATATAACTATTGAAATACAAAATATTAGCACATTAAGTACAAATATCACCAACATAGAGTACAAAACATAAGCACATTAGGTACAAAGTATCAACTATTGAAATACAAAAAATTAGCACATGAAATACAAAAATCACCAATATGGAGAACAAAAGATCAACACATGAAGTATAAATATTGCCAACATGAAGTGCAAAAGATTAGCACATTAAGTATAAATATTACCAACATGGAGTACAAAAGATTAGCACATTAAGTACAAATATCACCAACATAAAGTATAAGATATTATCACATTAAGTACAAATATCAACCAATTAGGTATAAGATATAATTACATTGAATACAAACAGATTGTCTATAAATGAAATGAAAATAGCAAAAAATCACAACATTAAGTAGTTTACAACGCCTTTTTCTCTTCTTGTTCTTTACTTTTTTTTGTGCATGAGGATGAGAACGGTATGTTTTTGTCACTCGTCTTACTCTTTTGGCTAGTGTAGTACTTGAAAGGTTGATAAAATTTGGAGATTTCTATTTTGGCTTCATGTCTTCTCAATATGCACATTTATCACAATTGACGACATGACATTTGCTACTTCAATCTCAAATTCTTTGAACTCAGCCACTTGAATTCCTACATAAAGTTTTGTCTTCAAAGGTATGGGGGAATCTAAAGGATCATAATGGTGTTTTGTTCGACTGTCTTCATCCACCATGTCTTCAAATTCATCCACTTCTTTCTGTACATCATCTACCAAATCAAGTCCTCGCTCATGTGCATACTCACTAGCTTTCTATTCAAGCTCCTCCCTATTAGTCTTGTCCTTGGCTAGATGCTCCTTTTCACCCTATTTCTTCATTACCATTATATCGAATAAAGTAATCTTTTTCTTTCAATGATTTAATTTCTTCAACTTTCGCAACAATAATTGCTTCATATATTGTATGATCATAAACATGGACTTCACTGATAACAATACTGGCAACCTCTAATTTCTTAATCAAAAGTGTCAATTCTAACTCCTCTGGAGCAAGGTTGCGGACTACAACATATTACAATGAAAATAATTATCAAATTCAAATTATTATACAAAAAACTAAAAATGAATTATTATAATTATTACCATATCTATTGTAATTTGTTTCAATTTATTCTCTAAATCCTTCACATTATGCGGGTGCTTGCTATATTTCTGTCGGTAAAAGCATAGAAACTCAAACAAACTGACTGGTGAACTTACTGAAGGGATGCGCTCATAAACCCATGCTTGTCATTCATAAATCGAAAAATTATACTTACTGGAATATAAATATAATCAATGTTATTAGAAAATGAAGCAAACACTTACCATCAAATTGACTGTGCACCCCTCAATGTATTTCTTAGTTCTTTCTCCACCTACTCCTAAATGGTTCCTCATATCTTAGGTAAGAAATTTGTATGCAACTATGCCCTACGCATACAAACCAACTCTAGACAAATTTTCCAAGTATGATAGGAGAAATTGTGGAGTCCAATAATTAGATATTGGAAATAGAAAATAATTAAAAACAAAGAATATGTACAACCTAGAAAAATTATTCAAGTCCTCCTCACTATCTTTATATACATACTCCTTAAATGTTTTTGCTATTTCAAATCTAGTTATTTTATGTAGCTTTGTAGAAAAAAGGTGGTCAAAGGTTGAAGACTTTATTTTCAATGTTATATCAACAGATTGCCTCACATGTGGCAACTCTAAAACTACAGAAAATTTAGTTGCAGAAAAAGGAACCTCAACCCTGTCTACCAAAGAAATGACAGCTTTTTTAGATCAAACCTCCTAAATATAGCTTCAAGTTGAATAAAGCTTAAACTTAACTTAGGCACATATAGAAAGGGGTTTTCTTCAATACATCAAAATATTTTGACCCCATCTTGGACTTCACAAGCTTCAATTTACTTTGAAAATATTGGGGAGAGCAACGAGAGCAAACCTCATAATATCTTGGCTTTGCTGCAATCAAATAAAAAAAAAGTGTATGAACAGATAATAAACTAACTTTTTTACATAATATGTACTGAAAACTTGAATGTTTTGTACTACAGATACTTCTAAAATTTACTTTAGAAACACATAACATGTACTACACTTTCAGTTAGTGTATACTTTAGGTTTGAATGTTTTATACTATAATTGCTTTTAAAATATACTACAAATGCACAAATTATATATTGTACTTTCATTTAATATATATTGTAGGCTTAAATATTTTATACTGCTGTTGCTTCCAAAATGTACTGCAAATACAAAGATTATATACCACACTCTCAGTTAATGCATACTGCAGCTTGAATATTTGCTATAGTTACATCTAAAATGTATTGCAGTTACACAATTATGTACTACGCTTTTGCCTAATGTGTACTCTAAGCTTGAATTTTATACTACATTTGCTTTTAAAATGTACGCAAATTATATAATATAATTTCATTTAATCTGTAAGCTTGAATGTTTTGTAGTACAAATGCTTCTAAAATGTACTACATCTACACAAATTATATACTACACTTTTGCCTAATGTGCACTGCAAGCTTTAATGTTTTGTACTATATTTGCTTCTAAAATGTATTGCAGTTACACAAATAATATACAACACTTTTGCCTAATGTGTACTGCAAGCTTGGATGTTTTGTACTATAGATAACATACCACCACTTTCAGATAATTTTACCGTATAATTTCATCATATAATTTCAAGTAAAAAGAAGAATAAACCCCAAAAAAGGTGAAATGCAGCTTTCATGCCCTTCAAGTATAAATCAAAAACATCCCATGTTACAATAAAAATCACATATATATATATATATATATATATCAAATAGGTTCAAGTATTTAATGACTAAAAAAGTAATAAAAACCCTAAACATGAGAAACTAGATAAGAAATAAGTGTAACACTGAAAATCATGGACATTTAAAAATGTAAATGTAGAAAACATACCTTTGTTTCTTTTGATCACTACTTTTTGTACTTCGCTTCTTATTGCAATTGTTTTTCCTTCCATTGTCGCATAAAAATGATAGAAATTTTGGTGTCGTTTTTTTCACTTCTTCTTCTTGCATCAATGGCAAAGGAATGGTTTTGTGCCCTTTTCTTCTGGTGCTTGGAGAAGTCAATTTTAGGGGAAAAAAAAGAAAGAAAGAAAGCATTCTTTTTGAAGAGAGAAACGCATTTCTCAAGTATTTTTGTAGTTTTTCTAGCCACAAAGGTATATAGGCCTTTCTAAAAGATATGGAAAGTGATTCCTAAATTTTGTGAAAAATTAGAGAGTTTAGTATGTAAAAATTCAATTGAGGACTGAACACAAAATTAAAAGTAGGGTTAGAGATTTTTTTTCTAATTAACCATTAATTAAACTACACATGAAATAAATATATTAGTTTTTATATTATCAAATTATCATTGTATTTAATATAGTAATTATAATCCCCTTGTCATTACCATAGCGCATGTTTGGTTTTATTTTCATTTCCATCATTTTCAAAATTTGAAAAAATAATTAGTAAAAATGTATTGAAAATGAGTTTGTGTTTGGATTGATTGTTGAAAAAGAAATTATTATATTTGGAAAGAGAGAAATAATGGAATACAGAGAGTGAAGATATATAAGTCATTGGAAATATATATATATATTATTGGAAAATATATTTTGAAAATAAAAATAAAAATGATGTAGAGTGAATGCGTAAAAAGTGATGTTTTTCATTCTTTTGAATAGTAGAAAATGTGAAAATAGAGATCAAAAAATGAAACCAAATGGCCAAATAATCTGTTATCTAAAATTTTTACAACTGTATTTAATTAATTTTTTAAAATAAAAAGAAGTGACAACTCAGTCATAAAGTAATATTAACCAATTATTTTTGCATTGAGAAAATTGATAAAATAATTTTTTGTTTGACTGGGTGTACTTGACAAAATATTTCTAAATGGGAAATGTGAAAATCCTCTTTTTCACACTGTTCATTTTGGTACGCTGAAAAAAATTTTAAAAAATTAGAAGAAAAATCAATGGAATATACATTTTGTATTATATTTGATATTATCTTTTCTGTCGACTAACTTAAGGCCAGTTCTGTTATGTTTTATTTTCATTTTCAACTATTTTTACAATTTGAAACTGAATTATCAACAACTTATTATCATTTTGATCAAAATTCTAACTCATTTTCATTGCAAATCACATTTTTCAATAACCTACATATTTTCTCTCAATCATCTATATATCTTCTCTCTCTTTTTCATTATTATTATCTGTCTCCACCTACAACCTCCTAAACCCTATATAATTATTAATTTTCTAATATACTATCCAAATACAAATCTATTTTCAACTTATTTATTTTAATTAATTTTTTAAATTTTAAAAATATTGAAAATGAAAATTGAATTTAAAAACATAACCAAGCTCCCTGTTAATTGAGTTAAAAGCTTTGATCCCTGAACTCATATGAGAAGTTGCGAACCTAGCATCCTAGGTCTTCATGCAACTACCTAGTAGCTGAATGTTACGATCGATCTAACCATGACATTAGCCTCGAGGTCGAAGAGCGCCCTTCCATCCCAAAACGGTACCTATTAGGTTGGCCCACTTGGAGTGGCAACATTAAATATGCAGTGGGCTCATGAAATTTGGCTTGTACTATCTGTGCAAACTACAAACGGGGGTCTATCCTTCATGGGATGGTAATGTGCCTGCTACGCTTGACACATGGAGTCGCATGTCTTCTCAATTATGGAAATGACCAATTTATCCCATAAGATCCCTTACGTGATGAGACCCCATGACTTGAGAATAGCTAAGGCATGAGAATGATTTCATACTTAGGACAACAAAAAAATACCCTCATTTCACAATGCATCAAGTATGCAACTCGTTCCTAGTCCTACTTTCACCTTGCTCCCAACTTGTTTTTTGCTCTTTTCTTCTCCTGCATAGTATTGACTTAAGCATAAAAATATTTTAGTCGGGGATCACTTCAATAAGCCTAACTAACTCTTTGTGAATGTAGATCGGACCCTCACAACTCAATTCATCTAAGCTCAACCTTATTTAACAGACCCACCAAGCTATTTCCCATCATCATTCACACCTCATGCCTTCCTAGAGAAAAATCTATTTTATCAAACTTCATTCATCCTAAAATATATTTTTGTGTGTATATTATAACAATTATTGGATATTTTAAAATGAATAGTGAATGCAAAAATTATTACATATAATATGCATATATATATATATATCTAGTAATACAACTAAATATCGTTTATTGCAAAAATTCTTAGTTAAGTATATATATCATAAGTCAATTGCAAATTTAAAAAATTTTATTTCATAAAGTATCAAAGAGGAATTAAGATGTGGAGGGAAGGAGTAACAAAAGGTTTGATGCTAGTTGTTGTTTATTGCAAGAAAGAAATAGCAGTAATAGTTTTAGGCAAAGTTAGAGTACACTGAGGATGACATTAGGTTTTAACATAAATTTTTTCATAAGAAAACACAAAGGCTTATATTATATTTTGATAAGAGAATTAAAAGGCTTACATTCCATCTAATTGGGCAAGAAAACAGAAAAATGTATGCATATTGTATTCTGGCAAGAAAATAGAAAACGTATGTTAGTAGGACCTATTTTACAATGAAATATGATATGTTTTGTTTTAGTCCATATAAAGCCTTTGTTAGTTTAAAAACATGAAGAGAAAAGTTTTTATTTCAAAATTGGGGGTTTCCTCAACATAAACTTCTTCATTTATGATTCCATTTAGAAAAATACTTTTTACGTCCATTTCATAAAGGATAAACGTTTTATGAGATGTAAAGGCAAGAAGCATTCTAATTGATTCTAACCTTACAACTGGAGCAAATGTTTGATTGTAGTCAGTGCTCTCTTGCTAACTGTAGCCTTTTGCTACTAGTTTGGCTTTATTCCTAATAACTTTATTTGTTTCATCTAGCTCATTTCTGAACACCCACTTAGTACCAATGATTGGATGGTCCAATGGTCATTCTACCAGTTTCTAGACTTTATTCTTTTCAAACTAAGCCAATTATTCATTTGTTGCTTCAATCCAGAATGAATCATTTAGCGCCTCTTTGACATCCTTACGTTCAATGATTGAAATAAGAGCACAATTAGATTCATGTGGTGGAACTTGTTTGGCTTTGAATCTAGTAGTTATTTTAGCTTGAGGATCTCTAATGATTTTGTTAGTAAGGTGACTGGACATATGTTTGAACTTTCTGGTTCTTTGTTCAGTCTTTTCAATTGACTTGCTTGAATTAGTTTCACCAATAGGGTTTATTTCCTTAAATGATTCTGGTGTCTTTTAATTTGACATTGATTACTCAAGGTCTAGAATCTTGACTGGTTCTTTGAATCCTACAACTTCTTTGCTTAAGGTTTCCTAGGCACAAGATGGGTTAGTTTTATCAAACGTAACATGCATGGATCATTGAACTATTTTTTTCCTCTTATTAAATACATAACAGGCTTGACTATCCATTAAGTAACTAATGGAGATAGCTTCATCAATTTTAGAATCAAACATTGTCAAATAATCTCTATCATTTAAAATATTACATTTGCAACCAAAGACATGAAAATAAGAAATATTTGAAATTTTACAGTGCCAAAATTCATATGGGGCTTTTCTCAAAAGTGGTTTTAACAAATTACAATTTGACATATAACAAGCCATATTCACAACTTCACCCCAAAAGGATTTTGGATGATCATATTCATTAAGCATGATTTTAACAACTTCTTGCAAAATTCAATTTTTTTCTTTCAACCACCTAATTTTGTGAGGGAGTCTTAGAAGCAGAAAAATCATGAATGTAACCATGTCCTTCACAAAACAAAGTAAACTTTATTTCATCAAACCCAGTTCCATGGTCACTTTGAATTTTCTTAATGATATAACTCTTTTCATTTTGAAACCTTTTAGTGAGTGGAATGAAAGCATTTAGAGCACCATTTTTATGAGTAAGGAATAGAACCCATGTAAAATGAGTATAATCATTGAGTATCACAAACACATATCTTTGACCTTAAAGGAATGAGGTTTTCATCAGCTTAAATAGGTTAATGTGTTGAAGTTTCAATAGCTTAGAAGTTGTGACCTCATTGTTTAGTTTGAATGGTCATCGAATTTGCTTCCTCTTTTAGCATGCATTACATATCCTATCATTGGAGAAGTTTAACTTTGGTACCCCTTTCACAAAATTTTTCTTTCTAAGATAAGATATAAGCTCTATGTCTACACGACCTAATCTTCTATGCCATTTCCAACATTCTTCATCTGAAGCAACTAAACACTCCATATTTTGACAGTTTAAACAATCATAATTATATAATAAACATTTTCATCCTAGGTAGTAGTAAAGGCTAATTTCTCATTTTGCTTAATGACACAATAAGTATGATGGAATTTAACCTCATAACCTTCATCACATAGTTGACTGATACTAAGGAAGTTATGCTCAAGGCCTTTAACAAGCCATATATTATCAATAGTAGTACCCATTTGCTTACTAATAGTACATTTACCTATTGTGCATCATCTGCATAAAGAACATTTCCTATAGAACAATTGTTAAGCTTAAGAAACATGGACTCATCCCATATCATATGCCTTGAACATCCACTATCTAAGTATTACTTCTGTTTCCAAGAATGTTCCTTGACATGAACCTATAAGAAATCAGTTTGTTTTTGGTCCTCAAACTATGTTGGGTGCTTCATGGTTAATAATAGGTAATTTTCTTACCCAAACAATTTTGGTACCAATGAGTTTCTCAATTAGACAATTATAATTGACATGACTAAGTCTAGCACAAGTAAAGCAGGTTTCTTGAATTAGTTAGATATTCTTTCTGAAAGTTGTTGAAATCGATTTTGTATTTTTCTAATTCATGCAATTTCTAAAATTTTGACCTTTTTTAGCACTATTTCTAGGCAAAACATGCATATATGTGTGTGTTTAACACTAGTGGAACATTCACCTAGATCATCCCTCGCATGATAACATTCTTCAACAACCATTTTTCCTATGATTTCATAGCTCATATTCTCAATTTGTTTCTTCAATGACATTTTCTTTCATGAGCTAATCATTCATTTTTTTTTTTTGCAATCAACATCAAGAGTCTCTCTATTATTAGCCATTTGCATTTCAAATTTTTTTTTATAGGCTTTATCCAATTCTTCTTGCAAATAATCCATTTTATCTTGCAAAGCTTTATTTTTATCAACAAGCATTTTGACACAAATTTCATAAAGCTTAAGCAATTTTTGCACATCCTCATCAATGTCAATTTCATCACTAGAATCATAATCAAAACATGAAGACGTACTTACTTGATTTACCATGAAGCAATTCTCTTCATTGTCAAATTGTTCACCATATTCATCCCATGTAGTTGTTGTCGCCTTAGCTTTGGCTTTATTTTGCAATTTTCCTTAATTTGGGATAATATGGTTTTTTGCATTTAATTTCATTACATTCATAATAGCAAGGTGACTCTGTACTTTGAGTTTTTAGACTGGTTCTTTTTAATTTTGATCTATTGTTCCAGAATTTCTTTTTAAGTTTTATTAATTGCTTTAATCTTTGAGAAATCAAAATGATTTCATCTTCAACATGGTCCTTATCAAGATCTTCTTGAAGTTTTGTGTCGGAGCCATAACCAATATTAAAAGAAATATTCTTTTTAACTTTTGTTTTTGAACTTTTATTTTTAGCAGCATCATTTCATGGGATATGAGAGATCTAATCAATTTTCCCATGGTCATCCTTCTAAGATTGCAAGCTTCTCGAATAGTGGTAACTTTGGTGTCCATTCCTTAGGAAGCAATCTAAGAATCTTCTAGACTTGCTTATCCTTATTTATAGTCCTACTGAGTGTGAACATAGGATTTATAATTTTCATGAAATGCACATACATCTAACTTATGGTCTCATCATGTTTCATTTGGAACATTTCATATTTGTGAACAGGAAGAGTAATCTTCTCTTATTGAACTTGACCAGCACCTTTGTGGATCACTTGCAACATTTCCCATATTTGCATTGCTATAGCGCATGCACTAACTTAGTTGTACTCCTCTTTTGTGAGAACACACAATATAATATTTTTGGCACTTACATTTATTGAGATGGCCTTTTTATCATCATTGGTATATTTTCATCACTCATTTAAAACCATCTATTCATCAACAAATTTCATTAGAATCATCAGCCCTTCATTAACCACATCTCATAAATTAAAATTCAAGGCAATTATATCTTCTAGCATCTGATTTTTCCACGTAGCATAGTTGGAACCATCAAATAGTGGAGGCCAATTATATTTCCTTTCAGCAAAGACATCAAAAGTGTTAGCGGCCATAGGCCTAAGGGATTTTAATACCGTGGAAGTTTATCACTCAAAATACTTTTTAGCCTTTCAAAATAATTTAAGCTTTCTGCAGAAGCCAATTTTAGTTATTGACTATAATGTGTAAGTACAAGCTAAACTACTAGTCAAACCAGTGATAAGTAATAAAAATAGTAATAAATGGATAATGGTACATATAAAGGCTCGGCAAGCCTACTCCTTCACCTAAGTTTTCACTTAGAATTTTGAACTTCTCAAATCAATAGTTAAGAACAGTAATTTGATAGAATGAAAGTTAAGAAATAGAAACACCTTAGTAAGGTGAAAATTAACTCTTCCTAAAGAACTAAATCAAAATCCCATACATGATAAAGCAGATTCTAAGGTAATTCAAAACTAACTACTTTGTGAACAAGCCCAGAGGAACTTCTACTAGATTTACTTGTATAACCTCTATGGACTGATGCACGAGTTATTGTCATTCCATATGGTAAGCTCTAGACTCTCCTTCTAGATTGGAACCTAAAATACTGTAGAAGATTTTAGATAGTACCGATCTACTAGTTTCTTCATCTAGAGATCTTTAAAGCAACCAAACACTAATTTATTCTCTTCATGGGGGTTCCTCAAAAGCATGCACGACTCTTGTCCCTCACCACTAGGTCCTTCAAGACACAAACTACCTTTTCCTCATCTCCCTAAGGTCTATCGAAGGCAAGCTCCCCTTAACCTTCTTTGCTATAAAGTTCCTCAAAAACACACGTAGAGCAAGGAATTAGCAATACTTAAGCACAAAACATGCATAAGAGCATTACACAACACCTAAAGATACTTAACAAAGTTCTTTCCCGACTAAGTGATTCACTTCTCCACAATGCCGCATATTTTCACTTTTACATGCTTATGTCTTACTTCTATAAGTTCTTATTTAGGTAAGTGTCCATTTGAATTACATAAGGAAACAAGATATTTAAGTAAACATGCATTAGTTCCACCAATTGAGGATGTATCAATGATTATAGCTTTCCTAAGTTATAGAGAAGTGAATTAAGCTAAAATCTTCATGAGATCTTTTAATTATAGAAAGTAAGTTCCATTGCGCAAACAAATTCCAATAGATAGTATGGAAAGATATTCATAATTCTATTGCATATTTTCAGCATTTAATCCTAGGAATGTAATTTTGTTATAATCAAAATAATGTAAATCATCAATAGTTTAACAAGAATTTTGGCTAGAAAAAATGAGGAGAGGTAGCTGACAATATGGAACATGCAAGGGGTTATTTATAAGAGGTGATGGATATGTCGAGATGCATCCTTCACACCTTCCTTATATCTTGCCAACTTGCATGCTTAGTGGGATTTTAATTTCCACCAATTAAAATTTAATTTTAATTAAAAATTAAAAAGCCACCTAATATTCAAATGGACTCTTCCATTTTAATTTTCTCTCCAAAATTAGATTCTCCAATTAATTAAATTAACCCTTTAATTTAATTTAATTAAACCAACTTAATTCCTTAAGTTGACTAGACTAATTAAATTTTTAAATGGCTCCAATTAAATTAATAAATTAATTTAATTGAAATAATTTAATTTGTTAAATTATTTAATTAAGTTAACATTTTAAATTAATCAAGCTATTATGATCAATTCTTAATTAGTCAACTTCGTCTCTTCCAAACTTGACCACTTTAATTATCTAACTCCTTAGATAATTTCTCCAATTCCAATTAGAGTGCTCAAGGCCTTTATGTGTGACTATTTAGGTTCATGAATTAATTAGACATGGGCTCACAACACTTTGTGGTTTAGTAATATCAAATATTTTGATTAGTCTAAACTCTTTTAAACTAATTACTCTATCGATTAATCTCTATTAATTGAAGAGTACCAGATTTCTATAGTCAATGTCTAGCACATGCCTATGGAGCCCAACCAACTGGATAAATTAATTTTGGGTAAACGTGTTTTGATTGTGATTGCTAGACAAGTACGATCTTTCTATTTTCTATCTCCCAAAACAAGCCTAGGGTAAGATTTTTGTTGGTTGTCTAATAGCCTTGATAACTATATATCTATTCTTAATATTCCATTCCCTTTTATGACCTCATCTTTTAGAAAACTTTTTTTCCAAATGGTCATGCTACCATGCTCGAGGATTTCTTAGAATCAATCATCCTAAAATACATAGGAAATCAACTCATTCTTTACAACAAACAAAATGAATCCCATCTTGAAACTCACTAACCTCTATACTTAGGTAGCTTGTGCCCAACCTAAGCCCCGGGTGACCTGCTAAGTGGTTGGGACAAAATCAAAGCATAAGGGCCTAAATACAAGGTTATGATAAATCCTCAAGTTAAAGGACTAATTATATGGACTATCATAAGCTAGAGAATTCTACACTATCGACAAGCCTCTTCTGCTACCTTGTGGATTCTCTAAATGAATCTTTAGTAAACTTGTTCTCTAACAAGTGCCCATTAACATGCATCTATGTATTACATGGATTACCTATCAAATAAAGGAATGTCCAACTCGTTAGTGTATCCATCGCTGATGAAAGTCTATCTAAATTTTGGAAGCTCTATCTCATAAGATTCTATGACTTAGAATATTTGAAATCGTGGCAATAGAGACTTGTTTCATAATTTCCATCGTATGTGTGCCAAATCCTATAGTCCTGTGTGATTTAACAGCTTTAACCAAATACATGTAAAGAATACCAGAAATGTATTAGATAAAGATGGCTATTTTATAGAATATCATTGAATCAAAAATTGTATCATCCAAGTGCAATATTCCAACAAGAGATTTAGTAGTGCTTATCTCATCATTAGCTAAATGAACAACTAAAGAATAAAAGTTCAGTTGAATTCCTATACAAGTTAATATGGTTGTATTTATACATTCATGAGGAGATAAAAAAACTAATACAAAAACTTCCTTACACTTCTTCTTGATTCTTTTGTTTTTTTTTTGCCCAACTACCCATTATAAAGAATTAGTAATAGAGACACAACAATTGGAACAATGATGATGATGATGATGATAGTTTGAGTTGTAATATCATCACTCTTTCCTACCAAATCCAACCGAAATTTTTTTATCCATGCCTAATTTTCATCATACTATTGTTAGGTTTGGTAATTTCAATCCTATCCATAGTATCTATCTTACTTTACTCTGTACCCACACTATATAGAGTGGGATAAGTTTTAGTATAAATTTCATGCGAGGTTGAGTAGGGTCAAATTAAGGACAAAGCCACGAACTCTACTCAAGGAGTTGTAGCTGGGTGTAAGGATTCTAACTCCTTTTAAAATATCATAACAACCAACTAGATTAAATTGGGCATTATTTATAAAGCAAGTAGTGTAATCTTGCGCAGAGATGTCCAACATGCTTTGTAATATCTGAAAATTATTTGAAAATTTAGTACTATGTAATTCCCTATAGAAACCTTAATAAGTGATCTTTCAAAAGCATGTTGATTTCCAAGATCATCTATTAATATCCTCTTATTCTTCTCGAACTACTTAAGATTGAAGACAATATTAGCACAATTATATGCAATAACAATCGGATAAGTATATATTGGAATGTGACCTTGCAATTTCTAATCTAAGAAAATACTTTAGAGTGCCAAGATTGTGGAGCTTAAAGTTAAGTTGAATAAATGTTTTGACCTTGTTGATATCAAAAGATGAAAGGCCTACAAGGACTATATCATCCATAAAAATAATGAGGATGATGAAAGATAGGCTTGAGCCAAACTTAATAGGTTATAATCTGATTTGAACTACTTGAACCCAAATTGAACACATTGAATAATTCAAATTTCCATAGATGAGTGGCCTATTTGAGCCCATACAAGTATTTTTGGAGTTTACAAACAAGTCTAGAGCCCTATGCATGTAATTATGGCTGTGGAAACTTAAAACCTATAGGTCGGTCTACATATACTTCCTCAAATAGGTCCCCATTGAAGAAGTCGTTATTAATATCAAGTTGTGCCAAGTGCCCATTATGAGTGGCTACAAGAGCTAAGACTATAACAAGCTTAGCAATTACAGCGAATATGTCAAGGAAATCGATGCAATGCTGTTATGTGTGGGCTTTGACTACAACTCTGTCTTTATGCCTATCAACTAATCCATCACATTGATTCTTAGCTTATAAACCTAGTGACAACTAATAATATGTTTGTTTAATAGCACCAGGACTATAGTACATGTATTATTTTCTTGTAGTGTAGTGAGCTCAACACGTGTAGCACTTTTTCATTCAAGAATATAAGTTGCTTGATGGTAATGTTGAGGTACAAAATGGGATGAAAGACTAAGGAGAAAAGCGTCATGAGTAGGAAAAAAGATATGATCGGATAGGTAGCCTGATATGGGATATAAAGCATGATCTTTTGACTTCTTAGAGGCAAGAAAGTTAAGTGATAGTCCCCTAAATACAAGGAACGATGAGTGACTCTAGAAGACTTCCTAGTTTTAAAATTTGGTTGTTGATAAGAGGGTTGACTAAGACTTTTGATAGCTTGAGAGGGTGCTAAAGAGTTTAATACATAGAGGAATGTTAGCGGGGGTTTGGGAATAATGATAGAGGGGAAAAGGTTAATAGACTATAGAGTAAGAAAGAGCTTTAAACAGGAATATGGACTTATAAAAGATGATATTTCTATATATTTTGACTTTTTTAGTGACATATTTAATAGTTTACAACCTTTATTTGATGTAGGATAAACAATAAAGGTATATAGCTTGGCTATAAGGTCAAATTTAGTTTGATGAGCCTGGAGGGTTGATGCATATGTGCGAAAACTGAACACTTGAGCATAGAGTAGCCAAAGGTGCTCTTGTATAGTAGCTTAAATGATGATTTATTGTTTAAAAGATAAGAAGATATTCGATTAATGAGAAAAGTAATAGTGGGGAGGCATTCATTCCATAGAGATGGGGATATTGGACTAGAAGCATAAAGCTCGGGTTATATTAAGGAGGTGTTGATGTTTGTGTTCAACAATGGAGTTTTGTTGAGGAGATTCAATATATGATAATTGATGAGAATTTCATGCTGAGAATAGAGTTCAAGAAGAGAGAATTCTTGAGAATTATCTGGCCTTATTTTCTTGACATATCATTTACAATGGGTATTAACAAGAGCTAAGATTTTAGGAAGTATGGATGAGACTTCAAGCCTATGTTTTAGCATAAAGGTCTAGGTGAAACATGTGCCATCATTTGTGATAGTTAGAAAAAACTTATGTCTAATATATGAGCACTATAGAAAGAGACCCTATATATCAATGTGTATAAGATCAAAGGGATTAGATGAGAGAATATTATTAGACATTTATGATAAATTCTTTTTCTTAGCTCAAGATATTAGCTACAATGATGCTTAGAATTAACAATGTCACATTTAAGCAAAGATTTCAAGAGCATAAGCTTTCTATTAAAAAATGGCCAAGTTTGTCATGCCATACTTAGGTAGACATTTATTCAAAGAATTTACATGAGAATCAAAAGAACTACCATTAAGAACTTATACAAGTCTCTTACTTATCACACAGGATGTCATAAAATCCTAGATCAAGAAACAATCATGATGGAACATAATGGAGAAAGAGAAATCTTTAATGAGAGAACTAATATAAATAAGACGAAGATGAAACTAAGGCACATATAGGAAATTGTGAAGGATGATGTTAAGGTTAATATGACTATCGCTAGTGAAGTGGGTTAGAATCACTAGTGTTGTTAGGTAATGATATAATGGTATTATTTATAGCTATCATGTAGTGGAATAAAGAGGCATTAGGGCATATGTATTTTGATGAACCTGAATCTATGAGCCAGATAGTAGGATAGAGATTGGGGTGAATTGAGATATGCAAGTACTTGTTTGTGGGTAATGGATGTGATGTCTGTCTCAGTTAGGTTGGAAGTTGGAGTAAGATGAGTGGAAATGAGATTTAAGTGTTCAAAGTATTATGTTGGACTTTAGGTCTAAAAAAATTTCCAAGATTGCCATCAATGTTGAGTTGCTCAAAAGCTTGATTGACAACTTTTCAAGATAGTTTTTGAGAAAAAATAGAGACCTAAGTAGTATGTTAGTTCCTTGGCTTGAATTGAAAACCTTGAGGATAGCCATGTAGTTTTATAGCATGCTTCATGGAATGGTCATAGTATAAGTAGTAGATGTAAAAAAAGAGCTCTTTACACCGACCTAATAAATGTTGGCCTATTGTGATTGTTACATATTAGTAGAAGAACTATAGTTGTTGGACTAATAAGATTGTTGTCTCTTAGGCAGCGTGGTTGTGTCTTTAGTAGTTCCAAATCTTACCGCAAATGTTGTATTGCCATTAAGATCAATAAGAGACGTAAATGCAACATTATGTTGTTGCTCTTTTTGTAATATTAGAGAGAAGATCTTATTAATTGAAGTAATAGGATCCAAAAGAAGGATCTGACTATTAATTTGTGAAAATAACTTGTTAGTTCCATCATGAAGGCCATTATGTACTCATTGTAATATTCATGAATTTCTCTCAATCCACCACAAACACATTGGTTACAGATATAAGAAGGACGGAATAGGATTAATGCTTCCCAGGTTGTTTTCAGCTTTGTGAAATACATACTTGGAGACTAAGTACCTTAAGTATGGTTAATGATATCCTTGTGTTACTAAAAGATTTGATGTGTATTCGATTGTCAAACTTAGTCATGGATATCAATCTGAATCTCACAAGCAGAACCAGTAAAAATTACACTAGCAAAAATCTCTTTTTATATAAAATTCAATAACCAAGACATAATGACATTGTTGCTCCTAATGCAAAACTGAGAAGAAGATGACCATCATCGATCAACTTGGTAATAGTTTTATTAATAAATTTGAGTCTATTCTTTACCAACAGGGCAGTAGTTATTGTTCTACCCAAAGATGCATAATTCTATTCAGTTGGAAGTTGAGAAATTATAGTAAGCCCCAAACTATCTAAATGATGGAGGATAAAAGGATTGGAGCTCTCATTAATGGCATAATTACCCTCAAAAGCTATAAAAGATTGAATTGAGGAGCTACCACAGATTGACATTAAAAGGAATAGAAGAAGGAATGATGGACGAATGAATTTATAAAGAGAAAAGAGATGTGTAAGGAATGCAAACTTTTGATACCATGTTAAGAAAAAGGAATGCAAACATGTTATGCAATACTGAGCTCATAAAGAAAGTGAAGTTATCATTCATTCATGTCGGATCACAAGAGATATATATACACATGAGGTACAATCAACAAAAGAGTGTTACAAATGCTAACTCCTTCTAACTAGCCGTAACTAACTTACTAGATTTAATAAATAAGATGCCAACCATAATTGTTGAAATATACTATTAGCTGGCATCTATTGCTTTAACAAATATTTCAATAGCATATATAGCTAGGCATCAAAAGATAATTAATTAAATAATGTGAGGCACATTTGATTTGAGATATTTGCATCTACTATGACTTTTAATATAGGGTAATCTTTTGTTTGATATACAAAATGAGATTTGCATGTTGGCCCACACTTTATCCAAAGCTTGCACTGTAGATAAGATTAATAGCTATTGAAGTAGTGGGTTTAAATGTGAGATTACAAAGTGAGATTGTGTAATCTTGCCCCTCTTTTGAATTTTGATTAGGCTGAAAATGTCAAAAGTTATCCCTTAAATTTGTGCATTATTCAATTTGAGCATTTCATGACTCCTCTAGCAAGAATTTTTCACCAAAGCTAATTTTGTCATCACAATGATAATAATGTGGGGAAAATTAATTTTTTCATCCTATAAGTTTACTTGATTTTCAATTTTGTCCTATAATTTACACAATTAAAAAGTTAGTCCTATAAGTTGAAATTTTTGGCACATTTAGTCCAAAAATCACTAGAATCTTGAAAAATGATTGAAAATCCTAACTTAGAGTGTTGAGTGCTTTGGAATTGGGTAATTTGTTGATAGGACTTAAGAAGGTGTTGTTGGCATTTTAAGTTTTTCATTTTGCTCACTTAGATTAAGAACATAACTTAGTTTGGAAAACGTAAAATCTAGAATCCTTAAATCCTAATCCTAGTCTCAAAAGCCTCCCAAAAACCATGAATCCTATACTTCTCAAAATCACTATCCCTCTAATCCATATTGAAAATGAGAGATTGAAGTATAAGATCAAGAAATTGAAGTTGCCCATAAAATCTCTAATAAGAATAATGGTGGAATTGTGGGACTTGGTCTACAATGATGAGCCTCCACCTGACTATGATAAGTAGTTAGTCTTCTTGTAATATAAACTTAACCTTTGCTTCCATTTGTTATTATTTGTTATGTAGATTATTCAATATGTAAAATATGTTACTTTTTGGAATATGATAATGTAATGCCTGGGTTTTAGGGCTGTATGTTCAAATCTTTGCTACTTTTCATGCTTTTTGTGTTTAAGTTTGCTATTTCTTGTTCTTTCCATATGTAAAATGTCTTTGAGTGGTCCTTTCATGCTTTTGAATTAGTTTATTTGATATGCATTTAGTCAGTCATTTGAAATGAATGTCTGGGTCGCTTGGGATGCTGTTATGTCTCTTTCAAGGATTTTTATATACAAAATGTTGTTTCGTGGTCCCTCTATGGATGCTTTAAATATTGAGTATTTTTTCTATTTTTATTGTGTAGGCTTTAATGGTATCATGTGGGCTCCATGTGCTTTTACTATGCTTATAAGTTCAATCCATTTTACTATGCTTTATTCAATTGTCTATAGAGCTTGACAATATATTATGGTGGTAGGTTTAAAAGTTATCCTACCATAGAATATTTAGGTGGATCTACTTATAAGTTTGATTATGTAGAAGTGAAGTATGTGTTTATGGGTGGGTTAAGATAGTTAAGTCAGCATGTTGGCATAGGTGGTGGGAAAAAAATACTACACTAAGACACCTATTGGTTTTAAAGAACTATTGAGTAATATTGACTTGCATGACAAATGCTTTGGAACTTTAGATGAGGTTAGTGAACTTTAAATATATATATATATAGACTGTGATGCAAGGTTTGATGTTGAGGGGCATAAAGAGTTGAAGATTATATTGAGGGGTTCGAGGGAATAGAAGAAGCTACATAAGGGGCTGAGGGAGTTGATGAACACACTAAGATGACTAAGGGATTAAAGAAAGGGAAAAAAAGGTTTGAGTGAGTTGATGATTGTATTGAGGTGAACGAAGAGGTAAACGAAGGCAAAAAAAAGGTCAAGGGAGTTGAAAAGGCTATACAATTCAAAGACTAGATTGAGGGTGGGCTAAATGACGTTAATTTTAATGCTGATATGAATGAGAAAAATGAAGAACATGTTTTGGCTACTAATATGTCCTCTAGTAGCACTGAGGAAGACTTCTTTGATAGTAAGTATGGAATAGGAGAGGATTTAGGTGATGAAAATGATGACAAACTATTTGATGATCATGTAGACAACGAAGCTAAATAGGAAATGCATGATGAAACTATTAAGGCTGAAGAAATAAAGGTTAAGGAGGGAGCTGATGATGTGGAGGAGAATATTTTAGCTAGTGAGAATGATCTAGGTAATGTAAAAGATTCTGATGAAGGTAGTACTGGACCTAGTTTCCTAATGTTTAACACTGTGTGTTTGTATGAGCCCACATTTGAAATGGGAATGATTTTTACCACTAAGAAAAACTTTAGGACAGTAATACATTCACATACCATTAAAACAAAAAGGAATCAAGATCACAAAAAATTATAAAGTCAGAATGCATGCTAAATATGAGGACACAAAATATGAGTGGAGATTGCATGCTACAAAGAGAACTGGTGAATCAACTTTCTAGATTAGGGATTATAACCTTAAACATAATTGTGCTCAAACATTTCATGTCAAGAATGTAAAGTTCAATTGGTTATCGGCAAAATACTTGAATAAGTTCAAATCTAATCCAAAAAAAAGTATGAAAGGATTCAAGGTTAATGCTATTAAGGATATTAGATGCAACATCACAGTTAATAAAGCATGTAGAACCAAAGAAAGGCATTGCAAATGTTGGAAAGGCATCCTAATGATTAGTACAAACTTATGTGGGAATATGCCAATGAAATAAAAAAAAACCAACCAAGGATCATTTGTAATTCTAAGGGTTGAACAATGAGATAGTGAGAATAGATTTAATAAGTTTTATGTATGTCTGTAGGCCCTGAAGGTTCATTTTTCACTTGGTTGTGGACCTAATATTAGTGTTGATGGTTGTCATTTGAAGGGTCCTCATAGAGGTATGTTATTAACTACAGTTGATGTAGACCCTAGCAACTATATATACCTTATAGCTTATGTTGTTATGAATAAGGAGAATGGGGACACGTGGAACTAGTTCTTAACTTTATTGAAATTAGACTTGAACTTAGAATGTGATACTATATGGGCCTTTATGAACTTGATGTGCGCCTTAGTGCAAATCATAGATTTTGTGCAAGGCACTTGCACAATAACTTTAAAAATGCTGGATTTGGAGAGGCAACATATAAGAATGCCATCTAGAATGTTGCTAAAGCCAAAACACCAAATGAATTCTTAAGAAGAATGAAAGATTTGCATGATATGGATGAGAAAGTTGCAGCTTGGTTTAATGATAAGCCTTCACATGAATAGAGTAAATCACATTTTCGTACAACATATAGGTGTGATATGCTGCTGAATAATGGCTGTGAAAGTTTTAATAGTAATATTCTAGAGGCTAAAGAGAAGCCTATAATTAGTATCTAGAATAGATAATGGAATACTTGATGGAGAAGCTTCAAATGAATAGAGATAGGCTAAAAGAGTGGAAAGGCCCTTTCTATCCAAACATATAGCAGATAGTTGAAAATAACATTGAAACATAAGCTGACAACATACCAATAAAAAGTGATGATAAGCACTACTAAATTTCTTGCTTTGATGGCTCTCAATATGGTGTTGATTTAGATAAGGGGACCTGTAGTTGTAAAAGATGAGATTTGACGAGGATCCCTTGCAATCATACTATAAGTGCTTTTTTATGTCAAGGTTTGAAGATAGATATGACACCCATAGAAACTTTATGGTTGGTAAAATTTAATTGCTATTATTTTTTATTTTATGAATTTTAATTTATTATTTATTTTTAAAAGTTTTGAGGTTAATCTATAATTTGAGAAAACCTAATGGAACAATCTTTAAAAAAAAAAATTTGGTCAAAACAAGAATATTATTAGTCAAAGGAGTTAATGTTATGCACTCATTTAGTCTAGGGATTGAATTGGATAGTTAGCAAACTTTAAAGGACTCAATTGCAGGCTGAAGGAAAGTTTTGGTTACCAAAATCTAATTTTTGAAAGTACAATTATATATAGCAATCTCAGCCTCTGATTTTGTCATTTACCTCTCTATGCAACTGTGTTCTTCGTCCCACCAAGAACCTTTCTTCGACGATGGAACCCTAGCATATTTGGTACCATTTTCTTCATCTTTTCACGATTAACATAACCATAATTTCCTGCAAAACCTACCGGTGTAGCAATCAAAAATTAAGTTCAAAACTATTGTCACAATGCAATTGGTGGCGCGAACCATACCAATGATGAAGATTGAATTCTAGGTGGAGATTTTGGTAGGTCTCAACTCGGGGAACACGATAATGTGTTTGGTTTGAAGAATAGGCTATTGTGGATGGTGAAATTGAAGAAGAATCAACGTGGTGGCAGGTGGTGGCACTGAGTCTTTAGGACTAAAATTGGAGGTTAATTCAGTGATGATTAGTAAAATTGAAATAGGGTTTTAGTTAGTAGAGCTGAACGGCATCTTTTAGTGGTGGTGTTTCCTATTTTCAACGATTGTGCATAGCGGTAATAGTGCAGTGATAGTAGTGAGATAGAATTTTCTCCTCAACGTGACAATCATAGGGGTGAAGTTGGTTTGTGATTTCATAGCTTCACTAAGAAGATCTTGGGTAAAGAGTTAGATTAGGGATTATACATATATATTATACCATTTTATCTCATAAATCTTGTATTGTGATACATACAGATATGAAATATGATATGGAACTAAGATTTGGATCATGCATGTACTAGTATAAGCTTAGTGAGCTCAAATTTATATTATCATGTGATGATTTTAGGTTAATTGAGTTTATTGAAAGATGAAAACCCTAATTTGTGTATTTGAGGCCTAAGAATAAAATTAGGATCATTAAGGAACATTTGATTATTATTATTGACTTGAGATACTGTTATGAGGTTAAACATGTAATTAAGGACCAAATAACATCCTTTCATTGGAGCCAATATGAACCATGTAACTATTTATGTAGTATCGGTATAATTAGTAATTCCGTAATGATGGTACCAATAGAACCCTAAAACTTAAGGTTGAATGTGGATTTTGACAGCAAATTACTCTTTTGGTTAGGTAACGAAGAATTGGTTCCCACAAACCAGTAGGCTACTGGTTGTGACCAAATATCTAAGGCCATTAAGGTGAGGGTTTACCACTCTGGCCTTTGCTTTATATACCCTAGTGAGGATTCAACATGCCTTTTCTTTAGGAAAAATATGAACCTGGATTGTTGAAATCCTCAATGGCTTTAAATTCCTTGTGTTATCCATATTTGCTTATAACTGTAAGGGTATATTTCATCAATTCTTGTTTCTTTTAAAAGAATTGATCGTTTATGTTTTGGTGTCCACAACTCTCATTATGTCATTTATTATTTTGTCCCTTGTACCCTACAGTTTTGCTAGCTAACCCCATATTTATTGTTAACTTCCTATAAATGTGTTTATCGTTAAAGAGATCTTGCTAATTTAATATTCTACCATATTTTCTTTGTTGACTTACTTTATAACCCAAAACAGCCATGCCAATTGGTGTAGTGTGTATATTGATTGTTCCAGATTTGTACCTTGTTACATTCCTGATTATGCCTTTAAAAGTTAAATTCTTATCTATTAACATTATATCCTGTCAACCTATGGGACACTATGGGTAGTTATCAACTCATGGGATGCTATAGCCAGTTATCCCTCAAAGGGACACTATAGGAATTGGGCTTGCGGCTAGGTCCAAAAGATGGCTAGGCAAAATAGACCAATGTAGACATATCTTCCGATTAGTACTTGCTTACAATCCTAACTCGTAGGTAGCTAGATGTAGCAAACTATGAGTGGCAAGATTCAACATGCGATTGGCCATGCCATATGACAAGTTGTTAGACTCTGAGCTGAGTGCTCGAGCAATGAGGCAATAAGGAATCTTGTGTATGCTAAAACGATGCCTGGTAATAGCGACTACAGCTTGCTCTAGGAGTAATAAGATCAGAATGAGCAACAACCTGTTAAACTTGTTATCATGCATACTATGTTACATTGTTGATTGGATCTGAAAAGTTTTGCTTGTTACCAAATTTGTTTATTGATTGTTGTATCTTAATAGCTTTCCCTTAAAATTTGTTGTTTTCTTTCCCCTACTAAGTCCTTATGACTTACCCTTTTTGTTATTCCTTATTTTTCCCTGACAGGACTAAGTGAGAAGCATGAGCTTATGTTTTAGTCTAGAAATTTTGTAATATATTAGGTGTTATGATTGTACATATAGACTACACCTAATCAAGACAGTTAACTAAGGAAAGTTATGTGAACATTTGTATTTGAAGTAAGGACTCTTGGTTTGTACATTTTGCTCCATGAAATGATCTTTTCTTCAATTATGTAGGTGAACACATATATTGGTCATTCATTGGGCAGAATGACCAAAAAATTAACTTGACACAGCTAGAGTACTGATTTCTCAAAATATAAGGAAAACAAGAGATGTAGAGTGGGACTTTCAGAGGAGAACATGATTGTAGGTGAACACATGTATTGATTTTTTTATGAAGTTATTTGTTATTGTAGCTACTATATAAGAAATGACAGGAGACTATGATTTTGTGATGAGTTTAGAAAAGAGAAGGAAACCACCAAGCAAAGAAGAAAATAAAAGAAAAGAATGAAAAACAACAAAAATGGAGACATAGAAAAAGAGGGAGGATACACAAAGAAAAGAAAATGAATTTTCATATTTAATTATATATATTATTCTTTTTTCATTTGATTAAATATTAAACTTATACATATAAGTAGGAGTAGGATTGAAATCCAAAATAAAAAATTAAAAATGGCCAAAATGTAATCAATCTACTCTACGCCAAGGATCTATTCATGCTCACAATAAGATTTAGTTGCAAAAAATTTACCTTTTCAAGATCAATTCAAAGGCAAGAGATAGATCACTCCAAAGAACACTTCAATGGATGATCTGCACACAACAAAAGATGTCAATGGTTGAGCACCTTCCACTATTTCCAAAATTCTCAAAATTGGTAGTTAACTCCATCACACGTCCAAGTAGAAAATGCCAAAATTTTGTCCAAATCAGAACCTCTTAAGTTTACCAAATCTACCACCAAATCTGTCGGATAGTAATGGTTTAGCAAGAAACTCTTAGTCCCCCAAGTGTTAGACCTCTAATGAATAAATCTGCACACCAACAGTTTGCTCTAGATCAACCTCAAATATTCTAGATTTAGATGAGGATGAAGGCAAAGCAGTTGCCGTTTGAAAAAGAAAAGGAAAGGGAGAGAATTTAGTATGTGTGAATATTCAACACATGAATATTACACTTTTTGGAGAGAAATTAGGACTGTTCAATAACTGCCATCACATGGTTGGCCACTAGGCTTTTTATAAAGAGGAAGGAGGATGCAAGTTAGCATCACACCTCACATGTTTGGTTGGCCAACTTGCCAATTTACATGTAAATTTGAATTTCACATGCATTTGTATTTAATTAGCATCTACATCTCATCTTGTAAAATGTAATGCAAATTAACTCTAATTTAAATTCAAATGAACACTTTCATTTGATTTTCCTCCAAAATCCAAATTCTCATTTTAATTAAATTAACTCTTTAAGATAATTAATTAAATTGACTTAATTGCTTAAGTCAATTAACTTAACTCTTTAAGTCAATTGATGTTAACTAAACTCTTTAAACTAACTTAATCAATTAATTGTCATATGGCATCAATTAAATCAAAATTTTAATTTAATTGATCAAATTTAACTCTTTAAATTATTTTGATTAATTTAACAATTAAATTAATCAACCCAATATGACCAAAAAAATAGTCAAAAGTTTTTCTCTCCAAAAAGCCTAGGTTGAATTTTCTAACTCCTCGGAAAATTCTTCCCATTAAGTAAGAACTACCTTTAGACTATTTTGTGTGGCTCATTAAGTTCATCCATTCATTGGACAAAGACTCACAACTCATTGTAAAATTTGAAAATTGAAATATTTATGTTAGTGTAAACTCCTTTAAACTAATAACTCTTTCAATTAATCTCAAAAGTATCCAATCTCCATAGTTGACATCTAGCAATAAGTCCAAGGAGCCTAACTAATTAGATGAATGAATTATGTCTCGATGATCCATTCTAGCTCCACACTTGCCATACAAATAAGGTCCTTCCATCTCCTATCTCACAAAATAAGCCTTAGATAAGATATTTGTTGGCTCCCTAATAGCCTCAATAACTATATTTCTACATTCAAATGTTTGATTCCCCTTTATGGCGTCAACTTTGAAAAACTTCTTTTCCAAATGTCATACTACCCTATGCAAGGATTTCTTGAAATTGATCATTATATATTATATAGGAGATGCACTCATTTTTGACAAAAATGAAAAGATAGATCCCATTTTAGATCTCACAAACCTTCATGCTTAAGTAGTTCATACCTAACCTCAACCCTGAATGACCCATTACGTGGTCGGAGAAGAATCGAAGCATAATGACCTAAACACAAGGTTACTTGTTTAGGTTACTATGAGTCCTCGGCTCCAATGACTAATTATATGCACTAACATAAGTTGAAAAACTTGCCACTGCTGACTTCCCACTTTGGCTATCTAGTGGATTCTCCAAGCGAATCATCAATGAACTTGTTCTCTAACAAGCATCCACTAACATTCATCCGTGTCTAGCATAGACTATTCATAAAATAAAGCAATATCCAACTCATTGGATTATGTATCGTTAGTGTAAGTCTATCCGAATCTTAGATATCCTGCTTCATAAGATTCTATAACTTAGAATATTTAAAATTACAACCGCAGAGACTTGTTTCATTATCATCATCATATGTGTGACTAAGACCCATAATCTTGTGTGATTTAGAAGCTTCAACCAAATGCAAGTGAAGTAAAATAAGTATAAGATGAAGATAGCAATTTAATAAGAATATCATTTAATCAAGATTGTATCACAAGTAAAATAGTTTTTACATGCCATTCCAATTAGCTGTGGGGCACTATTCCAAGAATGCAATCAACTAATGGACTAATCAATAATTAGTCAATATTCAATTAATTAAATTATTCTGTTACACTTGAATTTTATTGATAATTAGTGCTTAATTAATTAATTATTTACGTAAGAATATTTTGAAAACTAATTTACACTAATTATTTGCACATTTTTAAAAATTTGAGCTATTTAACATAAATCTCCTCATTTTCCACATAGTAGTAATAAAACATGTTGTCATCATATCAATTTTAATTTTATTGTGTTGTAGAATAATTTTTTAATATATACACTTCATTAGTTGAATGGAAGATATATGACATATTGTTGCAGCGATCGCAAAAAACTTGTGTTCTATTATATTAATTAATGGTACTCCAATTATTCTAAATACATAGTATAAAGATTAACAAATTAAGCTTTATATGTTTTAATATTTCTTAGAATCTTTCAAAAATACAGTGACCATTCTGTATAGCTATAGAATTGAAACGGCAGCCCTTGTTTTGGTCTCCATGATCATTCCAACAAATCAAGATTATAAGGGTTGTGTGGCAATCCATCGGCAAAAATGTACAATAATAGAAAAAAATGAGAAATTATGAAAATTTTCTTAGCATCAAACTTTCTAATGTTGCAGATAATAAAACAAGTAGGAAAAATGTAAATTGTCAAACATGTGTATCCTAGCTAATTCAAGATTGAATTTATGCTCATCTACCTGTACAGATTTAATTATTGCATAGTTTTATATCATCAATGTATAAGCAATAAATAATTACGATATATAACTAAAAGATATAGTTAAAAAAACAATAAATTAGCCAATACATAACTTGTGTGGATGAACATGCAGGCATATTCTTGGAGATTAACGTGGATACAACTCAGTGATTGAGGCATCATTTTCAGACGAATGAGAAGATTGATGAGCTGGCTTACTCTCCAACTCTTTTGGATTGAAGTTCAGGAGAAATGCAGGCTGTGAAGGGACTGGCAAAGTTATAGAGAAGCCATTAAGCATGATAACAACTGAAGCCATTGTTGGTCTGTCAACAGCGTTTTCTTGGACGCACAACAAACCAATATGAATGCATCTCAACATCTGACGCAAAGAACCTGAACTGGTTCTCAAGGCAGGATCAATCATGTTTCTTGTTGTTCCATCACACCAATTTCTCCAAGCCTGTACATGACAATTCAACACCTTACTTTAATTAGATCACATGAAACATGCATGCACAATTACTTACAAGTTAATTCACTTCAGATGAACACATGATGCTTTTTGATGTACTTACGAAACTTAGCATATGCTGTACACTCTCTTCATCTTGAAATGAGTTATTTTTCTGTCCACTAACAATTTCCAAGACTAGTACCCCGAAGCAAAATACATCTAACTTAACGGAGAATTGCCCATGCATTGCATACTCTGGTGCCATATATCCACTGCGATATTCAGATACACAATTTTATTTGTTAGTGATGAATATGTGACTTACATAGATTAGTAGAATAACAAAATATAAAATGCATAGACTTGAATTGTGTTGCCTAACAGTGAAAGACTTACTAAGTTCCAACAATCTTGCGAGTAGTTCCATGACTTTCATCTTGCTCAAATAATCTTGCCATACCAAAATCTGCAATTTTGGAGTTCTTCTCTCCACTAGTAGGATATTACTAGCTTTGAGGTCCCGATGAATAATACGAAAACGAGAACCCTCGTGCAAATAAAGCAGTCCCTTAGCAATACCCTCTATAATTTTGTAGCGTATTTCCCAACCAATATGAAAACGTTTGATTGGGTCTACATATCCAACAATTAAGCATATGCCAAACATTAATTACAGCTCAAATATTTAATAGGAATTGCATAAAAAACCAGCAATCACCAATATAATATGCAACACAAATTGTTATTTGATGGAAATAAAGTCATATGTGTGTATATATATTACCAAATATGAAGTGGTCTAGGCTTGCGTTTTGGACGAATTCATATATAAGAAGTCTCTCTGTTCCTTCTAGTGCGAATCCAAGCAGCCTAACTAGATTTCTGTGTTTAAGTTTGGCCACCAACAAGACTTCATTCTTGAATTCCAGATCTCCTTGTCCTGAACCGGTACCCCTGGTCAACCTTTTAACTGCTATTTCTTGGCCATTTTGAAGTTTTCCCTGAAATTCAAACAAAACATAGATCAACTAAACTTGATTTTTTTAAGCTCTATTGCTTCTGAGATGTCAGTTGTTTGTTTATTTATACATATATATAGTGCAACCATATCTCCAATCACCTTGTAAACAGCACCAAAACCACCCTGCCCCACCTTGTTAGCATCAGAGAAATCATCAGTGGCAGCTCTAAGTTTGCCAAAATCATATTGCAGAGATTCTATAGTGCTTATCTCATCATCATTAGCTAATTCAACAAGCAAAGAAAAAGAGTTTAGTTGAAGGCCTGTCGAAGAAAATATGGAAATATTTATATATCATACGACTATACGAGATTAAAAATAAATAAATAAATAAATACTGACCTGGAAATTCTTCCTGTGGCCTCTTCAATATTCTCTTTTTCAAGTAAATACCAATACAAGGAATTAGCATTAGACACATAACGATCGGAACAACAATTATGATGACAGTTCGAGTTGTAGTGTCATCACCATTTCCTGCAAAATCCAAACAGGAAAATTTTTTATCCACGTACGCCTGATTTTGTAACGCTGCTGTACATGAAGTATCAAGCACATGTGGCAGGTCCCATTTTTAGCTCCAATTTAGTTAGCAGTATTATGATTTAGTATACATGTGCCGTCCTATGTGTAATATCAAACGGTGATGTACTTTAGCAAACTATAAGAAACACAAAAAGATAGTTGAATAATAAAAAACTTAAGCCATTGCTTATGTTCTCAAGACATGATATTTTTATCTTACACTATTTTAAAAGTCTAAAATATGATTGTTTGTCTTATTTTTAGCAAATACCACTTGTTTTTCTTCTCAAATTTATAACTATCATTTTCAACACTAAAATACCAGCTAATTTTAAAATAATTAAATTATTAATTCCTATGTACTAATTGATTTGTTTTTTTTCCCAATATTTCAAGATAATTATAGGGTTCAAACTAAGTTTAATTAATAAAATATAATTTTTTAATCTAATATAATTTGATAAATGAGACAGAAAACCATTATATTTATCCAACATGCATTATTCGATTGATATAATTAACCAAAACAAAGTAAGGGGGGCCACAAATTCACATTATCACATTAAAATTTAGTTTCAATCTAATCATTTTTTTTTTACACAAAAATCAATACTAAAATCAAAATAAATCTGAAAAAATAGAAAATGGAGAAGAAAAATAAAAATATAACCATTCAGGGCCTAAAATTAGTTCAGCAATAAGAAGAGAAAGAAGTTAATTAATTTTACGTTCTGGGTGGACCAAGTGTAACAATTGTGTGCTGAGAAATTGATGCCTAAACCACCATCAACCTATTGCACAATCCAGCATACCTAGGCTTATATAGAGGAAACGAAAATTGTATTTTTTTTGTTCTGTAAATTTACTTACATATTTACAATTGGAGACCATCATTAATAGCTAAGCATGTCGTGAATTCTAATCTTTAGAGACCATCATCAATATGTACGTAGCTTAATTACTTTGGACTGATTGAGATGAATATGTTCGTCTTAATTAGAAACTTAGAAGAGGACCAATACGATTTATTACCTGCAGGTGGTGGCCGCGAAGGTGTCGGAGGAGCCGGCAGGGGCGGCTGGGACAGTACGGTCGCCAGTGCCTGTGCTTCTTGAATCCTAGTTATGTTGTAAAAGGGTTGAAGCTCATACCGAAGGGTGCAGCCGGGGACAAGGACTGTGAGTGATGTCGGACAACATGGTGGAATAAAGTCAGTAGCCGCCTCAATCAAGCAACCAACGCAATTGTGTAGGGACAGATCCGGCGAGCACTGTAACATGGCGAATATTATCTGGAAGTCTGGCGCTGATTGATTCCCTGCTGCAACCTTCATCAGTGAGCCACCAGAAGCCGCCCTGTTACGAAGATCATCCACAAGCGTCCCCAGTATCCTCTCGAACTGCTCAGGACTAGAGACATTGGATGGCGCGCGCATGTAGATAACCGGGCGTTCAATCCAGTTTCCAAATATGTACTCGTTTGAGTATCTTAACGTGCAAATATCTCTCCACAAAATTGCTTGCCTTTGGTAGGGGCATAAATTTACTAGTTCAACGGTAGCATATTTGACACAAGTACGACAAGAATCAAGCGGAATGTCACTTCTGCAGAGCGCTATGGCGCTGGCCCGATCTGGATTCTGCCCCTCGGATGCGTTGTAGAATCCACTGTCGTCCATGTTTGAGGAAAGTGACGAAAGGAGTGTGTTTAGATTATTGTGGTAAGTGCTGTTCATAGTGTAATTACCATTGTTGAAGCACCAGGAGTTCTGGGCCTTGGAAAAGCCAGAAAGGTTTATTATCAGAATGATCACGAAGAAAATCAAGAAAAGAAGCCATGTGTGGAAATTCAACATTATCGTTTAGTTTCTATCTTTGAGCTTAATTTTGGAATGAATGAATTAAAATGTAAGCATGCAGGCTTTATTTGCTTCTTTCAATTCAATTAATTGGATCCATTGCATGACTTAAGAAGCCCTGTGGTTGACTTAAATATTCTTGTTGTCCGTCCGTAAAATGCAAATGCCGCGTCCCCAAATTTGAAAAAGTCAGATTCAATTACTTGATCAATATATTGATAAATATGCATGCTAGCCGAATATTTCTTTTCTCGACAAAAAAACTATATTTAATTAAATTGGGAAATTATAGCTAGCATCAACAAGAATGTTAGGAACAATTTCTCCTAGAGCGATAAATTTTGTTTATTCGTACGTGCATGCACGACTAGTATTGGATATTAAACTCACTATAAACTAAAGAGCAAGCTCATTAAGATTACATAATGTTATGTTATGCTTAAATTAATACATTATGTTTCTGATCAATGAAACTAGTTTATTATTTGAGTTTCTACTTCTATTCTGAACCATATATATGGGACTCTCAACACAAAAGCTGTAGACCCTACCCAAAAGGCTCACTTTGCATCTTTCCTTGTATTTGAATGAAATTAGTTTATTATTTGAGTTTCTACTTCTATTCTGAACCATATGTATTGGACTCTCAACACAAAAGCTGCAGACCCTACCCAAAAGGCTCACTTTGCATCTTTCCTTGTATTTGACTTGGATCATTCACACGATTTCGCACTTGTTTTGCTTTTCTTGGGTTGAAATTTATGAGGGGCACTGAATGTGACAGGACTACAATAACGAGGGGAGAAGAAAGAAATTGTTTCACATCCTAGATCCCAAGCATTCCAAGGAGGGACCTTGCAAAGTACAAATCCAGCTGTTGTGGAATTAAGTATGGTCTAGTTTTTGAATGACTGAAGTAAAATGCACGTAAGCAGCGTTTATTTGCTTCTTTCAATTCAATTGGATGCATTGTACGACTAAGAAGTTTTATGGTTGACTTGAATATCCCTGTCGTCCATCTTTACAATGCAAATGCTATATCCCAATTTTGAATCAGTCAGATTCAATTAATCAATCAATACACTAATAAATTTGCATGTTGCCCAAATATTTCTTTTCGCGATGAAAACTATATTTAATTGAATTGAATAATTATAGTTGGTATCAATAAGATTGTCAGAACTAATTGCTTCTAGAGCGATCAAATTTTGCTTATCCGTACATGCAGGACTACTATTGGATATTAAAATCACAATAAACTAAAATGCAAGCTCATTAAAATTAAATAGTATTAAGTTAGGCTTAAGTCAATACATTATGTTACTGACCAATGAAATTAGTTTATTTGAGTTTCAACGTTTGTTCTGAACCATATTAGACGCAGCCGGTATTCTCAAGTCTCAACACAAATACTGTAGACCCTACCCCAAAAAGCTCGCTTTATTTTTTCTTTTATTTGACTTGGACCATCCACTCGATTTCACACTTGTTTTACTTTTCTTTGATGGAAATTTATGAGGGGCACTGAATGTGACAGGACTACAATAACGAGGAGAGAAGAAAGAAATTGTTTCGCATCCCATATCCCAAGCATTCCACGGAGGGACCTTGCAAAGTACTAATCCAACCGTCGGAGAAGTATGGGATATTAATTTGATCTAACATTGAAATAAACATTGAAAATATATATTTATGTATTTATAAGTTATTATTTTAAAAAAATAATATTGAAAAAATAGTGATGTCTAATTATATTATATTTTAATTAAAAGGATAATTTTGGGGAAAAAAGATTATTTAATTAAGAGTTGGGGTCTTGAGATGTTGATATTGGAATCCCCTTAGAATAAGTTTTGATTATGATATTTTGCAAAGAAATGTTAGTTAGTAAATCTTATTCCATATTGTATTTGCTGTAAATAAGAAAAATGCTCAAAGGATTCAACATCACAAGATCAACAATCTACTTGCACAAATCATGTCTTAATAGAAGGAAGAAAAGCAATTATTCGGAAGGAAAGTACCCATTGAAGCTTCCATACAAAAATTTGCATGTGACAGGAGGAAAGATTTTATTGGAAGACAAGATATCAAAAATCAAGACTCGTGTATTTAAAAGATGAAGTTCAAGACAAAACAATTAAGCCTTTCCCAAAGTTCAGAACTCTACAAGATATTACTTTGGAAGTTGCGCTAGAAGTTTGCTTGTGCCTTCTATCATTTAGTCTATTAGAAGTTTATGCAATAGAGGAAGTTGCTTTTTGTGGTTAGTTTCTTATATTTTGTCTTCACTGTAACTTCATGTTTGTTCAATATAAATGCAAGTTAAAATTCTAAAATTATATCTTAAGTAGTCAATGTAGGCTTGCCGAACCACTATAAATCATCATGTTCATTTTATTGATTTCTTATATCTGTTTCTTTATCCTTTTGAATTTATAAATATTACTCTATATCAAATATTTGCAAAGCTTTTTAAGGGACAAAAGTGTTTAATTGATTTAGAAAAAGATCAATTCACCCCTCTTGATCCCTTTTTACTATCAATTGATAAGTTTATAAATGAGTTATCCCACTTCTACTTGGGTATAACTCACTCCTTATTCTTGAGCTTTAATTTCACTATCCCCCAAAAAAATTTTGATGATTGTATTTCAGTGACCGTTTGCTGTGGCAACTAATCAATGACCACTTAATAATCTATTAGTAATTAATTTAAATGCAATTTAAAAAATTTGTGACTACCTTTAAGTGATTAATGATTAGTGACTAATTTTTATTTTAGTCAGTAATTCGATCACTAATTAGTAATTGAACTTCTTTTTTTTTAAGTTATTGATATTAGTGACTACATAAAGCTATTTTGCCACTTATTAATGATTGAATTACTTTTTGGTCACTAATTTGTGATCAAACTTTCTTTCAGTCATTAAAGTAGGCTTCGCAATGGGGTGAGTTGGGGTGAGTTTTTCTTAAGCCCAACCCCGCCCCACACTTAGAAAAATATTTTAAAACTTTCCCTGCATTAAATATATAAAATCCTCAACCGCTCTACTCCACCCCGCCTTGATCCGCCCAATTCACAACAACTTGGTACAATTTCAAACAATCATAGATTTGCTTTTATAAATATCATAGCCACAAAAATCAGCACAAATTTTGTTAGGTCTTCCAATAGTCTGCGCAATATGTCAATTCACAATAATCTCATAAAAGTTAAGATAATTTAACATGACAATATTCAAAAACGCCAACCAAAAACTAGAGTATAAAAAAATCAATCATAAAAATGATAAACTCTATATTTGATACTCTAGCATAACTCTCCATCATCATCAAGCAAATGGCACAGGAGAATCTTCATCATCTTCAATACCATCATTAATTGTAATATAATCACCCAACTCGAGAGGTTTATCATCTAAAATTAAAAAAAATGTTAATGCTATAAAAAAAACTAATATATAAATAATTTGATACAATGTAATGAAAAAAATTGAATCATAAAAAATAAATAAAACACAAAATATTGCCTTTTTCTGCAACCCACAACCAATTTTGAGTACACATTAAAGCTTTTATTGTTTCTGCTTTCAATTTAGTATAGTGAAGACTAATCAACTGGCCCCCTATACTAAAAGCAAATTCAAAAATAATAGTAAACAATGGAATAGCAAGTACATCTCTAGGAATTTGTTGAAGAGTTGGATACTTGACCCCATTTATCTTCCACCAAATCAAAAGATCAAAGTTAGGAGCTCTTGGTAAAACATCTTCCTCCGAAGTAAAGATCAAATTCTATATGAGCTAATGAGTTTCTTGATTGCTTCTTTGTCTTAACAAACAAATCAAAAGCTACCAACTTATCTCTACATGTAATGCTTTTTGGAGTAGAGGGGACACACACATTTGAACTTGAAGAACTTTTTCCTTGATGATAATCATTAATCAAGTGACAAAACATTAGTTAAACTTTGTTAATTTGTTGTGGATAATCATTTGAGTATAACTTCTCATAATAAAACTCAAGCAAATCCATCTTGTACCTAAGGTCCAAGACAGTAGCAACACCATGATGCCATGAATCATATTCTAGTATTTCTCAAACTTGAACAGCATACTAAATGCCATATCTCTAATCATTAGAGTAGTAGAGAAGACCCACTCATTCAATGCCAAATTAATTTGACAAATTTTATCAAAATACATATTTGCAGTTGGATATTGGGTCCTAAAAAATAATTTAGTCACCATGTAAAACACTTTCAATTTATCACATATTTCATTAACAAGATCCGACTCTTCATTACTTGGCACACATTTATATTGAGGTTCCTTTTGTCTTAACTAATGAAAAACATCTGTATACCACCAAGCAATTTTCAACATTAAATAAGTGGAGTTCCATCTAGTAGTGCAATTGAAAACTAATTTTCTCATAAATGGAACTATTGTTTTGGCGCACCAACTTACACATGTTTCAAATCTTTTAGGTGTATCATTCCAATATAGCACACTACTATGGATCTTCTCAATTGCTTCTTTAACAATGTTTAATCCATCTCTCTCAAATTAAAATATGCACACAACATCACATATGCAATAATTTAGCTCCTAACAACAAATGTTTTCCACCACATCCTAATAAATTATCTATCATAGCATCATTAGTAGAACAATTATCTAATGTAATGGTGGATAATCTTCTATCTATATTCCATTCTAGTAAAATCTTCATCTATGTGTTGCCTAAGTACATCACTAGTGCAAAGAGCGGGAACATAGCAAAAGCTATAAATTAAATGAATATGCAAATTAAAAAGTAATAAAAAATTAATTTTAGATATAAGGATAATGTTCAAAATATTACCTCAAGATACGAATTTGTAGTTTCCAAGAATTATCAATGTAGTATGTCGTGACACCATGTATCCTTTTCTTTGATTTGAAATCTACATGTCAGCGATCATGCCACTTTGCCTTCCACTTTGTCTAATATCTTCATTACATTGACTTTTTTGTTGTCATAAACTTTTATGATGTCTTTTTTAATTGTGTTGTGAGGGAGGCTCTTAAAATAAGGCTACAAACTTGAGATAAACCTTCTCATGCCAATGTGATCCAATATAGATAATGGATACTCATCCATAATTATCATCTCTGCCAAAATCTTTCTTGAATTTTCTAGATCAAAGGAATTGGACTCTGCATTTTTCACATACTTTGCAAAGCTTGCAACAATAGTTGATTACTTTGAGTTTACTTATCTTATTCTCTTGCAATATAACTCCACATGATTCTTCAAAACCTTGGTGCCATTTCTTGGATTTTCTCCAAATATATTGCCATAATGATTGTATTTTGCTTTCCATTCACCATCTACTTGAAATTTTTGAAAATATTTTCATTATCCACTTTTCACTCCACCTTTGTTGCTATCTTATTCATGTGCTTCTTCTCCAATAAAAGATGACGCAAATGCTTATGTTGAATTAAAGCTTTCTATTTTGGGATTAGGATCATTAGATTGTCCAATAGGAGGTAGTGTTATACTAACTTCAGGAGGTGATGTAATGTTACCTTCCATTAAGTCTTCAAGATAAATTTATAGCCCCTACAAAATAAAAATACATTTTCATCTAAAAATAAATTTTCATAAATCAAAAATATTAAAGTTTCTAAATAGTAAAATTATATACTCCTATTACATTTTTCAACTAAAATTATTGCCACAAATACCTACACCATCAATTAATTCCTTCCATCCATGCATTTTCCTACCCAAAATTAAAACCATACTTCACAAGATAAAATGAATAAAACTATAAAGAAGAAACAAATCAAAGGAAAAGCTCACAACGAATACACAAAATTAAGTTTCTTAACTCCCATCTGATCCCATCCTTATCCCTTCAAATTGAATTTTCTATAGGCCCTATATATATTGTTGTTGGTTAATTAGATTAATTAACAAAGCTGATGGGATTACAAGCTACTGCCCATTTGTGCACCCATGATTAACTAATAAGTTAATTCCTCTTCCAATTCTTATTCTCATAATCTTTGATTTGTAGATTACTCATATTATTTGTTCGAACAACTAATGAACCCCAAGTGCCCTTCAATTTTCAAAAAATTATAGTTCTCTATCCTCAAAACTACAAAATTTTAAAACAATATTCAATTTTTTTACCAATTAAATATCAATCCACTATTTCAAAAAATCAAAAAAAACAAAAATTCAAAAAACAAACAGCATCACACATGGACGAAATTTAAATCAAACGTCAAAATCTAGACCATCTGATTCAAGAAATATTTTTCTCTGAATAAAACAATTGTGAGCAAAATAACAAATAGAGGGTCTAGAGAAATAAAAAATACCATTGGCTATGAGTGTGGATGACAATCAATGTTGGTGGTTAGTAGTCGATGGTCGGTGCATGATAATGTGTTTGTTTGGGTCTTGAGATGATGAGATTGGTGTGTTTTCTCAGCAAATGTAGGCATGTGTTGAACAATGACGACAAAAGACTTGACTTGAACAGTGTGGGGTAGGGTTAAGTTTTATTTTACATTTTAAAATCAATAAAATATAATATACATATACATAATTAAGTAAATGCCCAAGACGAGGCAAGGCAAATTGGTCTTGAACTTGACCCCAGCCCATCTTGCATAACATTTACATTAAAACCCACCCCACCCCATATTGAGTAGTTTTTTTACCCGCCCTATGTAGGGTAGGCCTAGGCAGGTACTCGTTTGTGAGTTCAAATTGCCAAGCCTACATTAAAGTGGACACTAATTTCTGACTGTATTTTTTTTATTAACATAAAAAATCAGACCATAAAGGCAAAATAAAAATAAATAAAAAGGATACAATTAAATAAATAGTAAAGGGTCAGTGAATCAACAAATTAAGTGCATTAAGATGGGCACCGAATTTGAAGGTGGCTGAAGCTTGCTAAGTAATTAGTCATACCAACTTTTAAAGCTAAAATAAAGACATCTAATCATTTGTTATAGAAAATATCAAGATTTGACTTTGAGCAAGTGATTTCTAGGAATAAAAGCCCATTCCATCTTGTTGATTCTTGGAAAGGACCCTGACTTCATTTTCATGCAGTATCATCTTAGTGTCATTTATGAGAACTTTCTTATGAAGCTAGGAACATTGAGGATGTAGATGAGTCCATTGCTCAAGATTCCAACACTCATGTTGCACCATGAGATGAAAATACTGAGAATAACCTATTAAGCATAATGTTATTCAACATTGAAGACAACACCTGAAGCGCATCCACCACTAGAAGAAACACTAGCACATCAAGTTCCATTTTCTAAAAGACTAGTGTTACAGATGACTGAAAAAGCATTGATGGTGTTACTAGAGAATGCCTTCACACAAAATGCAGCCAAGATGGTCAACCACACCTAAGAGTGGGGTGTTCACAATTCAATAAATTAATCAAATCGAACCAACCAAAATTGAAAATTCAATTAATTCTTTAAAAAAAATTAGTATTTGATTTAGTTTCGATTTTTTGTGCCAATATATCAAACCAAACTAAACTGAATTATCAAAATGTTAAATATATATAATTTTATCTATACTCTATATAAAGAACCAACGACCCAGTATTATGTTTTTAAATAAATTGACAAAGATAATATTCCAACTTTACAAAATAATGGCAAGGTAGTTTTTCTTTTCTCCTTTCTCTTTATAAGTTTTTTTTTTCTTTTTAATTATTTATTTTATTTATTTTTTTCTTCAATTATTTTACTCCATATTAACTTTTTATTTTTGATTGATCCTAAAAGTTCAAGTAACTACATTGAATAATTAAAAATTTATAATATAATTAAAAAAGTTGAATATTTCACGCTATAAAAATTTTAGCACTCACATCAAGTGTGCCAAGATTACTAATATTTTATTAATTTTATTTACTTAACCAAATATCCAAACCCAATAGCCAACAACACATTTTTTTTCAAGCTAAACACAATACACTTGCTTTTTTCAAAGTTAGATTCATCATTCAAAGGTAAGGGCTTCTTTTCCCCAATTTGCAATTTCCCCAAAATGAAGAGCTTCTACTAATCTTCTATGTTCTTCAATCTTCACCAATCACCAATTAGAGATTGTATTTTTTTTCTCTTTTGAAAATGAAATATAAGTATGAATTTGTTATTTTGTTGTGTTATAACAACTAATTAGTAACTTACAAATTTGTTTGTGGTATTAAACTATTTCAGAAAATCATGCTTTTTATTTTTGCTTAAAAGTTAGAAAATTATGTAGTTTGATTTTTGACTGAACCAACCCAAAACAAATTCAATTTTTACCGAACCAAACTAAACAATTTAGTTCAATATTCAATACATTAGTTTGGCATGCCAAATTTTTGGTTTAGTTTGGTTCTATTTTTACCGAATGAACACCCCTACCTAGAGCAATCCTAGTCCTCTCATCAAAGGAGGGAAGCTTCATTGTCCCCAAAGAGAATAAAAGAATAATGAATAAAGAATAAGGTCTTACTGTTGTTTATCCTATCGACATGCAATCCTTCTCTCAAGCTAACCAGTTATGATAATTAACCACTGCCACTGGAGTCCCAATTAACTTAATCGTACCCCAAAGATGCTTTATTAGTTTCCATCTCCTTTTCTAATTTCTAGGTGAAGAAGATTTTGGCAAACAATAGAAGTTCATTAGACATTATGTTTTATCCACCTTCCTCCAGCTTGGTGTAGCTAATGCCCAATTGCAGAAGATTAGCACTTTTCTAGTGAGATTAAAATGTGAGATTAAGCCTTCAAGGATGTCTCTCTTATCCTTTTTTAGGCACTTATCCCTAGCAAATCACAAAGATGGCGATGCTCTTAATATTCAAGACCTTATTCACTTACAATGTCATATAGGAAGGCCAACACTAAACTTTTTTGAATTGTTGTCACAACCTACCACATGAAGATGAAGTCCCTAACTCTAGTTGAAGGAAAGAAGTTGTTAGCGAACAGAGCACTACCATGGAATGCTATACCAACATCTTAAAGGACATAAAGATTCTAATCACCAGCCGAGATTACATGAAGAAAAGTTGCAAAACCAACTCAATAGACAAAGGCAAAGGTTGGTCCAAGAAGCCAGCACCATTATAGCACTCGTGCAAGAGAATAATCCCCAAGGAAAGCACCAACATAGTACCAAAATGCACTTGAGGAAACTCTCTACAAAGAGACACTAAAGTTAGCTACTCAACCATTGTACCAAAAAGAAGTTATGCCCCTTAATCTAAATAGACATGCCCTCAATGGCACTTGAAGTTTGTTCTTCCTCAAAGTTATTCCACTTGTTAGCATTTATGTTTTAGTTTTAAGTTTCTACTTCTAGACACTTAGGCATTTTTCCAAATGTTTTGTGAATAAGAGGCCATCCTAACTAAAGAGACGACATTTTGTTTCTCTTGATTATTTTAATAAAGATTGATATTTTAGCAAACATATGTTCTCTCTTTTGTTTTATAGTTACAATTTGTTGGAACACTTCATTCCTAGCAAGACTCAAAAAGGTACGCTTACACAAAAAAAAGTAAACAATGGCAAGTATACAACTTTAATTAAGAAACAAAAGTATAATCAACAACTCTACGTAGCAATTATGAGTGTGCCACATTAGCACCATTATAAAGCCTCAAGGGAGCATTTGGCAAATAATATTAGCACTATTATATGACCCCCAAGGGAACACACATAAATGACATCAACATCACTATAGGACCGCCAAGGGGACAAGTGACGAAAGACTATTGTAAGGCTCCTAAGGAGATGTGCAACATAAAAACCACTATAAGATCTCAAGCGAGCTCATGGCAAGCACAAAAGACCACTTTTATGACCCTTAAGGGAAAGCATATGGAAAACATAAAAGACCACTATAAGACCCTCAAAAAGCTTCATGGGGAACATGAAAGGCCACTATTAGACCCTCAAGGGGACGAGGGAAAAAAGACTATGATAAGACCCTTAAAGGAGAGCATAGCAACCAAGACTATACCAGCAGTATAAGAGAGGGCACAATGATAGCAGCTACAACAACATTATGTAGAGTTCCATAAGAGAGCGCATACAATGACAGCACACTAAGGCAGCAACATTAAACTAAGACCCCCTAAGGGAGGGCTCCAGAAAAAATAAAATTAGAGGACAAAATCAAGTCTTTCACAAAAAGTCCCTAAGGGGACTTCCAATTAGTTCTCATTGCAATAAAGTCTTGAGAAGAGGACAAGTAAGCAAAAAAGTGTAAAAAGGCAACAATGCATTAAAAACCCCTTAATTTAATTAGATTAACTCTTTAATTTGACTTTGACTAATTAAATTGCCAAATGGCATAAATTAACTCCTTAATTTAATTGGCCTAAGTTAACTCTTTAAATTATTTTGATTACTTTAAAACTTAAATTAATCAAACCATAGTGGCCAATTAATAATTAATCAATTAGTTCTCTCTCCACCAAACTTTATCACTTTAACTATCTAATACCTTAGATACTTTTTTCAATAAAATGAGAGTGTTCTAGGATTTTTTGTGTGACCCTTTAGGCTCAACAATTAATTAGACATAGGTTCTCAACTCTTAGTGATTTATTGAATATCGAATATTGCAATTAGTCTAAACTCTTTTAAACTAATCACTCTATCAATTAATCTCCATCAATTGAATGTACCCAATCTCTATAGTCGATGTCTAGTGGAAGCCTATGGAGCCCATGCAATTGGATGAGTTGATTGAGGTTGAACCACTACCACTTATGATTGCCATTCAATTATGGTCCTTCCATCTCCCATCTCCTAAAAGAACCCTGGGGAAAGATATTTGCATGCTCCTTAATAGCCTTGATAACTACATATCTATTGTTGATGTTCAATTTCATACTATGACATCGACTTTGGAAAGCTCTTTTTCCAATACATCTTATCACCTTACATAATGATTTCTTAGAATTGTTCATCTTAGAGTACATAGGAGATCAACCTATTCATCACAAATGGGTGAAATAGATCCTATCTTAGAACTTTTCGACCTCCATACTAAGGTAGCTTATGCTTGAGCTGAGCCTCAGGCAACCCACTATGTGGTCGGAGTAAAATCAAAGCACAAAGACCTAAATACAAGGTTATTGTAGAACTTCAAGTCAAAGCATTATCGTAAGCTAAAGAATTAGCCACTATCGACATGCTACTATAGCTACCTCATAGATTCTCTAAGTGAGTTTTTAGTGAACTTGTTCTCAAACAAGCACCTATAACATGTATCCATGGCTAGCATAGATTACCCATGAAATAGGATTCTATCTAACTCGTTGGAGTATACATCATTAGTGTAAGCTTATCCAATTCTTAGATGTCTTGTGTCATAAGATTCTATGGCTTGGAATATTTAAAATCATGACCTTGGAGACTTATTTCATGACCACCATCATATGTGTGACCAAGTCCTATAGTCTTGTATGGTTTAAGAGCCTCAATCAAATGCATTTGAAGAAATCATAAACGTATAAGATAAATATCGCTATTTTATTGAATATCATTCAATCAAGACTACTCTATGGAGAAGTTTACATGCTAAATTGGCTTGTGAGGCACTATTCCAACAATTAGTAAGTATACTTATTAGCATATATACATATTACTATATATATACTATGACTAATTAAATTCATGGGGGTTAAAATATAAAGAAAGCAAAAATTAAAAAGGCCCAATTGATCTAAAAAGTAAAATGAATTAAATGGTTAAAGAGCCCAATTGACTAAGCCCACCAAGAAGGGCATCAAAATTCTAATGAGATGAAGCTTATCAAGGAATAAAACTATAAATACTAAATCCTAAAAAGAAATTAGACATAAAAAAATCATTCTCAAGAATATCCAAAACTTCAAGAACATTTGAGAATTGAAAACTCTCTACACTATGATCTAGAGAAAATGAACTTAAAACTCTTGACAACTGTCGAAGGACCCTAACTTTATTTTAGTGCAGCATCATCTTACCATAGTTTGTGGAAACTCTAAATGTTAGAGAAAGAATGCTAAGAATGCAGATGAGATCTAGAGTTTGACGTTCTGACAACTAGCTCAATATTTTACCTCTCTCTAGTTGTTGCTCTCCTAAGATATAGCCCTTTTACCCAACTATCTTGATAGAGTCACTTTCCCTAAGAATAAAAATTGCAAATTTGCTGAAGTTTGATGGCTTGACAAACCCACAAGAGCACTTAACAATATTTTCGCAAGGTGAAGCTACTTACTATAAGGTATTTTGCCTCATACTCATTAAGCATGCTCTAGCACAATTCAATGAGATGCTAGCTAGATCCATCACAGCTAGGAGTAACTGGCATAACATTTCCTTTAGGATTTCTTCATCAACCTGGCAAGTACCCAAGACGGTAGGTTACTTGTTTACTATTAAGCATAAGGACAAAAAATCTTTAAGAAGCTACCTCAATTGCTTTGTTCAAGTAGTACAAGAGATCCCCTCATCAACCAGGAGCTCCTGCCTAGCATTATCTAGCAAAACCTAAGGCATCAAAAGTTTTGGGAGTCCATAGTTAAAAAATGACCAATAATAATAAAGAAGCTCCTTATTCAAGCAAAAAAATACATCTAAATCAAGGAGGCAATAACCCCTTAGGATGCCAGCAAAAATTATGAGAATAAAGTGGCAATAATAGAAACTAGTTGTTCAAAAACTATAAGCATAGTCCTCTTAGAACTTTCTACACTTTTACCCCTCGCACAGCATCTAACATAGACATCCTAGTTGTGGCAGAACAGTAAGGTCTGATCTAACATCCTCTAAAAGATAGTAGATAATCCAAAGAGATAAATTTTTGACAAGTGCATCATTTCCACCATAATTGTGGGCATACTAATAAGAAGTTTTGCAACCTAAAAGATGAGATCGAGATTATAGTTCAAAAAGGATACTTGAAAGATTAAATTGCCTGAAAATAAGGTTGTCCCAAGCAATGTTCAAGAGCTAGATGAACTTAAGACAATTGGCGACTGCTTGATGGACATTCAAAGCCAAAGAAGTGCAACATCTATAAGACCTAGAGAACTTGCTTTCTACCTATGTCATCTTTATGATCTTGAGAGGATTTTCAAGGGGTAACTTATGAAATATAAGGAAAGTGTTTGCATAAGTAGCAAGAAAAACTCAAGCTTATTTAGAGGATCCTATATTAGGGATACACGAGATGCGTCTTTCACTCACCAGTATCATTTTTTATAAGGGAAATATAGAGATCAAGCAAGGTGAACATAATGGTGCCTTGGTGATCTCTGTCTCCCTTGCAAGTTTTTAGATGAAAAAGATCCTATGGATAATGACAATCAAGGGCACAATCTTCTACAACACATTTCTCCAACTTAAAACGGATAAAGCCTAAATACAAAAAATCAATACTCCCCTAGTGGGATTCACTAGTGAAGTGCAAGCTTTTGGAAGTTTTCTTCCCTTCTTCTTAGGAACTCATCCTCGGTGATCATAAAGATAGTAAGGTTCTTAGTTGTTAATACCCTATCAACCTATTGTTTTGTACTAGAGAGCTGACCCTAAACCTTTTTCGAGTAGTGATATCAACCTACGACTTAAAAATGAAGTTTCCTACACTTATTGGAATGAGCAAAGCTATTAGTGACAATGTTCCTCAAGAGAATGCTATGCCAACATCTTGAAGGAAAAAGGTCGCTACCGTCAACCTGGATACAATAAAAAGAAATTAAGACAGCAAGTAGAAAGATAAACACGAAGCTGTGGTTTAAGAAACCAACATCATTATGATCCCCTTATAATAGATCAATGTCCCAGAGGAAAAATCAATTAGGTACATGTTTGCACCTTAAGAGATTTTCAGCCAAGTGTGTTTGTTTTTGTCAAGTAATTTGCTCCTACAACAGAGATGGGAACCATCCCTCATAATAAGTAAGGACAACCCTCTATAGCATCTAAAACTTCATTTTTTTCTTCAAGATTATGCCATTAATTAAATTTTTTTATTCAAGTATTTAGTTGTTACTTTTAATAGTTAAGCATTATTCTGATGAATAAAAATAAAAGGTTGCATTATTCTGATGAATAAAAATAAAAGGGTAGCCTATACTAAAACAACGCTCTTTTCTTTTAATTATTTGAATAAAATTTCTCTAACATTATCTCATGATTATGTTTGGTTTCTTGATGAGTAATAAGTAATACAGAATTACACTTCTGGCAACCAAGCCTAAGAGATATGTACACCACATCAAAACTTATAAAAGCAAATGTGCAACACTAATTACAAAATGTATGACTCCATACAGCAACTATCAAGTGAACTACATCAGCACCACTATAAGACCCCTTAGAGAGTAGGTCACCACAATATTAGCACACTATAAGACCTCAAAAAAGTGCATGGAAAAAATGAATATGAAACCCCCTAGGGCACATAGCAAAAGTCCACTACAAAACCCCTAAGAGGGCATGTGGCAAAAACATCAAAGCCCACGACAAGGCACCTTAAAGGCATATTGCAAACACATCAAAGCACATAGAAAAACTCTTAGGGAATACCTACCACATGCATCAAAACCCATGATAAGATACCCTAAGAGGCATACAGTAAGCAAGCAACTATATCTGTACCCTCAAGGGGGTGTACAATGATAGCTATGATAACTTAAACAACACCCCTAAGAGGGATGACCACTAGCAACAAATAACTTTGGTAAGACTTCTCAAGGGGACTTATAAGAATTTAGTTTGTGGTAGACACTCAAAGGGGGCTTGTAGCCAAATTTAAATGTTATTACCTCTAGTCATGATAAAGTCCTAAGAAAAAGTCAAAAAAGAAAAAGAAATAAAGAGGTATAAATACATCAACATTCACCACCAATGTATGACATTCAAGAAAAGTGTGCAGAAAAATAAAAAGTCATCCAAATGACTAAATATTCAAAGGAATGTCAAATTATTCAAACTTTCATAATAAAAAAAGTATACATTAATAATCCTAAAGAAGTATGCTAGAGTTCGAAATTCCAGAGGATCTTCACTTTTCTTAGGATTATTCATTTGACCTTAACAAGATTGTATGAATTTTTGCCCCATTGCAATCATCTGTTCTATAGTTTATCCTCCAGCTTCTAGATTTACCATTAGATTTTATGTCACTTCCTTAGTATTGTTTAGATGCCTTCATTCCAAAGTATCTTTCTTGGAATATGAGAATACATTGGAGTTAATTTTTGTAACACCATCAGTAAGTTAAAAGGCTTTCAAGTTTTATAGGTCACCTTAATCTACAATATTGAATGAGATACTTATTAAATAGTACTCAATTTTAATCAATTTTATTGCACAAAATTTGTAATATATACACATAATTTTCTAAACACATGATAAGCAAGAACTCAATTAGTTTTCAGGTCAGGATTAACATCAAAAAAAAAATTCTTGCTTTTCTTCTTCTAAATGTGATGTTTGTGAAATGCTAGCTAAGCTAACAGATAATCTAGCCTTTGATAAGAAATCACAACTAGGTCTAAGGCAGTCACTGTTTAGTACATACAGATTCTGGCATCTACTAATATTGCTCCAAAAGCATTCTCATCATGTATCTATATATATGTATGCACATGGGAGTCTTTTCTCGCTAATCTTTAATCTCCACAAATATTCAATCATGCATTTTTCTCTCCGAGGTCTATATTACTAACTATATTTTCCTCTTCGTCTTCTTATTTGCCTCCTTTATTCCATCGTTGTCTAGTGTCCTAGTTGAATGTGATCTCAAGACTCCTTCATGTATTCTTCTATTCAGTTTATTCTTTTCAATCAACATTCCTTATCTTCTTTTTCCACTTGTCCCTCATGACTTCTATTAACATATTATTTCTTCTACACATCCAAACCATTATCTTTTTACTTTTATCAAATTCATCTTTCTTTTCCTTTAGTTCCTCAAAACTTCATCTCTTATGGGCAACTGTCCCCTCTTTCTTATTTATTGTCAATCTTATTGCCATACTAATCAACACTTTATTACTAATACACTAGTTTTTTTAAGATAGCCACATGATTTAAGTCTAAACCCTATACATGTATTAAGCATTATTCATCTTGAATGTCTTTCTGATTATCTAATTTAATTCTATCCCACAACGACCATCTTTTTATCTTTGAATTAAACACTCGAGGACATATTTGCACATGATATATTTTTCTTCCAATCAAAAAGAGCCACATGATTGACACCTCAGGAGTAATGGATCATGTACTGATCAGTTGACCTATTCATAATCCTTCACTTCTTCAATATCATACATTATCCCAAAAATTTATATCCTATTCAAAGTCCAAGGTCAAACTTAATCTTCTCTAATTCAAATATTCCATATTCCAAGGTTATTTCCTGACATAGCGCAAGTTTTTCATAACCCAAGCTCATACGCCACCACTATAGCACCCCTAACGAGAGGCGTTTGCCCTCAACATCAGGTGCTTGCCCCTAACCGACGTGTTACTCAAATATAAATTCAAATAATTTTTTCTTTTTATTGTCAAATAAAATAACTTGTCAAAACGATAAGATAAAATTACATAAACAACCTTCTGCAGTTCATACTTATCCTCGAATCATCAAAACCACACCTAACACTACAAAACATATCCACTTTATTTACATAGCAAACCTAGCTTATTATAACTTGCGGATTATTATACATATTCAAAATCATATACCTTATATGAAACATTATTTGGCTCGCATTGTCACTTGCTCTTATCTAGGGTAAAGAACATAAAAAAAAGAAAATAATGTAAAAATTATAAGACCAAATCACTTAGTGAGTTGATGTGGTGATGAATGACTTAGATGCATTAACTTGTCGACCATGAGGTGAAACAAAAATAATTATTTTCCCATCAAAAAGGAATTCTTTCCATTTTTGAATGATCCATCTCAATACCATCCCATACTAGTGGTGAGACTTCCCAAAACTCATTATTCTTACACAGGTCTTTTGATATTAAAGGAAACAAAATGATCAACATGGTTTTCACACAATCAATCACTTTCACGAAATACTAAAGTTCCAAAACATAAATATTGAAATGTAACACCCCCAAATTTTGGTATTTTGTGAAAATTAGGATTTAAAAATTAAGAAATTAGTTGGTCCAATTTTAAGGCTCAAAATATTAACAAAAAGGACTTATTTGCATGAAAATTGAAAGTTTTGGAGTCAAATTGCAAATAGGCAAGACTTGATTGGACTATATTTAGGAATTTTAGGGGTTTGCATGGAATTATTTTGTGTCAAATGGTTGAATTTGAGGCACTAACTTAGTCTTGGGATCGAATTGAAGATTAAGAAAACTTTGGAGGACTTAATTGTAAGCTAGATAGAAGTTTTGGGGGCCAATTGAAAATTCATGACAGTTGTCCTTTAAATACTTCAATTTCATTTTCCACCCTCATTTTCTTCTTTCTTCTTTCTTCTTCACCGAGACTCACCACCATCCCCACCAACGAACTCCATTGGCAATGACCTATTTCCAAAAACCAAATTAACCAAAGCCTTTGCCTCACTTATAGGACCATGACCATACCGTTTTCTCCCCAAACCCATCAGTGAAATGCCAAAAAATTGAAGATCTAGGCGAGTGATGGTGGAGGGTGACGAGCCTCACTTTTTTAGCAACTTTTTGCAGTGACCAAGGGTAGGTCTTGTAGTGCTCAGCTTAGGGAACATCATGGCAACTTTGGATTGAAGTTTGGCTTGGTGGTGGAGGCAAAGGCAGAATTTGGAGAAAATAGCAATGACAGAAGTGGTGGCGCAGTGGCATTTTTCAACTAATTGAGGGGCCTTCCTGATGGTAAAGCTTGAAATTAACTTGGGCATTGTGTTATTTGAGCTGAGAGATGTCAAACGATGGTGGTGTTGAACTTTTTCAATAGCAGCACGATGGCAGTTCTAAGATAGCTTTTTTTGCCTCGTTACAAAGATTGTGGTGGTGTATTTGGTTCATGGTTTTGGAGCTTCGATAAGCACCAATTGGGTAATGGTTAGATAGTTTAGGTTTAAGTTAATTGTATCATTTTTCCTTACTGAATCTTGTATCATGTTAAGAAATAGAGACATTGGTATATGATTTATATATATTTCTCCCCATGAATGGATTATAGTATAGCTTAGTAGGCAAAGAATTGTATTATTATAAGATAATTTTGGGTTAATTGAGTTAATCAAAAAGTGAAAACCCTAATTTTGTAGATTTTATGGATTTGAGATCTAAGTAATAAAATTAGGTTAATTGGAGATGATTAGGCTGTTATTTCTAATTTAGGCTAATGTTATGAGGTGAAATATGTAGTTTAGGACCCAATTGTACCCTTTTGTCAAAACTAATACAAACCCTATGACTATTTCTGTTATAATAGATAAATTAGAATGTTTCATACCAATAGTACCAATAGAACCCTAAATTTTACTATGTTGAGCGAATAATTAGTGATTTTGGATTAATGATAAGTATAACAACAAGTATTAGGGTTGAATATGAATTTGACAGTAAATATACTCTTTTGGTTAGGTGATGAAGAGATGGGTCCTACAGATAGTAATTGGTGACTATAGTTTTCTGAGACTATAAAGGTAAGGGTCTGCCATTCTAGCCTTGATTATACTGATATGTTCTTATGGAATGACCCTTGTAAGGGTTCAACATGATTGTGTATTGTACTTGTTCTTGCTATTAGAATCGTAATTACTTGTGGTCTCGATTGTTATCTATTAAATGATGTATGTACTTCTGTGAGGGTTATTTCTTGATCATGCTCTATTAAGAGTTCATTCTTGTTTGTTCTGGTGCCTAGAACTTCCAATTGTTATATGTTACTATACTTGTTTCTGATCGATACTTGTTATTGTCTTGTTATTCATGATTATTCTATAACGTTACCTATTGCCTTGTCAACATAATTATTCTATCTAGAATTAGTAATATACTAGGAATTTTTTTCTAGGTAGCAACAAATCACTAGGGATTTTTCCATAGGCATCTCCATATCTGTTTATTGACTTGTACTCTATTACATGGCCATAATAGGTAATCGTACCTATCAATCGGTATTGTATCACTTTGTCAACATTTTTGTATTGTCATTTATTACCTTACTTTTGTCGGCACACTTGTTTTATCTAGTATCAGTGATACATTAAGAATTTCCCCTTGGGTATCTACAATGTGCTAAGGATTTCCCCCTAGGCATCTGCGCAAACTATTATTGATACTTGTTAATTGTATGGAGAATTGATTGGTCAAGGGCCTAACTAAGCAAAATATTTGGATATGAGACACACCTTGCAGTCTGCTTCGGTGTCAATGTTACACTAGGAATTTTCCCTAGGTATCGGCATTGCACTAGAGGATTTTTCTTTAGGTATCGGTAGTGTGCTAGGGATTTCTCCCCAAGCATCGCAGTACACCATATGGTCCGTATAGGCACAAGCCATGTGCCAAGCTGTCCTGCCTTAGTAAAAGTACTTGATTGATTGGAATAAGATGAATCTGATATGCATGTCTTGTTTAGTTCTATTAGAATTCATATTTTATTTAAGTTTGCTTAATTGTACTTGTATCTTGATTATTTGAAATATATTCATGGAGCAATAAGGTTGGAGTGACTTCCCAGTCTAGATTGGGCTGATGTCCTAGGCCAAGCAAGCCAACAAAAATTCCTCCCGAATTGTGATCTGTTAAGATGCTCTATACCTCTCAAACATGATCAACTGAGACATTTAGCCGTTGAGCCATTGGTTGCAACTCCCAACCCAGCGTTTGCTAGTAGTTTGACATTGCTAAACTTGTTATTGACTATATCTTGATAGTACATGTTCTAATATTTGATTTATGATCTGTTGGGATATCTTTTCCTCAACAAGATCCTTACTACTTACTATTGATATTATCTCTCAGTAAGTCCTTTGGACTTACCCCCATTTATCCTTATTTTCTCAAATAAGTTTAAGTGAAGGATATGGACTCTGACTTAGGATGAAGAAAATACATTTTGTAATAGAAGAGGTGCTCATATATATAAATGGGTTCACTTGAATGTTAAATTTGGGTTTAGATATGTTGTGATATGTCGATGTTGATATTGATGACTTGAGGCCTATATTTATTTTGTTAAATAATAAGAAATTGAACCATGGGATGTATATAGTGTTTTCTTGAGATTGATAAGTTAAATTTTACTATTGCTTCCGATAAGCTGAGTTTGAAATTTTTTATGAGACCTATTGCTTGTTTATGGGTCAAAAATTAAGATTAAATTGGAGTAACATCTCAGCTTAAGGTTTATCTTGAGTGGCATGTTACATGAAACGTACCAATCACTTTTGCAGAAAGGCTGTTGGGGGGTCCCTAATCTTATCACACCACTTTTGAAAAAATCAAAATCTTGGTTCCTCCAATTTCGAGTGATCAAATTAGCAAAACTGATGTATGAGGCATGACTGGTTCCATGCCTATCCAATACTCATGTAGCTAACCTCTAACTAACACAAAACTGGACTCCTTACGAGAGGTACTAGTCGAAAGTTTCTAACCATCGGCTCATCACCACCTAATATACTTTTGTAGCTAGCCTTGGGCCCAAATCGAACTTCTCACACCATCCCTACAAGTAATAACTCTCCAAGAGCATCCCCAATTATAATATAATCGAACATATTCCAATTGCACATTTTAACACATCTACTGCACATAAAATCATCAATATAACCAAAATTCAAACTTTGCAACTAAATCTTAATATATTATCAAATTGTGATGGTGTTTTTGTTCCACATATCAATTTGTACTTTGAATGTTCAATAACACACAAAACCTAATTTTGAGTTAATTTCTTCAATTTGCCAAACTTTATTTTCTGTAATTGATTCTTGTTTCAATTTATGATTTTATCTTTCCAACCTAAGCCAATTTGACTTACCTGGCTGCAATGGCTCTTCACTAACCCAAGGTCAAAATCTCGACTTATTATCAAATTTTGGTTAATTGTAATCCTATTTTAATTTATTTATGTTTTGGCTATAAATAAAATCCAAATCAATTCAAATTAAGAAATTAATCAAGTTAATGACTCAATATTTAGAAATTACCAAATTAGACCGAATTCATGACCAATTCAAAGCCCCTAAATGAGTCTGAAATCAAATTTTAGTATATTGTGCTAAAGCCGCCAGAGCTCCCCCATGGCACTCCTGTCCGCATCATTTGTTATCACTGGATAAGAATGTCAAAATTTCTTGTCCCCGTAAGGATGAAGATGGGGGTCAAATTGACCTATGATTGCTAAACGGGGCAAGGACGAGCATCACATTCCTTGTTTTTGTGGATGCCCACAACCCATTTAAAAGTTAATTAATTTATTAATTTAATATTATATATTTAAGTAATATCAAAATATATGTGATTATTAAAATATTTTTTTCTTCTAATAAACTACATATATTTTTGTAGGAACCATATTAAATGAAACTTTTTCTTGAAAGAATTGTGAAGCTCTATTGATATTTATATTTTTGTATCTTATATCTTTTAATATTTTTATTATAATACATAATTAAATTTAATGTGTTATATATGATAATTTTTTAATTTTGAAAGTTATTTAAGTTATTTAGAAACTTTACAAATTTTAGTATTAATTTTTTATTTATGAATTTTTCTATAAATTTTATCAAAACCTGTGGATAGCCATAGGTATCCATCTCCTCATGGAGAATCGGGGATGGGCACCTATCACTGAGGTGGGGAAGGGGGCATAGAGCATTTGGCCTTGCAGGGGCATGGGGTGAGGGGGCTATCCCCACTTTGGCCCTCGCCCCACCCCGTCCCATTGAAGTACACTCCTATTGCCAGAGCAGAAGCCTGATTAACCGGAATGTGTGCCTCAATAGGCTACCAAGAACACCTCAATCAATTTTATATTTTGCCACCAAGTCATCAGTTAATTGAAGTAAAATAACTATAGCACCACTGCGGGCAGTTAGATGCTTCTGCCTCAATTGCTTTTATTTCAGTGGTCAAATTTTAAAATTGAAAGTATCTGCATGTTCTTCTAGCTGAGCCCGTCAAAACCAATCTATTGATATTAAGTTCCAATTGACAAAAACTAGTAAACCATCACCATGACCACCTTACTCTGCAGCCCACTTTCATTCATTGATTGATTAGTTGTTTTGGTAGGTGTTTGTTGTGGTTTTGTTTGCCTTAGCAAGGGGAAGGTATTTTTGGAGTTAGTTTTGTGATTTAATGATGTTTTACCGACAGGCACGTGCGAAGGTGATCTGAGGTAGATGTGGATAGGCCTTTAAGAATTTAACATGTAAAAAATTATGTCATCAAACTTATATATATAAGCATTTTCTAGATTCTCATTCTAATCCCCAAAAGTTTCCACCATTTTCAATTTGGCCCCTCATTTTCACCCCTAAACTTCCAATTCAATCCTAGAAGATTTTATCTTTACACATTAACCCCCTGACGCTCCTAATTACAAACAATTAGGTCCTAGTTCAATTATTTTTCAATGCCTCAAATTTTGACACTCAATGTTAGAGCCTAATTAACTTTAGTTAGTATTTTTTTTTTGAGGTCCAAATCCTTATTTATTTAATTTTTTTTGAATTAATTAATTAAGATCTAATTGAGTTAATTTCAATATTTTTTTAAAATTTCATTCTAAAAGTTGGGCGTTACTACATTATCTGTAAGGATTATTATGTGTTGATGCACAGATGCAGGAGTAAAGTTAGTAAATTCATTCTCCAAGCTTTCAAGAAGAAGAAAATTTACCAACTTTACTCCTGTATCAACATGCATCAAAGTTACAATAAAGCAAGGATCCAATCCATTGAAAATTAAAATTTAAAAATTAACTTGCAACACTACATCAACCCGTAAAATGGTTACTTTCATTTTTGAACTATTCTAAAACTAACAAATTAAAAAGAAAAAAAACACAATTGTTCAGCCTCATTTTCAATAAAATATCACATTCTTCAGTCTCATATTTATAACTATCGTTTTCAAGTATAAAATGCATACTAAATTTAAAATAATTAAGACTTACTAATTAGTTAAAAATAATTTCTTTTTCCATCATTTCAAGGTAACAGATCTCACACTAAAGTAAACAATAATTTTTTATCCCAACCTAGTGATGGAGGTCCATAGAGGGTGTATTTTTAGAAGAAATGCGCATGATTAATTCAAACCTAAAACATTAGCCATCATTGCATATGAGTTAGAGGCAATATTTTGAAAATTGAATTGGATCGATTGTTTCGATTGGTCGGATTGATCATTCGAGGCAACCATAAAAATTGAGAGTAGTCAAAATCGGTTAAAAACTGATTGAACCGATCAAAACGGGACTAATTCAATCAGTTCAGATTTTTTTTTTGAAAATTTTTATTTTTTTAAAAAGAAAAAGTAAAAAAGAAAAATGAAATTTTGAATTAAAGATGACGATTAAAGATTTTGGACATGTAATATTTTGAAATATGAATTTATTTTTTTAAAATTTAAAAAAGTGGTAGTTATATGTGAATATTTATATTTAATTTATTATTTTATTTTATTTAAACTCTTTTAAATTATGTTTTAATTTTTATTATTTAATATCGCTTAAATTATGATGAATATTCGTATAGAAAAATTTATTTTTACTTGAATTGATGTATGAAATGAATTATTAGTTAAATTAATATAAAATATTATTTTTATTTATTTATAATTAACTAATTTTTAAATATTATTATTTTCTAAAAAATGTACTTAAAAATAACTAAGTTGGATTTTTTTTAAATAATATTTTTTTATATTAATTAAAAATTTTACTTTTTAGTAATATTAAAATATTATATATATTTATAAAATTAAATATAATTATTATATTATTATGATATTATACTGATTCATTTAGTAATCATAGTTAAATTAATATAAAATATTATTTTTATTTATTCATAATTAACTAATTTTTAAATATTATTATTTTTGAAAAAATGTACTTCAAAATAAGTAAGTTGAATTTTTTTTAAATAACATTTTTTTTATATTTTTCATATTTTGATTTCTGTAAGCACTTTTTGTAATTTTATTTCTGTAAATCAATAATATATTCAAAGTTGATTAAAGCCTATACCATTTGGTGTTGAGGTTTCTCAGGGTTAGTTTTCTTTTCCTCATTGTATTTTCTTTGGTGTTACCTTAGCCTAATGGAAGGTTAAGGGGCTCTGTGTTAAACAATTATGAATTAAATACTTCCTCTGTATTCATGGTCACTTTAGACTAGGCTTGTGTTGAATGTTTTGGATTTATGAACTGAGTTATCCAAATAGGTTCCACAATTTAACAATTTTCCATATACCTCTAGGATAACCTATTGTTAGCCCGTGTTAGCCAGGGTAAGCGATGAAAGGCGTTGTTTGGGTGTAATCTGGAAGCATGAGGTGACTTATTAAATTGTTGGGTAATTGTTTTCTTGAATTTTGTGAACTCATTTTAAATCCGATCCTTCTTCATAAGATCTTGCCCCATTGATATTATACTGATTCATTTAGTATCATAGTTAAATTAATATAAAATATTATTTTTATTTATTTATAATTAACTAATTTTTAAATATTATTAGTTTTTAAAAAACATACTTAAAAATTAGTAAGTTGAATTTTTTTTAAATAATATTTTTTTACTTTAACTCATTATTTAATTAATATATATTATTAAGTAAATAAATTACTTAGAAATAATCAAATAATTTTAATTAAATTTAATTAATTCTCTCATAATTACTTTAGGCATATCAATATTAATTTATTAAACTTAATAAATTATTAAATAATTACCACCTATAATCAAATTTTTTATTGTAATTTTAAATAAATATGAAGATTAATATTTAATGAAGAATTTTTTTTGAAGAAGAATAATTTATTTATTATATCAAATTAAAACATCTTAATTTATTTATTAAATGAATAAATATAAAATTTAATTAGTATCAACTTTATGTTGGTGTTTGTAAATCTGTTCGAGATCTTATCCTCCCTCATAAGATCCTGCCCCTTTTATGGTATCAGAGCCATAGATTGGAGATTGTATATTTCTCTGGTTGTTTAATACTTTTTCTTAAAAAAATGAATTTTATTAAGGGAAAATTTTCTTCAATAAAGAATATTGGTTTGGAAGAAATAGATCTTCCTAAAAATCTTGATCTTCTTAATAAATGGACTATTCCTAAAGTGAATCCAAAGGTTATTTATAAAATGGGTACCTTTGAAAAAATTGGTTTAAAACAAATTGTTAAAACTACAGAGGAGTCTATCCCTCTTAGTGGTGATGATATTACTTTACAGTTATTGCATAAATCTGATATTGATATGTATAAGTCTGAATATCGTTTTCTTCATATAGGTTTAATTCAGATAGCATTTAAACCTCTTACTCTTGATAATTTACCTAATAGTTTTGTTGCTGTTTTGCATGATGCTCGTTATATAAATTGGAAGCATTCACTGATGGGTATAATACAGTCTAGCTTGGCTAATGGCCCTGTTTATTTTGATGTTTATCCTAATATGCAATTATCATTGTTTGATGCTAATATTCTACATGCTTTAACTTTGAATGTTAAGTTACATGGTTATAATTATATGCCAGGTTCAGAAGTTATTTGTATCTGTTATAGGATTTATTATAAGCCACTTTTTACACTAAATCCATAGTGTAAAATTATGAATAATAGTTTAAATGAGACAATTTTAATAGAAACTAATTTTAGTTAGTCTCATATCACAACTCGTCGACCAATTAAATGGAGTGAAGTCGAGTTTCCTAATAACTGGGTAATGGAAAAAACTATTCCAACTCAACCTATAATACAAACAGAAGTTAGTCAAATTGTTCAAACCCCAGATGGTGATGTTTCAATACAATTTAAAAATACTAACAATAATAATTTAATAAAATCTAATAAATCAGTTAGATCTTCATTTTCATATATAGATCCATTAGATCATAGTTTTGATAGTCCTAGGTCTTATAGAGCTTCGACATCTCAGATTAATGAACCAACTTTTGAATCTAGAAAAGATAATAGTCTTGACACTAGATTTGATAGGTTAAAAATTAATCCATCTAATATTGTTCATGGCTTTAATACTCAAGATACTAATAATAATGATGACCGTAATAGTGATGATACTATTAGGCCAACTGAATCTGATATGAATTTTTCTGTACGTAATATTCGTATATAAAATAAAATGAATTTTTAATGATTGGTAAAAAATATGATTTTACTCCTGGTTCTAGTGATAGGAATTTAATAAAAATGGAATTTAATAAAGATCGCTGGAAAATATTTCGTGATTGGTTTTTCAAAACTTTTAATAAGGAAGAACAATCAACTTTTCAAAATGAATTTTATAAATTTGTTTCTGAAAAAGATCAATTAATACCTTTTGTTCCTTGGTTTATGGTTAATTATTTTGAACCATTTCTTTCTGTTATAGAACGAACTTATATAGGTGAAAGTGGACATAAACAGAAATCTGTTTTCCCCCCTCAAGATACTTTTCAAATTGACGGTAATAAAAACCTTTTGTTTGCTGCTTTTAATAATTTTTTCGATAGTGAACATATGCCAGCCACTGTTAGAGAAATTAATATTTTAATAAGACAGCAAAATTATGCTAATTTGTATCTAAATGTTTTAGGTGAAACTTTAGTCTCATTAGACCAAAGACTTTCAACCATTTTTAATAATAGTCATAGGATTAATAAAATCTTAGATGATTTGGAAGAAAAGCTTAATAGAATTATTGTCTCTTCTCCTAATTTACTTGATATTGTTGCAATGCCTAGCATTCAACCTCCACCTAAAATTGATAATTTTAGGCTTAGAGATATGACAGAGCTTGAGAAGTTAATAACTAAAAAGTTTTCAGAATTTAGGATTTCAACTTTTAGTAATACTAATGAGGAGTCTTATAAAACTGCTATTAATGAAGAAAATAATAAACTTTAAAAATATGTTGATAGACCTACAATGAATACCTATTATTACCCTCATCCTTCACCACAGGATGTTTTACATGAAGAGCAGGACATAATACTTAATAATTCATATTCTGGTAAAAACATTTATGAATGGAACTTAGATAGTTTTACCGAAAGACATATTTATAATTTAGTTCATATGATGTTAATGTACTCTACAATTTGTAAGGCAAACGGTAATACCGATAAATCTATTGCTAAAATGATTGTAGCAGGATTTACTGAACAACTTAAAGGTTGGTGGGATAATTATTTAACCCAAGCTAATAAAGAAGAAATTTTTAATACTGTAAAAATGGAAGGATCTAGCAATAATATAGAAAATACTGTTTACACCTTAATTGTTACTATAATAGAACATTTTACGGGAAGATGGACTAATAATTCTGAACATATTAGAACCTTACTAAATGGTCTTAAATGTCAGAGTCTTACCTCATTTAGGTGGTATAAAGACACATTTTTGTCTAGGGTTTTAAAACTCCCTAAGTCTAATAGCTCGCATTAGAAGTCAAAATTTATAGATGGTCTTCCTTCTTTGTTTGCTGAAAGAGTAAGAAAAACTCTTAGGCAAAATAATCCTAATATTGATTATGATAAGTTTACCTATGGTAAGTTAATAGGAACCTGTATTCAGGAAGGTTTAAACTTATGTAATGAAATTAAGTTAAACCAACAAATTAAACGTAATAATATTACTGAAAGAAAACAGTTAGGTCAATTTTGTGGCCAATTTGGTATGGAAATTCCTAAACCAATTAATAATATATCTAAGGATAAAAAAGATAATAGTTATTATAAAAAGAAAAAATATAGGAAACGTTCTCATAAGAAAGTTAGAGGTAAAGAAAAAGATCATAGAAAAAGTAATAAAAAACTTTATAAAAAGTTTAAAAAATACGGTGCCTGTTATAAGTGTGGCAAAGTAGGACATTATGTTGATAAATGTAAGATGAGATCTAAAATTAATAATTTAGATATTGATAATAATATTAAAGATGTGTTGTTTAAATTAATGCTTAATTCTGATAGTGAAGATGATGAGTCTTTTCTTTCTTCAAATGAAGAATCTTTAAATGAATGTTTTAATAGTTCTAGTGATGAATGTGAACCCTGTCAGAATGGAGAATCTTGTGTTAATACGGATAAGACTGGTGATAATTCTGAGGGCAAAGATTTATATAAACTTAGATCACAATTTAGTGAGCTAAATGTCATTAACAATGATAGTACTATAGAATTTTTGAAATTAATAAAAGATCCAATTTTAAGATCTAAAATTATAGACCAAATTGAAAATACTCCTTCAACTTCTAGAAATGAGGATCCTGTGTCTAGTAATAGTATTAATAATGAACCTTATTCTATGTCTGAGGTTTATAAAATGTTAGAACATAGAAATAAAAATAATAATCCTTCTTCAGTTAATGATTTAAAACAGGAAATTAATAATTTAAAAAATAAAATAATAGAAATTAAAAGAAATAATGTATTTATTGAAGATAGACTTAGAAAACTAGAAATAGCCCAAGGTAAACAGGTAATACCTAGAATTGAAAATATATTTGATAATTTTCCTGGATTTGATAATATCCAATCTGATAATTTTCTTTCTAAATTAGAAATGGTTACCTCTCAAAAATGGTTAATAAAAATAAACTTGTTAATAGACAATAGGTTTTCAAAAGAACTAATAGCTTTAGTTGATAGTGGTGCATATTTAAACTGTATCCAAGAATGATTAATACCTATAAGATATTTTGAGAAAACTTCTCATACCCTTCGTTCCACTAATGGTGAAAAACTTGATATTAATTTTAAATTGTCAAAAGCTTTTGTTTGCAAAAGTAATACTTGCATTCCTTTAATTTTTTTATTGGTTAAAAATATTTCAAACCAAATAATTTTAGGAACACCCTTTTTAAAGAAAATATTCCCTTTAAAAAAGGTTGATCAAAATGGTTTTATAGGAACTTTTGAAAATAAAGATTTGTTCTTTCAGTTTATAACTGAACCATTTTCTAGAATTCTTAATAGAATAGAAGATATAATAAAGGCTAAACATAATCAAATTAATTTCTTAAAAGAAGAAATTATTAGTCTTAGCATTGAGGATCAGCTTAATAATTTTAGATTGAAAGAAAAAATTATTTTTCTTGAAAATCAATTTTCCTTGTCAATTTGTAATGATCATCCAAATGCTTTCTGGGATAAAAAGAAACATATTGTTGATCTCCCCTATGATGACAGCTTTACTGGTAATATTCCTACTAAAGCTTGTCCTTGTCAAATGAATTCGGAATATCTATCTTACTGTAAAAAAGAAATAGAGTCTCTTTTACAGAAAGGTTTAATAAGACCAACCAAATCACCTTGGTCATGTACTGCTTTTTATGTTAATAAACATAATGAACAAGAACGTGGAGCACTTAGGTTAGTAATAAACTACAAACCACTTAATAAGGTTTTAAAATGGATAAAATATCCAATCCCTAATAAAAAAGATTTGCTTGATAGGTTATTTTGTGCTAATATATTTTCTAAATTTGATTTAAAGTCAGGATATTGGCAAATTCAGATTTTAGAAAAAGATAGGTACAAAACCACATTTAATGTCCCATTTGGCTAATATGAATGGAATGTTATGCCATTTGGTCTTAAAAATGCACCTTCTGAATTTCAGAAGACCATTAATGATATTTTTAACCCTTATAGTAATTTTATAATTGTTTATATTGATGATATT